>CM075626.1:34845814-35157104 GCA_037962945.1 Sarcoramphus papa
CTGAGCAATTGCTCGATGTTTGCAATTTCTCACCGGAGCTTTTGTTAGAGTGCGCGAGAGGATGAGCAGAAGATTAGATGGCTAGACAAGCACAGAGCGCCAGTGTTCTAAGGGCTACAAGAGCGTTTCCAAGGAAGGGGGCTGGCTAGCAAGAGCTTTCAGTGCTGGCACTTTTCATCTCTGAGCAATTGCTGGACGTCTGCAATTTCTCAGCTCGTGTCTACGAGACGGAGAGATAGTGACCGTGACGTTTGGTGGGTAGAGAAGCGCAGAGAGCAAGTGTTGCTGCGCCTGTGAAAGTGCTTCCAAGGAGGGTGCTGGCTAGCAACAGCTTTCAGTGCTGGCACTTTTCATCTCTGAGCAATTGCTCGACGTTTGCAATTTCTCACCGGAGCTTTTGTTAGAGTGCGCGAGAGGATGAGCAGAAGATGAGGTGGCTAGAGAAGCACAGAGCGCCAGTGTTCTAAGGGCTACAAGAGCGTTTCCAAGGAAGGGGGCTGGCTAGCAAGAGCTTTCAGTGCTGGCACTTTTCATCTCTGAGCAATTGCTCGACGTTTGCAATTTTGAGCTCGTGTCTACAAGGCGGAAAGAGAATGACCGTGACGTTTGGTGGGTAGAGAAGCGCAAAGCCCCAGTGTTGCTGCGCCTGTGAAAGCGCTTCCAGGGAAGGGTGCTGGCTAGCAACAGCTTTCAGTGCTGGCACTTTTCTTCTCTGAGCAATTGCTGGACGTTTGCAATTTCTCTCCGGAGCTTTTGTTAGAGTGCGCGAGAGGATGAGCAGAAGATGAGGTGGCTAGAGAAGCACAGAGCGCCAGTGTTCTAAGGGCTACAAGAGCGTTTCCAAGGAAGGGTGCTGGCTAGCAACAGCTTTCAGTGCTGGCACTTTTCATCTCTGAGCAATTGCTCGACGTTTGCAATTTCTCAGCTCGTGTCTACGAGACGGAGAGATAGTGACCGTGACTTTTGGTGGGTAGAGAAGCGCAGAGAGCAAGTGTTGCTGCGCCTGTGAAAGCGCTTCCAAGGAAGGGGCCTGGCTAGCAACAGCTTTCAGTGCTGGCACTTTTCAGCTCTGAGCAATTGCTCGACGTTTGCAATTTCTCACCTGAGCTTTTGTTAGAGTGCGCGAGAGGATGAGCAGAAGATGAGGTGGCTAGAGAAGCACAGAGCCCCAGTGTTCTTAGGGCTACAAGAGCGTTTCCAAGGAAGGGGGCTGGCTAGCAAGAGCTTTCAGTGCTGGCACTTTTCATCTCTGAGCAATTGCTCGACGTTTGCAATTTCTCAGCTCGTGTCTATGAGACGGAGAGATAGTGACCGTGACGTTTGGTGGGTAGAGAAGCGCAAAGCCCCAGTGTTACTGCGCCTGTGAAAGCGCTTCCAAGGAAGGGTGCTGGCTAGCAACAGCTTTCAGTGCTGGCACTTTTCATCTTTGAGCAATTGCTCGACGTTTGCAATTTCTCTCCGGAGCTTTTGTTAGAGTGCGCGAGAGGATGAGGAGAAGATTAGATGGCTAGAGAAGCACAGAGCCACAGTGTTCTAAGGGCTACAAGAGCGTTTCCAAGGAAGGGTGCTGGCTAGCAACAGCTTTCAGTGCTGGCACTTTTCATCTCTGAGCAATTGCTCGACGTTTGCAATTTCTCAGCTCGTGTCTACGAGACGGAGAGATAGTGACCGTGACGTTTGGTGGATAGAGAAGCGCAGAGAGCAAGTGTTGCTGCGCCTGTGAAAGCGCTTCCAAGGAAGGGTGCTGGCTAGCAACAGCTTTCAGTGCTGGCACTTTTCATCTCTGAGCAATTGCTCGACGTTTGCAATTTCTCACCGGAGCTTTTGTTAGAGTGCGCGAGAGGATGAGCAGAAGATGAGGTGGCTAGAGAAGCACAGAGCGCCAGTGTTCTAAGGGCTACAAGAGCGTTTCCAAGGAAGGGGGCTGGCTAGCAAGAGCTTTCAGTGCTGGCACTTTTCATCTCTGAGCAATTGCTCGACGTTTGCAATTTCTCAGCTCGTGTCTACGAGACGGAGAGATAGTGACCGTGACGTTTGGTGGCTAGAGAAGTGCAAAGCCCCCCTGTTGCTGCGCCTGTGAAAGCGCTTCCAAGGAAGGGGGCTTGCTAGCAACAGCTTTCAGTGCTGGCACTTTTCAGCTCTGAGCAATTGCTCGACGTTTGCAATTTCTCACCGGAGCTTTTGTTAGAGTGCGCGAGAGGATGAGCAGAAGATGAGGTGGCTAGAGAAGCACAGAGCGCCAGTGTTCTAAGGGCTACAAGAGCGTTTCCAAGGAAGGGGGCTGGCTAGCAAGAGCTTTCAGTGCTGGCACTTTTCATCTCTGAGCAATTGCTCGACGTTTGCAATTTCTCAGCTCGTGTCTACGAGACGGAGAGATAGTGACCTTGATATTTGGTGGGTAGAGAAGCGCAAAGCCCCAGTGTTGCTGCGCCTGTGAAAGCGCTTCCAGGGAAGGGTGCTGGCTAGCAACAGCTTTCAGTGCTGGCACTTTTCATCTCTGAGCAATTGCTCGACGTTTGCAATTTCTCACCGGAGCTTTTGTTAGAGTGCGCGAGAGGATGAGCAGAAGATGAGGTGGCTAGAGAAGCACAGAGCCCCAGTGTTCTTAGTGCTACAAGAGCGTTTCCAAGGAAGGGTGCTGGCTAGCAACAGCTTTCAGTGCTGGCACTTTTCAGCTCTGAGCAATTGCTCGACGTTTGCAATTTCTCTCCGGAGCTTTTGTTAGAGTGCGCGATAGGATGAGCAGAAGATGAGGTGGCTAGAGAAGCACAGAGCGCCAGTGTTCTAAGGGCTACAAGAGCGTTTCCAAGGAAGGGGGCTGGCTAGCAAGAGCTTTCAGTGCTGGCACTTTTCAGCTCTGAGCAATTGCTCGACGTTTGCAATTTTGAGCTCGTGTCTACAAGGCGGAAAGAGAATGACCGTGACGTTTGGTGGGTAGAGAAGCGCAAAGCCCCAGTGTTGCTGCGCCTGTGAAAGCGCTTCCAAGGAAGGGTGCTGGCTAGCAAGAGCTTTCAGTGCTGGCACTTTTCTTCTCTGAGCAATTGCTGGACGTTTGCAATTTCTCTCCGGAGCTTTTGTTAGAGTGCGCGAGAGGATGAGCAGAAGATGAGGTGGCTAGAGAAGCACAGAGCGCCAGTGTTCTAAGGGCTACAAGAGCGTTTCCAAGGAAGGGGGCTGGCTAGCAAGAGCTTTCAGTGCTGGCACTTTTCATCTCTGAGCAATTGCTCGACGTTTGCAATTTCTCAGCTCGTGTCTATGAGACGGAGAGATAGTGACCGTGACGTTTGGTGGGTAGAGAAGCGCAAAGCCCCAGTGTTGCTGCGCCTGTGAAAGCGCTTCCAAGGAAGGGGGGTGGCTAGCAACAGCTTTCAGTGCTGGCACTTTTCAGCTCTGAGCAATTGCTCGACGTTTGCAATTTCTCACCGGAGATTTTGTTAGAGTGTGCGAGAGGATGAGCAGAAGATGAGGTGGCTAGAGAAGCACAGAGCGCCAGTGTTCCAAGGGCTACAAGAGCGTTTCCAAGGAAGGGGGCTGGCTAGCAACAGCTTTCAGTGCTGGCACTTTTCTTCTCTGAGCAATTGCTCGACGTTTGCAATTTCTCAGCTCGTGTCTACGAGACGGAGAGATAGTGACCGTGACGTTTGGTGGGTAGAGAAGCGCAGACAGCAAGTGTTGCTGCGCCTGTGAAAGTGCTTCCAAGGAGGGTGCTGGCTAGCAACAGCTTTCAGTGCTGGCACTTTTCATCTCTGAGCAATTGCTCGACGTTTGCAATTTCTCACCGGAGCTTTTGTTAGAGTGCGCGAGAGGATGAGCAGAAGATGAGGTGGCTAGAGAAGCACAGAGCGCCAGTGTTCTAAGGGCTACAAGAGCGTTTCCAAGGAAGGGGGCTGGCTAGCAAGAGCTTTCAGTGCTGGCACTTTTCTTCTCTGAGCAATTGCTCGACGTTTGCAATTTCTCTGCTCGTGTCTACGAGACGGAGAGATAGTGACCTTGATATTTGGTGGCTAGAGAAGTGCAAAGCCCCAGTGTTGCTGCGCCTGTGAAAGCGCTTCCAAGGAAGGGGGCTTGCTAGCAACAGCTTTCAGTGCTGGCACTTTTCAGCTCTGAGCAATTGCTCGACGTTTGCAATTTCTCTCCGGAGCTTTTGTTAGAGTGCGCGAGAGGATGAGCAGAAGATGAGGTGGCTAGAGAAGCACAGAGCGCCAGTGTTCTAAGGGCTACAAGAGCGTTTCCAAGGAAGGGTGCTGGCTAGCAAGAGCTTTCAGTGCTGGCACTTTTCATCTCTGAGCAATTGCTGGACGTTTGCAATTTCTCAGCTCGTGTCTACGAGACGGAGAGATAGTGACCGTGACGTTTGGTGGGTAGAGAAGTGCAAAGCCCCAGTGTTGCTGCGCCTGTGAAAGCGCTTCCAAGGAAGGGGGCTGGCTAGCAACGGCTTTCAGTGCTGGCACTTTTCATCTCTGAGCAATTGCTCGACGTTTGCAATTTTGAGCTCGTGTCTACAAGGCGGAAAGAGAATGACCGTGACGTTTGGTGGGTAGAGAAGCGCAAAGCCCCAGTGTTGCTGCGCCTGTGAAAGCGCTTCCAGGGAAGGGTGCTGGCTAGCAACAGCTTTCAGTGCTGGCACTTTTCTTCTCTGAGCAATTGCTGGACGTTTGCAATTTCTCTCCGGAGCTTTTGTTAGAGTGCGCGAGAGGATGAGCAGAAGATGAGGTGGCTAGAGAAGCACAGAGCGCCAGTGTTCTAAGGGCTACAAGAGCGTTTCCAAGGAAGGGTGCTGGCTAGCAACAGCTTTCAGTGCTGGCACTTTTCATCTCTGAGCAATTGCTCGACGTTTGCAATTTCTCAGCTCGTGTCTACGAGACGGAGAGATAGTGACCGTGACTTTTGGTGGGTAGAGAAGCGCAGAGAGCAAGTGTTGCTGCGCCTGTGAAAGCGCTTCCAAGGAAGGGGCCTGGCTAGCAACAGCTTTCAGTGCTGGCACTTTTCAGCTCTGAGCAATTGCTCGACGTTTGCAATTTCTCACCTGAGCTTTTGTTAGAGTGCGCGAGAGGATGAGCAGAAGATGAGGTGGCTAGAGAAGCACAGAGCCCCAGTGTTCTTAGGGCTACAAGAGCGTTTCCAAGGAAGGGGGCTGGCTAGCAAGAGCTTTCAGTGCTGGCACTTTTCATCTCTGAGCAATTGCTCGACGTTTGCAATTTCTCAGCTCGTGTCTATGAGACGGAGAGATAGTGACCGTGACGTTTGGTGGGTAGAGAAGCGCAAAGCCCCAGTGTTACTGCGCCTGTGAAAGCGCTTCCAAGGAAGGGTGCTGGCTAGCAACAGCTTTCAGTGCTGGCACTTTTCATCTTTGAGCAATTGCTCGACGTTTGCAATTTCTCTCCGGAGCTTTTGTTAGAGTGCGCGAGAGGATGAGGAGAAGATTAGATGGCTAGAGAAGCACAGAGCCACAGTGTTCTAAGGGCTACAAGAGCGTTTCCAAGGAAGGGTGCTGGCTAGCAACAGCTTTCAGTGCTGGCACTTTTCATCTCTGAGCAATTGCTCGACGTTTGCAATTTCTCAGCTCGTGTCTACGAGACGGAGAGATAGTGACCGTGACGTTTGGTGGATAGAGAAGCGCAGAGAGCAAGTGTTGCTGCGCCTGTGAAAGCGCTTCCAAGGAAGGGTGCTGGCTAGCAACAGCTTTCAGTGCTGGCACTTTTCATCTCTGAGCAATTGCTCGACGTTTGCAATTTCTCACCGGAGCTTTTGTTAGAGTGCGCGAGAGGATGAGCAGAAGATGAGGTGGCTAGAGAAGCACAGAGCGCCAGTGTTCTAAGGGCTACAAGAGCGTTTCCAAGGAAGGGGGCTGGCTAGCAAGAGCTTTCAGTGCTGGCACTTTTCATCTCTGAGCAATTGCTCGACGTTTGCAATTTCTCAGCTCGTGTCTACGAGACGGAGAGATAGTGACCGTGACGTTTGGTGGCTAGAGAAGTGCAAAGCCCCCCTGTTGCTGCGCCTGTGAAAGCGCTTCCAAGGAAGGGGGCTTGCTAGCAACAGCTTTCAGTGCTGGCACTTTTCAGCTCTGAGCAATTGCTCGACGTTTGCAATTTCTCACCGGAGCTTTTGTTAGAGTGCGCGAGAGGATGAGCAGAAGATGAGGTGGCTAGAGAAGCACAGAGCGCCAGTGTTCTAAGGGCTACAAGAGCGTTTCCAAGGAAGGGGGCTGGCTAGCAAGAGCTTTCAGTGCTGGCACTTTTCATCTCTGAGCAATTGCTCGACGTTTGCAATTTCTCAGCTCGTGTCTACGAGACGGAGAGATAGTGACCTTGATATTTGGTGGGTAGAGAAGCGCAAAGCCCCAGTGTTGCTGCGCCTGTGAAAGCGCTTCCAGGGAAGGGTGCTGGCTAGCAACAGCTTTCAGTGCTGGCACTTTTCATCTCTGAGCAATTGCTCGACGTTTGCAATTTCTCACCGGAGCTTTTGTTAGAGTGCGCGAGAGGATGAGCAGAAGATGAGGTGGCTAGAGAAGCACAGAGCCCCAGTGTTCTTAGTGCTACAAGAGCGTTTCCAAGGAAGGGTGCTGGCTAGCAACAGCTTTCAGTGCTGGCACTTTTCAGCTCTGAGCAATTGCTGGACGTTTGCAATTTCTCTCCGGAGCTTTTGTTAGAGTGCGCGATAGGATGAGCAGAAGATGAGGTGGCTAGAGAAGCACAGAGCGCCAGTGTTCTAAGGGCTACAAGAGCGTTTCCAAGGAAGGGGGCTGGCTAGCAAGAGCTTTCAGTGCTGGCACTTTTCAGCTCTGAGCAATTGCTCGACGTTTGCAATTTTGAGCTCGTGTCTACAAGGCGGAAAGAGAATGACCGTGACGTTTGGTGGGTAGAGAAGCGCAAAGCCCCAGTGTTGCTGCGCCTGTGAAAGCGCTTCCAAGGAAGGGTGCTGGCTAGCAAGAGCTTTCAGTGCTGGCACTTTTCTTCTCTGAGCAATTGCTGGACGTTTGCAATTTCTCTCCGGAGCTTTTGTTAGAGTGCGCGAGAGGATGAGCAGAAGATGAGGTGGCTAGAGAAGCACAGAGCGCCAGTGTTCTAAGGGCTACAAGAGCGTTTCCAAGGAAGGGGGCTGGCTAGCAAGAGCTTTCAGTGCTGGCACTTTTCATCTCTGAGCAATTGCTCGACGTTTGCAATTTCTCAGCTCGTGTCTATGAGACGGAGAGATAGTGACCGTGACGTTTGGTGGGTAGAGAAGCGCAAAGCCCCAGTGTTGCTGCGCCTGTGAAAGCGCTTCCAAGGAAGGGGGGTGGCTAGCAACAGCTTTCAGTGCTGGCACTTTTCAGCTCTGAGCAATTGCTCGACGTTTGCAATTTCTCACCGGAGATTTTGTTAGAGTGTGCGAGAGGATGAGCAGAAGATGAGGTGGCTAGAGAAGCACAGAGCGCCAGTGTTCCAAGGGCTACAAGAGCGTTTCCAAGGAAGGGGGCTGGCTAGCAACAGCTTTCAGTGCTGGCACTTTTCTTCTCTGAGCAATTGCTCGACGTTTGCAATTTCTCAGCTCGTGTCTACGAGACGGAGAGATAGTGACCGTGACGTTTGGTGGGTAGAGAAGCGCAGACAGCAAGTGTTGCTGCGCCTGTGAAAGTGCTTCCAAGGAGGGTGCTGGCTAGCAACAGCTTTCAGTGCTGGCACTTTTCATCTCTGAGCAATTGCTCGACGTTTGCAATTTCTCACCGGAGCTTTTGTTAGAGTGCGCGAGAGGATGAGCAGAAGATGAGGTGGCTAGAGAAGCACAGAGCGCCAGTGTTCTAAGGGCTACAAGAGCGTTTCCAAGGAAGGGGGCTGGCTAGCAAGAGCTTTCAGTGCTGGCACTTTTCTTCTCTGAGCAATTGCTCGACGTTTGCAATTTCTCTGCTCGTGTCTACGAGACGGAGAGATAGTGACCTTGATATTTGGTGGCTAGAGAAGTGCAAAGCCCCAGTGTTGCTGCGCCTGTGAAAGCGCTTCCAAGGAAGGGGGCTTGCTAGCAACAGCTTTCAGTGCTGGCACTTTTCAGCTCTGAGCAATTGCTCGACGTTTGCAATTTCTCTCCGGAGCTTTTGTTAGAGTGCGCGAGAGGATGAGCAGAAGATGAGGTGGCTAGAGAAGCACAGAGCGCCAGTGTTCTAAGGGCTACAAGAGCGTTTCCAAGGAAGGGTGCTGGCTAGCAAGAGCTTTCAGTGCTGGCACTTTTCATCTCTGAGCAATTGCTGGACGTTTGCAATTTCTCAGCTCGTGTCTACGAGACGGAGAGATAGTGACCGTGACGTTTGGTGGGTAGAGAAGTGCAAAGCCCCAGTGTTGCTGCGCCTGTGAAAGCGCTTCCAAGGAAGGGGGCTGGCTAGCAACGGCTTTCAGTGCTGGCACTTTTCATCTCTGAGCAATTGCTCGACGTTTGCAATTTTGAGCTCGTGTCTACAAGGCGGAAAGAGAATGACCGTGACGTTTGGTGGGTAGAGAAGCGCAAAGCCCCAGTGTTGCTGCGCCTGTGAAAGCGCTTCCAAGGAAGGGTGCTGGCTAGCAAGAGCTTTCAGTGCTGGCACTTTTCATCTCTGAGCAATTGCTCGACGTTTGCAATTTCTCACCTGAGCTCTTTTTAGACTGCACGAGAGGATGGGCAGAAGATTAGATGGCTAGAGAAGCACAGAGCCCCAGTGTTCTAAGGGCTACAAGAGCGTTTCCAAGGAAGGGGGCTGGCTAGCAAGAGCTTTCAGTGCTGGCACTTTTCATCTTTGAGCAATTGCTCGACGTTTGCAATTTCTCAGCTCATGTCTATGAGACGGAGAGATAGTGACCGTGACGTTTGGTGGGTAGAGAAGCGCAAAGCCCCAGTGTTGCTGCGCCTGTGAAAGCGCTTCCAAGGAAGGGTGCTGGCTAGCAACAGCTTTCAGTGCTGGCACTTTTCAGCTCTGAGCAATTGCTGGACATTTGCAATTTCTCACCGGAGCTTTTGTTACAGTGCGCGAGAGGATGAGCAGAAGATTAGATGGCTAGAGAAGCTCAGAGCGCCAGTGTTCTAAGGGCTACAAGAGCGTTTCCCAGGAAGGGGGCTGGCTAGCAAGAGCTTTCAGTGCTGGCACTTTTCATCTCTGAGCAATTGCTCAACGTTTGCCATTTCTCAGCTCGTGTCTACGAGACGGAAAGAGAATGACCGTGACGTTTGGTGGGTAGAGAAGCGCAAAGCCCCAGTGTTGCTGTGCCTGTGAAAGCGCTTCCAAGGAAGGGTGCTGGCTAGCAAGAGCTTTCAGTGCTGGCACTTTTCATCTCTGAGCAATTGCTCGACGTTTGCAATTTCTCACCGGAGCTTTTGTTAGAGTGCGCGAGAGGATGAGCAGAAGATGAGATGGCTAGAGAAGCACAGAGCGCCAGTGTTCTTAGTGCTACAAGAGCGTTTCCAAGGAAGGGTGCTGGCTAGCAAGAGCTTTCAGTGCTGGCACTTTTCATCTCTGAGCAATTGCTCAACATTTGCAATTTCTCTCCGGAGCTTTTGTTAGAGTGCGCGAGAGGATGAGCAGAAGATGAGGTGGCTAGAGAAGCACAGAGCCCCAGTGTTCTTAGGGCTACAAGAACGTTTCCAAGGAAGGGGGCTGGCTAGCAAGAGCTTTCAGTGCTGGCACTTTTCTTCTCTGAGCAATTGCTCGACGTTTGCAATTTCTCAGCTCGTGTCTACGAGACGGAGAGATAGTGACCGTGACGTTTGGTGGCTAGAGAAGCGCAAAGCCCCAGTGTTGCTGCGCCTGTGAAAGCGCTTCCAAGGAAGGGGGCTTGCTAGCAACAGCTTTCAGTGCTGGCACTTTTCAGCTCTGAGCAATTGCTCGACGTTTGCAATTTCTCACCGGAGCTTTTGTTAGAGTGCGCGAGAGGATGAGCAGAAGATGAGGTGGCTAGAGAAGCACAGAGCGCCAGTGTTCTAAGGGCTACAAGAGCGTTTCCAAGGAAGGGGGCTGGCTAGCAAGAGCTTTCAGTGCTGGCACTTTTCATCTCTGAGCAATTGCTCGACGTTTGCAATTTCTCAGCTCGTGTCTACGAGACGGAGAGATAGTGACCGTGACGTTTGGCGGGTAGAGAAGTGCAAAGCCCCAGTGTTGCTGCGTCTGTGAAAGCGCTTCCAAGGAAGGGTGCTGGCTAGCAACAGCTTTCAGTGCTGGCACTTTTCAGCTCTGAGCAATTGCTCGACGTTTGCAATTTCTCACCGGAGCTTTTGTTAGAGTGCGCGAGAGGATGAGCAGAAGATGAGGTGGCTAGAGAAGCACAGAGCCCCAGTGTTCTTAGGGCTACAAGAGCGTTTCCAAGGAAGGGTGCTGGCTAGCAACAGCTTTCAGTGCTGGCACTTTTCATCTCTGAGCAATTGCTGGACGTTTGCAATTTCTCAGCTCGTGTCTACGAGACGGAGAGATAGTGACCTTGATATTTGGTGGGTAGAGAAGCGCAAAGCCCCAGTGTTTCTGCGCCTGTGAAAGCGCTTCCAAGGAAGGGTGCTGGCTAGCAAGAGCTTTCAGTGCTGGCACTTTTCATCTCTGAGCAATTGCTCGACGTTTGCAATTTTGAGCTCGTGTCTACAAGGCGGAAAGAGAATGACCGTGACGTTTGGTGGGTAGAGAAGCGCAAAGCCCCAGTGTTGCTTCGCCTGTGAAAGCGCTTCCAAGGAAGGGTGCTGGCTAGCAACAGCTTTCAGTGCTGGCACTTTTCTTCTCTGAGCAATTGCTCGACGTTTGCAATTTCTCACCAGAGCTTTTGTTAGAGTGCGCGAGAGGATGAGCAGAAGATGAGGTGGCTAGAGAAGCACAGAGCGCCAGTGTTCTAAGGGCTACAAGAGCGTTTCCAAGGAAGGGGGCTGGCTAGCAAGAGCTTTCAGTGCTGGCACTTTTCATCTCTGAGCAATTGCTCGACGTTTGCAATTTCTCAGCTCGTGTCTACGAGACGGAGAGATAGTGACCGTGACGTTTGGCGGGTAGAGAAGCGCAAAGCCCCAGTGTTGCTGCGCCTGTGAAAGCGCTTCCAAGGAAGGGTGCTGGCTAGCAACAGCTTTCAGTGCTGGCACTTTTCATCTTTGAGCAATTGCTTGACGTTTGCAATTTCTCACCAGAGCTTTTGTTAGAGTGCGCGAGAGGATGAGCAGAAGATGAGGTGGCTAGAGAAGCACAGAGCGCCAGTGTTCTAAGGGCTACAAGAGCGTTTCCAAGGAAGGGTGCTGGCTAGCAAGAGCTTTCAGTGCTGGCACTTTTCATCTCTGAGCAATTGCTCGACGTTTGCAATTTCTCAGCTCGTGTCTACGAGACGGAGAGATAGTGACCGTGACGTTTGGTGGCTAGAGAAGCGCAAAGCCCCAGTGTTGCTGCGCCTGTGAAAGCGCTTCCAAGGAAGGGGCCTGGCTAGCAACAGCTTTCAGTGCTGGCACTTTTCATCTCTGAGCAATTTCTTGACGTTTGCAATTTCTCACCGGAGCTTTTGTTAGAGTGCGCGAGAGGATGAGCAGAAGATGAGGTGGCTAGAGAAGCACAGAGCCCCAGTGTTCTAAGGGCTACAAGAGTGTTTCCAAGGAAGGGGGCTGGGTAGCAACAGCTTTCAGTGCTGGCACTTTTCATCTCTGAGCAATTGCTCGACGTTTGCAATTTCTCAGCTCGTGTCTACGAGACGGAAAGAGAATGACCGTGACGTTTGGTGGGTAGAGAAGTGCAAAGCCCCAGTGTTGCTGCGCCTGTGAAAGCGCTTCCAAGGAAGGGGGCTGGCTAGCAACAGCTTTCAGTGCTGGCACTTTTCATCTCTGAGCAATTGCTCGACGTTTGCAATTTCTCTCCGGAGCTTTTGTTAGAGTGCGCGAGAGGATGAGCAGAAGATGAGGTGGCTAGAGAAGCACAGAGCGCCAGTGTTCTAAGGGCTACAAGAGCGTTTCCAAGGAAGGGTGCTGGCTAGCAACAGCTTTCAGTGCTGGCACTTTTCATCTCTGAGCAATTGCTCAACGTTTGCAATTTCTCACCGGAGCTTTTGTTAGAGTGCGCGAGAGGATGAGCAGAAGATGAGGTGGCTAGAGAAGCACAGAGCCCCAGTGTTCCAAGGGCTACAAGAGCGTTTCCAAGGAAGGGGGCTGGCTAGCAAGAGCTTTCAGTGCTGGCACTTTTCATCTCTGAGCAGTTGCTCGACGTTTGCAATTTCTCAGCTCGTGTCTACGAGACGGAGAGATAGTGACCGTGACGTTTGGTGGGTAGAGAAGCGCAGAGAGCAAGTGTTGCTGCGCCTGTGAAAGTGCTTCCAAGGAGGGGGGTTGCTAGCAACAGCTTTCAGTGCTGGCACTTTTCTTCTCTGAGCAATTGCTCAACGTTTGCAATTTCTCACCGGAGCTTTTGTTAGAGTGTGTGAGAGGATGAGCAGAAGATGAGGTGGCTAGAGAAGCACAGAGCGCCAGTGTTCTAAGGGCTACAAGAGCGTTTCCAAGGAAGGGGGCTGGCTAGCAAGAGCTTTCAGTGCTGGCACTTTTCATCTCTGAGCAATTGCTCGACGTTTGCAATTTCTCAGCTCGTGTCTACGAGACGGAGAGATAGTGACCATGACGTTTGGTGGGTAGAGAAGCGCAAAGCCCCAATGTTGCTGCGCCTGTGAAAGCGCTTCCAAGGAAGGGGCCTGGCTAGCAACAGCTTTCAGTGCTGGCACTTTTCATCTTTGAGCAATTGCTTGACGTTTGCAATTTCTCACCGGAGCTTTTGTTAGAGTGCGCGAGAGGATGAGCAGAAGATGAGGTGGCTAGAGAAGCTCAGAGCCCCAGTGTTCTAAGGGCTACAAGAGCGTTTCCAAGGAAGGGGGCTGGCTAGCAAGAGCTTTCAGTGCTGGCACTTTTCATCTCTGAGCAATTGCTCGACGTTTGCAATTTCTCAGCTCGTGTCTACGAGACGGAGAGATAGTGACCGTGATGTTTGGTGGGTAGAGAAGCGCAAAGCCCCAGTGTTGCTGCGCCTGTGAAAGCGCTTCCAAGGAAGGGTGCTGGCTAGCAAGAGCTTTCAGTGCTGGCACTTTTCATCTCTGAGCAATTGCTCGACGTTTGCAATTTCTCGACTGAGCTCTCTTTAGAGTGCGTGAGAGGATGAGCAGAAGATGAGGTGGCTAGAGAAGCTCAGAGCCCCATTGTTCTTAGGGCTACAAAAGCGCTTCCAAGGAAGGGGGCTGGCTAGCAACAGCTTTCAGTGCTGGCACTTTTCATCTCTGAGCAATTGCTCGACGTTTGCAATTTCTCACCTGAGCTTTTGTTAGAGTGCGCGAGAGGATGAGCAGAAGATTAGATGGCTAGAGAAGCTCAGAGCCCCAGTGTTCTAAGGGCTACAAGAGCGTTTCCAAGGAAGGGGGCTGGCTAGCAAGAGCTTTCAGTGCTGGCACTTTTCATCTCTGAGCAATTGCTCGACGTTTGCAATTTCTCAGCTCGTGTCTACGAGACAGAGAGATAGTGACCGTGACGTTTGGTGGGTAGAGAAGCGCAAAGCCCCAGTGTTGCTGTGCCTGTGAAAGCGCTTCCAAGGAAGGGTGCTGGCTAGCAACAGCTTTCAGTGCTGGCACTTTTCATCTCTGAGCAATTGCTCGACGTTTGCAATTTCTCACCGGAGCTTTTGTTAGAGTGCGCGAGAGGATGAGCAGAAGATGAGATGGCTAGAGAAGCACAGAGCCCCAGTGTTCTTAGTGCTACAAGAGCGTTTCCAAGGAAGGGTGCTGGCTAGCAAGAGCTTTCAGTGCTGGCACTTTTCAGCTCTGAGCAATTGCTCAACATTTGCAATTTCTCACCGGAGCTTTTGTTAGAGTGCGCGAGAGGATGAGCAGAAGATGAGGTGGCTAGAGAAGCACAGAGCCCCAGTGTTCTAAGGGCTACAAGAGCGTTTCCAAGGAAGGGGGCTGGCTAGCAAGAGCTTTCAGTGCTGGCACTTTTCATCTCTGAGCAATTGCTCGACCTTTGCAATTTCTCAGCTCGTGTCTACGAGACGGAGAGATAGTGACCTTGATATTTGGTGGGTAGAGAAGCGCAAAGCCCCAGTGTTGCTGCGCCTGTGAAAGCGCTTCCAAGGAAGGGTGCTGGCTAGCAAGAGCTTTCAGTGCTGGCACTTTTCATCTCTGAGCAATTGCTGGACTTTTGCAATTTCTCACCTGAGCTCTCTTTAGACTGCACGAGAGGATGGGCAGAAGATTAGAAGGCTAGAGAAGCACAGAGCGCCAGTGTTCTAAGGGCTACAAGAGCGTTTCCAAGGAAGGGGGCTGCCTAGCAACAGCTTTCAGTGCTGGCACTTTTCATCTCTGAGCAATTGCTGGACGTTTGCAATTTCTCAGCTCGTGTCTACGAGACGGAGAGATAGTGACCGTGACGTTTGGTGGGTAGAGAAGCGCAGAGAGCAAGTGTTGCTGCTCCTGTGAAAGTGCTTCCAAGGAGGGTGCTGGCTTGCAACAGCTTTCAGTGCTGGCACTTTTCATCTCTGAGCAATTGCTCAACGTTTGCAATTTCTCTCCGGAGCTTTTGTTAGAGTGCGCGAGAGGATGAGCAGAAGATGAGGTGGCTAGAGAAGCACAGAGCCCCAGTGTTCTAAGGGCTACAAGAGCGTTTCCAAGGAAGGGTGCTGGCTAGCAACAGCTTTCAGTGCTGGCACTTTTCAGCTCTGAGCAATTGCTCAACCTTTGCAATTTCTCTCTGGAGCTTTTGTTAGAGTGCGCGAGAGGATGAGCAGAAGATGAGGTGGCTAGAGAAGCACAGAGCCCCAGTGTTCTTAGGGCTACAAGAGCGTTTCCAAGGAAGGGGGCTGGCTAGCAAGAGCTTTCAGTGCTGGCACTTTTCATCTCTGAGCAATTGCTCGACGTTTGCAATTTCTCAGCTCGTGTGTACGAGACGGAGAGATAGTGACCTTGATATTTGGTGGCTAGAGAAGTGCAAAGCCCCAGTGTTGCTGCGCCTGTGAAAGCGCTTCCAAGGAAGGGGGCTTGCTAGCAACAGCTTTCAGTGCTGGCACTTTTCAGCTCTGAGCAGTTGCTCGACGTTTGCAATTTCTCACCTGAGCTTTTGTTAGAGTGCGCGAGAGGATGAGCAGAAGATGAGGTGGCTAGAGAAGCACAGAGCGCCAGTGTTCTAAGGGCTACAAGAGCGTTTCCAAGGAAGGGTGCTGGCTAGCAAGAGCTTTCAGTGCTGGCACTTTTCATCTCTGAGCAATTGCTCGACGTTTGCAATTTCTCAGCTCGTGTCTACGAGACGGAGAGATAGTGACCGTGATGTTTGGTGGGTAGAGAAGCGCAAAGCCCCAGTGTTGCTGCGCCTGTGAAAGCGCTTCCAGGGAAGGGTGCTGGCTAGCAACAGCTTTCAGTGCTGGCACTTTTCATCTCTGAGCAATTGCTGGACGTTTGCAATTTCTCAACTGAGCTCTCTTTAGAGTGCGCGAGAGGATGAGCAGAAGATGAGGTGGCTAGAGAAGCACAGAGCCCCAGTGTTCTTAGGGCTACAAAAGCGCTTCCAAGGAAGGGCGCTGGCTAGCAACAGCTTTCAGTGCTGGCACTTTTCATCTCTGAGCAATCGCTCGACCTTTGCAATTTCTCATCTGTGCTCTCTTTAGACTGCGCGAGAGGATGGGCAGAAGATTAGGTGGCTAGAGAAGCACAGAGCGCCAGTGTTCTAAGGGCTACAAGAGCGTTTCCAAGGAAGGGGGCTGGCTAGCAACAGCTTTCAGTGCTGGCACTTTTCATCTCTGAGCAGTTGCTGGACGTTTGCAATTTCTCAGCTCGTGTCTACGAGACGGAAAGAGAATGACCGTGGCGTTTGGTGGGTAGAGAAGCGCAAAGCCCCAGTGTTGCTGCGCCTGTGAAAGCGCTTCCAAGGAAGGGTGCTGGCTACCAACAGCTTTCAGTGCTGGCACTTTTCTTCTCTGAGCAATTGCTCGACGTTTGCAATTTCTCACCGGAGCTTTTGTTAGAGTGCGCGAGAGGATGAGCAGAAGATGAGGTGGCTAGAGGAGCACAGAGCCCCAGTGTTCTTAGGGCTACAAGAGCGTTTCCAAGGAAGGGGGCTGGCTAGCAAGAGCTTTCAGTGCTGGCACTTTTCATCTCTGAGCAATTGCTCGACGTTTGCAATTTCTCAGCTCGTGTCTACGAGACGGAGAGATAGTGACCGTGACGTTTGGTGGGTAGAGAAGCGCAGACAGCAAGTGTTGCTGCGCCTGTGAAAGTGCTTCCAAGGAAGGGGGCTTGCTAGCAACAGCTTTCAGTGCTGGCACTTTTCTTCTCTGAGCAATTGCTCGACGTTTGCAATTTCTCACCGGAGCTTTTGTTAGAGTGCGCGAGAGGATGAGCAGAAGATGAGGTGGCTAGAGAAGCACAGAGCGCCAGTGTTCTAAGGGCTACAAGAGCGTTTCCAAGGAAGGGGGCTGGCTAGCAAGAGCTTTCAGTGCTGGCACTTTTCATCTCTGAGCAATTGCTCGACGTTTGCAATTTCTCAGCTCGTGTCTACGAGACGGAGAGATAGTGACCGTGACGTTTGGCGGGTAGAGAAGCGCAAAGCCCCAGTGTTGCTGCGCCTGTGAAAGCGCTTCCAAGGAAGGGTGCTGGCTAGCAACAGCTTTCAGTGCTGGCACTTTTCATCTTTGAGCAATTGCTTGACGTTTGCAATTTCTCACCAGAGCTTTTGTTAGAGTGCGCGAGAGGATGAGCAGAAGATGAGGTGGCTAGAGAAGCACAGAGCCCCAGTGTTCTTAGGGCTACAAGAGCGTTTCCAAGGAAGGGTGCTGCCTAGCAAGAGCTTTCAGTGCTGGCACTTTTCATCTCTGAGCAATTGCTCGACGTTTGCAATTTCTCAGCTCGTGTCTACGAGACGGAGAGATAGTGACCGTGACGTTTGGTGGCTAGAGAAGCGCAAAGCCCCAGTGTTGCTGCGCCTGTGAAAGCGCTTCCAAGGAAGGGGCCTGGCTAGCAACAGCTTTCAGTGCTGGCACTTTTCATCTCTGAGCAATTGCTTGACGTTTGCAATTTCTCACCGGAGCTTTTGTTAGAGTGCGCGAGAGGATGAGCAGAAGATGAGGTGGCTAGAGAAGGACAGAGCGCCAGTGTTCTAAGGGCTACAAGAGCGTTTCCAAGGAAGGGGGCTGGCTAGCAACAGCTTTCAGTGCTGGCACTTTTCATCTTTGAGCAATTGCTCGACGTTTGCAATTTCTCAGCTCGTGTCTACGAGACGGAAAGAGAATGACCGTGAAGTTTGGTGGGTAGAGAAGTGCAAAGCCCCAGTGTTGCTGCGCCTGTGAAAGCGCTTCCAAGGAAGGGGGCTTGCTAGCAAGAGCTTTCAGTGCTGGCACTTTTCATCTCTGAGCAATTGCTCGACGTTTGCAATTTCTCACCAGAGCTTTTGTTAGAGTGCGCGAGAGGATGAGCAGAAGATGAGGTGGCTAGAGAAGCACAGAGCGCCAGTGTTCTAAGGGCTACAAGAGCGTTTCCAAGGAAGGGTGCTGGCTAGCAACAGCTTTCAGTGCTGGCACTTTTCATCTCTGAGCAATTGCTCAACGTTTGCAATTTCTCTCCGGAGCTTTTGTTAGAGTGCGCGAGAGGATGAGCAGAAGATGAGGTGGCTAGAGAAGCACAGAGCCCCAGTGTTCTTAGGGCTACAAGAGCGTTTCCAAGGAAGGGGGCTGGCTAGCAAGAGCTTTCAGTGCTGGCACTTTTCATCTCTGAGCAATTGCTCGACGTTTGCAATTTCTCAGCTCGTGTCTACGAGACGGAGAGATAGTGACCGTGACGTTTGGTGGGTAGAGAAGCGCAGAGAGCAAGTGTTGCTGCGCCTGTGAAAGTGCTTCCAAGGAGGGGGGTTGCTAGCAAGAGCTTTCAGTGCTGGCACTTTTCATCTCTGAGCAATTGCTCGACGTTTGCAATTTCTCACCGGAGCTTTTGTTAGAGTGCGCGAGAGGATGAGCAGAAGATGAGGTGGCTAGAGAAGCACAGAGCGCCAGTGTTCTAAGGGCTACAAGAGCGTTTCCAAGGAAGGGCGCTGGCTAGCAACAGCTTTCAGTGCTGGCACTTTTCATCTCTGAGCAATTGCTCGACGTTTGCAATTTCTCAGCTCGTGTCTACGAGACGGAGAGATAGTGACCTTGATATTTGGTGGGTAGAGAAGCGCAAAGCCCCAGTGTTGCTGCGCCTGTGAAAGCGCTTCCAAGGAAGGGTGCTGGCTAGCAACAGCTTTCAGTGCTGGCACTTTTCATCTCTGAGCAATTGCTCGACCTTTGCAATTTCTCACCTGAGCTCTCTTTAGACTGCGCGAGAGGATGGGCAGAAGATTAGGTGGCTAGAGAAGCACAGAGCGCCAGTGTTCTTAGGGTTACAAGAGCGTTTCCAAGGAAGGGGGCTGGCTAGCAACAGCTTTCAGTGCTGGCACTTTTCATCTCTGAGCAGTTGCTGGACGTTTGCAATTTCTCAGCTCGTGTCTACGAGACGGAAAGAGAATGACCGTGACGTTTGGTGGGTAGAGAAGCGCAAAGCCCCAGTGTTGCTGCGCCTGTGAAAGCGCTTCCAAGGAAGGGGGCTGGCTACCAACAGCTTTCAGTGCTGGCACTTTTCTTCTCTGAGCAATTGCTCGACGTTTGCAATTTCTCACCAGAGCTTTTGTTAGAGTGCGCGAGAGGATGAGCAGAAGATGAGGTGGCTAGAGGAGCACAGAGCCCCAGTGTTCTTAGGGCTACAAGAGCGTTTCCAAGGAAGGGGGCTGGCTAGCAAGAGCTTTCAGTGCTGGCACTTTTCATCTTTGAGCAATTGCTCGACGTTTGCAATTTCTCAGCTCGTGTCTACGAGACGGAGAGATAGTGACCGTGACGTTTGGTGGGTAGAGAAGCGCAGAGAGCAAGTGTTGCTGCGCCTGTGAAAGTGCTTCCAAGGAAGGGGGCTTGCTAGCAACAGCTTTCAGTGCTGGCACTTTTCATCTCTGAGCAATTGCTCGACGTTTGCAATTTCTCAGCTCGTGTCTACGAGACGGAGAGATAGTGACCGTGACGTTTGGCGGGTAGAGAAGCGCAAAGCCCCAGTGTTGCTGCGCCTATGAAAGCACTTCCAAGGAAGGGTGCTGGCTAGCAACAGCTTTCAGTGCTGGCACTTTTCTTCTCTGAGCAATTGCTCGACGTTTGCAATTTCTCACCGGAGCTTTTGTTAGAGTGCGCGAGAGGATGAGCAGAAGATGAGGTGGCTAGAGAAGCACAGAGCGCCAGTGTTCTAAGGGCTACAAGAGCGTTTCCAAGGAAGGGGGCTGGCTAGCAAGAGCTTTCAGTGCTGGCGCTTTTCATCTCTGAGCAATTGCTCGACGTTTGCAATTTCTCAGCTCGTGTCTATGAGACGGAGAGATAGTGACCGTGACGTTTGGTGGCTAGAGAAGCGCAAAGCCCCAGTGTTGCTGCGCCTGTGAAAGCGCTTCCAAGGAAGGGGCCTGGCTAGCAACAGCTTTCAGTGCTGGCACTTTTCATCTCTGAGCAATTGCTTGACGTTTGCAATTTCTCACCTGAGCTTTTGTTAGAGTGCGCGAGAGGATGAGCAGAAGATGAGGTGGCTAGAGAAGCACAGAGCGCCAGTGTTCTAAGGGCTACAAGAGCGTTTCCAAGGAAGGGGGCTGGCTAGCAACAGCTTTCAGTGCTGGCACTTTTCATCTCTGAGCAATTGCTCGACGTTTGCAATTTCTCAGCTCGTGTGTACGAGACGGAGAGATAGTGACCTTGATATTTGGTGGCTAGAGAAGTGCAAAGCCCCAGTGTTGCTGCGCCTGTGAAAGCGCTTCCAGGGAAGGGTGCTGGCTAGCAAGAGCTTTCAGTGCTGGCACTTTTCATCTCTGAGCAATTGCTGGACGTTTGCAATTTCTCAACTGAGCTCTCTTTAGAGTGCGCGAGAGGATGAGCAGAAGATGAGGTGGCTAGAGAAGCACAGAGCCCCAGTGTTCTTAGGGCTACAAAAGCGCTTCCAAGGAAGGGCGCTGGCTAGCAACAGCTTTCAGTGCTGGCACTTTTCATCTCTGAGCAATCGCTCGACCTTTGCATTTTCTCATCTGTGCTCTCTTTAGACTGCGCGAGAGGATGGGCAGAAGATTAGGTGGCTAGAGAAGCACAGAGCGCCAGTGTTCTAAGGGCTACAAGAGCGTTTCCAAGGAAGGGGGCTGGCTAGCAACAGCTTTCAGTGCTGGCACTTTTCATCTCTGAGCAGTTGCTGGACGTTTGCAATTTCTCAGCTCGTGTCTACGAGACGGAAAGAGAATGACCGTGGCGTTTGGTGGGTAGAGAAGCGCAAAGCCCCAGTGTTGCTGCGCCTGTGAAAGCGCTTCCAAGGAAGGGGGCTGGCTACCAACAGCTTTCAGTGCTGGCACTTTTCTTCTCTGAGCAATTGCTCGACGTTTGCAATTTCTCACCTGAGCTTTTGTTAGAGTGCGCGAGAGGATGAGCAGAAGATGAGGTGGCTAGAGGAGCACAGAGCCCCAGTGTTCTTAGGGCTACAAGAGCGTTTCCAAGGAAGAGGGCTGGCTAGCAAGAGCTTTCAGTGCTGGCACTTTTCATCTCTGAGCAATTGCTCGACGTTTGCAATTTCTCAGCTCGTGTCTACGAGACGGAGAGATAGTGACCGTGACGTTTGGTGGGTAGAGAAGCGCAGAGAGCAAGTGTTGCTGCGCCTGTGAAAGTGCTTCCAAGGAAGGGGGCTTGCTAGCAACAGCTTTCAGTGCTGGCACTTTTCTTCTCTGAGCAATTGCTCGACGTTTGCAATTTCTCACCAGAGCTTTTGTTAGAGTGCGCGAGAGGATGAGCAGAAGATGAGGTGGCTAGAGAAGCACAGAGCCCCAGTGTTCTAAGGGCTACAAGAGCGTTTCCAAGGAAGGGTGCTGGCTAGCAAGAGCTTTCAGTGCTGGCACTTTTCATCTCTGAGCAATTGCTCGACGTTTGCAATTTCTCAGCTCGTCTCTACGAGACGGAGAGATAGTGACCGTGACGTTTGGTGGCTAGAGAAGCGCAAAGCCCCAGTGTTGCTGCGCCTGTGAAAGCGCTTCCAAGGAAGGGGCCTGGCTAGCAACAGCTTTCAGTGCTGGCACTTTTCATCTCTGAGCAATTGCTTGACGTTTGCAATTTCTCACCGGAGCTTTTGTTAGAGTGCGCGAGAGGATGAGCAGAAGATGAGGTGGCTAGAGAAGCACAGAGCGCCAGTGTTCTAAGGGCTACAAGAGCGTTTCCAAGGAAGGGGGCTGGCTAGCAACAGCTTTCAGTGCTGGCACTTTTCATCTCTGAGCAATTGCTCGACGTTTGCAATTTCTCAGCTCGTGTCTACGAGACGGAAAGAGAATGACCGTGACGTTTGGTGGGTAGAGAAGTGCAAAGCCCCAGTGTTGCTGCGCCTGTGAAAGCGCTTCCAAGGAAGGGTGCTGGCTAGCAAGAGCTTTCAGTGCTGGCACTTTTCATCTCTGAGCAATTGCTCGACGTTTGCAATTTCTCACCAGAGCTTTTGTTAGAGTGCGCGAGAGGATGAGCAGTAGATAAGGTGGCTAGAGAAGCACAGAGCGCCAGTGTTCTAAGGGCTACAAGAGCGTTTCCAAGGAAGGGTGCTGGCTAGCAACAGCTTTCAGTGCTGGCACTTTTCATCTCTGAGCAATTGCTCAACGTTTGCAATTTCTCTCCCGAGCTTTTGTTAGAGTGCGCGAGAGGATGAGCAGAAGATGAGGTGGCTAGAGAAGCACAGAGCGCCAGTGTTCTAAGGGCTACAAGAGCGTTTCCAAGGAAGGGGGCTGGCTAGCAAGAGCTTTCAGTGCTGGCACTTTTCATCTCTGAGCAATTGCTCGACGTTTGCAATTTCTCAGCTCGTGTCTACGAGACGGAGAGATAGTGACCTTGATATTTGGTGGGTAGAGAAGCGCAAAGCCCCAGTGTTGCTGCGCCTGTGAAAGCGCTTCCAAGGAAGGGTGCTGGCTAGCAACAGCTTTCAGTGCTGGCACTTTTCATCTCTGAGCAATTGCTCGACCTTTGCAATTTCTCACCTGAGCTCTCTTTAGACTGCGTGAGAGGATGGGCAGAAGATTAGGTGGCTAGAGAAGCACAGAGCGCCAGTGTTCTAAGGGCTACAAGAGCGTTTCCAAGGAAGGGGGCTGGCTAGCAACAGCTTTCAGTGCTGGCACTTTTCATCTCTGAGCAGTTGCTGGACGTTTGCAATTTCTCAGCTCGTGTCTACGAGACGGAAAGAGAATGACCGTGACGTTTGGTGGGTAGAGAAGCGCAAAGCCCCAGTGTTGCTGCGCCTGTGAAAGCGCTTCCAAGGAAGGGGGCTGGCTACCAACAGCTTTCAGTGCTGGCACTTTTCTTCTCTGAGCAATTGCTCGACGTTTGCAATTTCTCACCGGAGCTTTTGTTAGAGTGCGCGAGAGGATGAGCAGAAGATGAGGTGGCTAGAGGAGCACAGAGCCCCAGTGTTCTTAGGGCTACAAGAGCGTTTCCAAGGAAGGGGGCTGGCTAGCAAGAGCTTTCAGTGCTGGCACTTTTCATCTCTGAGCAATTGCTCGACGTTTGCAATTTCTCAGCTCGTGTCTACGAGACGGAGAGATAGTGACCGTGACGTTTGGTGGGTAGAGAAGCGCAGAGAGCAAGTGTTGCTGCGCCTGTGAAAGTGCTTCCAAGGAAGGGGGCTTGCTAGCAACAGCTTTCAGTGCTGGCACTTTTCATCTCTGAGCAATTGCTCGACGTTTGCAATTTCTCAGCTCGTGTCTACGAGACGGAGAGATAGTGACCGTGACGTTTGGTGGGTAGAGAAGCGCAAAGCCCCAATGTTGCTGCGCCTGTGAAAGCGCTTCCAAGGAAGGGGCCTGGCTAGCAACAGCTTTCAGTGCTGGCACTTTTCATCTTTGAGCAATTGCTTGACATTTGCAATTTCTCACCGGAGCTTTTGTTAGAGTGCGCGAGAGGATGAGCAGAAGATGAGGTGGCTAGAGAAGCACAGAGCGCCAGTGTTCTAAGGGCTACAAGAGCGTTTCCAAGGAAGGGGGCTGGCTAGCAAGAGCTTTCAGTGCTGGCACTTTTCATCTCTGAGCAATTGCTCGACGTTTGCAATTTCTCAGCTCGTGTCTACGAGACGGAGAGATAGTGACCGTGACGTTTGGTGGGTAGAGAAGTGCAAAGCCCCAGTGTTGCTGCGCCTGTGAAAGCGCTTCCAACGAAGGGTGCTGGCTAGCAAGAGCTTTCAGTGCTGGCACTTTTCTTCTCTGAGCAATTGCTCGACCTTTGCAATTTCTCACCGGAGCTTTTGTTAGAGTGCGCGAGAGGATGAGCAGAAGATGAGGTGGCTAGAGAAGCACAGAGCCCCAGTGTTCTTAGGGCTACAAGAGCGTTTCCAAGGAAGGGGGCTGGCTAGCAACAGCTTTCAGTGCTGGCACTTTTCATCTCTGAGCAATTGCTCGACGTTTGCAATTTCTCAGCTCGTGTCTACGAGACGGAGAGATAGTGACCGTGACGTTTGGTGGGTAGAGAAGCGCAAAGCCCCAGTGTTGCTGCGCCTGTGAAAGCGCTTCCAAGGAAGGGGCCTGGCTAGCAACAGCTTTCAGTGCTGGCACTTTTCATCTCTGAGCAATTGCTTGACGTTTGCAATTTCTCACCGGAGCTTTTGTTAGAGTGCGCGAGAGGATGAGCAGAAGATGAGGTGGCTAGAGAAGCACAGAGCGCCAGTGTTCTAAGGGCTACAAGAGCGTTTCCAAGGAAGGGGGCTGGCTAGCAACAGCTTTCAGTGCTGGCACTTTTCATCTCTGAGCAATTGCTCGACGTTTGCAATTTCTCAGCTCGTGTCTACGAGACGGAAAGAGAATGACCGTGACGTTTGGTGGGTAGAGAAGTGCAAAGCCCCAGTGTTGCTGCGCCTGTGAAAGCGCTTCCAAGGAAGGGTGCTGGCTAGCAAGAGCTTTCAGTGCTGGCACTTTTCATCTCTGAGCAATTGCTCGACGTTTGCAATTTCTCACCAGAGCTTTTGTTAGAGTGCGCGAGAGGATGAGCAGTAGATAAGGTGGCTAGAGAAGCACAGAGCGCCAGTGTTCTAAGGGCTACAAGAGCGTTTCCAAGGAAGGGTGCTGGCTAGCAACAGCTTTCAGTGCTGGCACTTTTCATCTCTGAGCAATTGCTCAACGTTTGCAATTTCTCTCCCGAGCTTTTGTTAGAGTGCGCGAGAGGATGAGCAGAAGATGAGGTGGCTAGAGAAGCACAGAGCGCCAGTGTTCTAAGGGCTACAAGAGCGTTTCCAAGGAAGGGGGCTGGCTAGCAACAGCTTTCAGTGCTGGCACTTTTCATCTCTGAGCAATTGCTCGACGTTTGCAATTTCTCAGCTCGTGTCTACGAGACGGAGAGATAGTGACCTTGATATTTGGTGGGTAGAGAAGCGCAAAGCCCCAGTGTTGCTGCGCCTGTGAAAGCGCTTCCAAGGAAGGGTGCTGGCTAGCAACAGCTTTCAGTGCTGGCACTTTTCATCTCTGAGCAATTGCTCGACGTTTGCAATTTCTCACCTGAGCTCTCTTTAGACTGCGCGAGAGGATGGGCAGAAGATTAGGTGGCTAGAGAAGCACAGAGCGCCAGTGTTCTAAGGGCTACAAGAGCGTTTCCAAGGAAGGGGGCTGGCTAGCAACAGCTTTCAGTGCTGGCACTTTTCATCTCTGAGCAGTTGCTGGACGTTTGCAATTTCTCAGCTCGTGTCTACGAGACGGAAAGAGAATGACCGTGACGTTTGGTGGGTAGAGAAGCGCAAAGCCCCAGTGTTGCTGCGCCTGTGAAAGCGCTTCCAAGGAAGGGGGCTGGCTACCAACAGCTTTCAGTGCTGGCACTTTTCTTCTCTGAGCAATTGCTCGACGTTTGCAATTTCTCACCGGAGCTTTTGTTAGAGTGCGCGAGAGGATGAGCAGAAGATGAGGTGGCTAGAGGAGCACAGAGCCCCAGTGTTCTTAGGGCTACAAGAGCGTTTCCAAGGAAGGGGGCTGGCTAGCAAGAGCTTTCAGTGCTGGCACTTTTCATCTCTGAGCAATTGCTCGACGTTTGCAATTTCTCAGCTCGTGTCTACGAGACGGAGAGATAGTGACCGTGACGTTTGGTGGGTAGAGAAGCGCAGAGAGCAAGTGTTGCTGCGCCTGTGAAAGTGCTTCCAAGGAAGGGGGCTTGCTAGCAACAGCTTTCAGTGCTGGCACTTTTCATCTCTGAGCAATTGCTCGACGTTTGCAATTTCTCAGCTCGTGTCTACGAGACGGAGAGATAGTGACCGTGACGTTTGGTGGGTAGAGAAGCGCAAAGCCCCAATGTTGCTGCGCCTGTGAAAGCGCTTCCAAGGAAGGGGCCTGGCTAGCAACAGCTTTCAGTGCTGGCACTTTTCATCTTTGAGCAATTGCTTGACGTTTGCAATTTCTCACCGGAGCTTTTGTTAGAGTGTGCGAGAGGATGAGCAGAAGATGAGGTGGCTAGAGAAGCACAGAGCGCCAGTGTTCTAAGGGCTACAAGAGCGTTTCCAAGGAAGGGGGCTGGCTAGCAAGAGCTTTCAGTGCTGGCACTTTTCATCTCTGAGCAATTGCTCGACGTTTGCAATTTCTCAGCTCGTGTCTACGAGACGGAGAGATAGTGACCGTGACGTTTGGTGGGTAGAGAAGTGCAAAGCCCCAGTGTTGCTGCGCCTGTGAAAGCGCTTCCAACGAAGGGTGCTGGCTAGCAAGAGCTTTCAGTGCTGGCACTTTTCATCTCTGAGCAATTGCTCGACCTTTGCAATTTCTCACCGGAGCTTTTGTTAGAGTGCGCGAGAGGATGAGCAGAAGATGAGGTGGCTAGAGAAGCACAGAGCCCCAGTGTTCTTAGGGCTACAAGAGCGTTTCCAAGGAAGGGTGCTGGCTAGCAACAGCTTTCAGTGCTGGCACTTTTCATCTCTGAGCAATTGCTCGACGTTTGCAATTTCTCAGCTCGTGTCTACGAGACGGAGAGATAGTGACCGTGACGTTTGGTGGGTAGAGAAGCGCAAAGCCCCAGTGTTGCTGCGCCTGTGAAAGCGCTTCCAAGGAAGGGTGCTGGCTAGCAAGAGCTTTCAGTGCTGGCACTTTTCATCTCTGAGCAATTGCTCGACGTTTGCAATTTCTCGACTGAGCTCTCTTTAGAGTGCGTGAGAGGATGAGCAGAAGATGAGGTGGCTAGAGAAGCTCAGAGCCCCATTGTTCTTAGGGCTACAAAAGCGCTTCCAAGGAAGGGGGCTGGCTAGCAAGAGCTTTCAGTGCTGGCACTTTTCATCTCTGAGCAATTGCTCGACGTTTGCAATTTCTCACCTGAGCTCTCTTTAGACTGCGCGAGAGGATGGGCAGAAGATGAGGTGGCTAGAGAAGCTCAGAGCCCCATTGTTCTAAGGGCTACAAAAGCGCTTCCAAGGAAAGGCGCTGGCTAGCAACAGCTTTCAGTGCTGGCACTTTTCATCTCTGAGCAATTGCTCGACCTTTGCAATTTCTCACCTGTGCTCTCTTTAGACTGCGCGAGAGGATGGGCAGAAGATTAGGTGGCTAGAGAAGCACAGAGCCCCAGTGTTCTAAGGGCTACAAGAGCGTTTCCAAGGAAGGGGGCTGGCTAGCAACAGCTTTCAGTGCTGGCACTTTTCATCTCTGAGCAGTTGCTCGACGTTTGCAATTTCTCAGCTCGTGTCTACGAGACGGAAAGAGAATGACCGTGACGTTTGGTGGGTAGAGAAGCGCAAAGCCCCAGTGTTGCTGCGCCTGTGAAAGCGCTTCCAAGGAAGGGTGCTGGCTAGCAAGAGCTTTCAGTGCTGGCACTTTTCATCTCTGAGCAATTGCTCGACGTTTGCAATTTCTCAGCTCGTGTCTACAAGACGGAAAGAGAATGACCGTGACGTTTGGTGGCTAGAGAAGCGCAAAGCCCCAGTGTTGCTGCGCCTGTGAAAGCGCTTCCAAGGAAGGGGGCTTGCTAGCAACAGCTTTCAGTGCTGGCACTTTTCATCTCTGAGCAATTGCTCGACGTTTGCAATTTCTGAACTGAGCTCTCTTTAGACTGCGCGATAGGATGAGCAGAAGATGAGGTGGCTAGAGAAGCACAGAGCGCCAGTGTTCCAAGGGCTACAAGAGCGTTTCCAAGGAAGGGGGCTTGCTAGCAACAGCTTTCAGTGCTGGCACTTTTCATCTCTGAGCAGTTGCTCGACGTTTGCAATTTCTCAGCTCGTGTCTACGAGACGGAAAGAGAATGACCGTGACGTTTGGTGGGTAGAGAAGCGCAAAGCCCCAGTGTTGCTGCGCCTGTGAAAGCGCTTCCAAGGAAGGGGGCTGGCTAGCAACAGCTTTCAGTGCTGGCACTTTTCAGCTCTGAGCAATTGCTCGACGTTTGCAATTTCTCTCCGGAGCTTTTGTTAGAGTGCGCGAGAGGATGAGCAGAAGATGAGGTGGCTAGAGAAGCACAGAGCGCCAGTGTTCTAAGGGCTACAAGAGCGTTTCCAAGGAAGGGGGCTGGCTAGCAAGAGCTTTCAGTGCTGGCACTTTTCATCTCTGAGCAATTGCTCGACGTTTGCAATTTCTCAGCTCGTGTCTATGGGACGGAGAGATAGTGACCATGACGTTTGGTGGGTAGAGAAGCGCAAAGCCCCAGTGTTGCTGCGTCTGTGAAAGCGCTTCCAAGGAAGGGGCCTGGCTAGCAACAGCTTTCAGTGCTGGCACTTTTCATCTCTGAGCAATTGCTCGACGTTTGCAATTTCTCACCGGAGCTTTTGTTAGAGTGCGCGAGAGGATGAGCAGAAGATGAGATGGCTAGAGAAGCACAGAGCCCCAGTGTTCTTAGTGCTACAAGAGCGTTTCCAAGGAAGGGTGCTGGCTAGCAAGAGCTTTCAGTGCTGGCACTTTTCAGCTCTGAGCAATTGCTCAACATTTGCAATTTCTCACCGGAGCTTTTGTTAGAGTGCGCGAGAGGATGAGCAGAAGATGAGGTGGCTAGAGAAGCACAGAGCCCCAGTGTTCTAAGGGCTACAAGAGCGTTTCCAAGGAAGGGTGCTGGCTAGCAAGAGCTTTCAGTGCTGGCACTTTTCTTCTCTGAGCAATTGCTCGACCTTTGCAATTTCTCAGCTCGTGTCTACGAGACGGAGAGATAGTGACCTTGATATTTGGTGGGTAGAGAAGCGCAAAGCCCCAGTGTTGCTGCGCCTGTGAAAGCGCTTCCAAGGAAGGGTGCTGGCTAGCAAGAGCTTTCAGTGCTGGCACTTTTCATCTCTGAGCAATTGCTGGACTTTTGCAATTTCTCACCTGAGCTCTCTTTAGACTGCACGAGAGGATGGGCAGAAGATTAGAAGGCTAGAGAAGCACAGAGCGCCAGTGTTCTAAGGGCTACAAGAGCGTTTCCAAGGAAGGGGGCTGGCTAGCAACAGCTTTCAGTGCTGGCACTTTTCATCTCTGAGCAATTGCTGGACGTTTGCAATTTCTCAGCTCGTGTCTACGAGACGGAGAGATAGTGACCGTGACGTTTGGTGGGTAGAGAAGCGCAGAGAGCAAGTGTTGCTGCTCCTGTGAAAGTGCTTCCAAGGAGGGTGCTGGCTAGCAACAGCTTTCAGTGCTGGCACTTTTCATCTCTGAGCAATTGCTCAACGTTTGCAATTTCTCTCCGGAGCTTTTGTTAGAGTGCGCGAGAGGATGAGCAGAAGATGAGGTGGCTAGAGAAGCACAGAGCGCCAGTGTTCTAAGGGCTACAAGAGCGTTTCCAAGGAAGGGTGCTGGCTAGCAACAGCTTTCAGTGCTGGCACTTTTCAGCTCTGAGCAATTGCTCAACATTTGCAATTTCTCTCTGGAGCTTTTGTTAGAGTGCGCGAGAGGATGAGCAGAAGATGAGGTGGCTAGAGAAGCACAGAGCGCCAGTGTTCTTAGGGCTACAAGAGCGTTTCCAAGGAAGGGGGCTGGCTAGCAAGAGCTTTCAGTGCTGGCACTTTTCATCTCTGAGCAATTGCTCGACGTTTGCAATTTCTCAGCTCGTGTGTACGAGACGGAGAGATAGTGACCTTGATATTTGGTGGCTAGAGAAGTGCAAAGCCCCAGTGTTGCTGCGCCTGTGAAAGCGCTTCCAAGGAAGGGGGCTTGCTAGCAACAGCTTTCAGTGCTGGCACTTTTCAGCTCTGAGCGGTTGCTCGACGTTTGCAATTTCTCACCGGAGCTTTTGTTAGAGTGCGCGAGAGGATGAGCAGAAGATGAGGTGGCTAGAGAAGCACAGAGCGCCAGTGTTCTAAGGGCTACAAGAGCGTTTCCAAGGAAGGGTGCTGGCTAGCAAGAGCTTTCAGTGCTGGCACTTTTCATCTCTGAGCAATTGCTCGACGTTTGCAATTTCTCAGCTCGTGTCTACGAGACGGAGAGATAGTGACCGTGATGTTTGGTGGGTAGAGAAGCGCAAAGCCCCAGTGTTGCTGCGCCTGTGAAAGCGCTTCCAGGGAAGGGTGCTGGCTAGCAACAGCTTTCAGTGCTGGCACTTTTCATCTCTGAGCAATTGCTGGACGTTTGCAATTTCTCAACTGAGCTCTCTTTAGAGTGCGCGAGAGGATGAGCAGAAGATGAGGTGGCTAGAGAAGCACAGAGCCCCAGTGTTCTTAGGGCTACAAAAGCGCTTCCAAGGAAGGGCGCTGGCTAGCAACAGCTTTCAGTGCTGGCACTTTTCATCTCTGAGCAATCGCTCGACCTTTGCAATTTCTCATCTGTGCTCTCTTTAGACTGCGCGAGAGGATGGGCAGAAGATTAGGTGGCTAGAGAAGCACAGAGCGCCAGTGTTCTAAGGGCTACAAGAGCGTTTCCAAGGAAGGGGGCTGGCTAGCAACAGCTTTCAGTGCTGGCACTTTTCATCTCTGAGCAGTTGCTGGACGTTTGCAATTTCTCAGCTCGTGTCTACGAGACGGAAAGAGAATGACCGTGGCGTTTGGTGGGTAGAGAAGCGCAAAGCCCCAGTGTTGCTGCGCCTGTGAAAGCGCTTCCAAGGAAGGGTGCTGGCTACCAACAGCTTTCAGTGCTGGCACTTTTCTTCTCTGAGCAATTGCTCGACGTTTGCAATTTCTCACCGGAGCTTTTGTTAGAGTGCGCGAGAGGATGAGCAGAAGATGAGGTGGCTAGAGGAGCACAGAGCCCCAGTGTTCTTAGGGCTACAAGAGCGTTTCCAAGGAAGGGGGCTGGCTAGCAAGAGCTTTCAGTGCTGGCACTTTTCATCTCTGAGCAATTGCTCGACGTTTGCAATTTCTCAGCTCGTGTCTACGAGACGGAGAGATAGTGACCGTGACGTTTGGTGGGTAGAGAAGCGCAGAGAGCAAGTGTTGCTGCGCCTGTGAAAGTGCTTCCAAGGAAGGGGGCTTGCTAGCAACAGCTTTCAGTGCTGGCACTTTTCTTCTCTGAGCAATTGCTCGACGTTTGCAATTTCTCACCGGAGCTTTTGTTAGAGTGCGCGAGAGGATGAGCAGAAGATGAGGTGGCTAGAGAAGCACAGAGCGCCAGTGTTCTAAGGGCTACAAGAGCGTTTCCAAGGAAGGGGGCTGGCTAGCAAGAGCTTTCAGTGCTGGCACTTTTCATCTCTGAGCAATTGCTCGACGTTTGCAATTTCTCAGCTCGTGTCTACGAGACGGAGAGATAGTGACCGTGACGTTTGGCGGGTAGAGAAGCGCAAAGCCCCAGTGTTGCTGCGCCTGTGAAAGCGCTTCCAAGGAAGGGTGCTGGCTAGCAACAGCTTTCAGTGCTGGCACTTTTCATCTTTGAGCAATTGCTTGACGTTTGCAATTTCTCACCAGAGCTTTTGTTAGAGTGCGCGAGAGGATGAGCAGAAGATGAGGTGGCTAGAGAAGCACAGAGCCCCAGTGTTCTAAGGGCTACAAGAGCGTTTCCAAGGAAGGGTGCTGCCTAGCAAGAGCTTTCAGTGCTGGCACTTTTCATCTCTGAGCAATTGCTCGACGTTTGCAATTTCTCAGCTCGTGTCTACGAGACGGAGAGATAGTGACCGTGACGTTTGGTGGCTAGAGAAGCGCAAAGCCCCAGTGTTGCTGCGCCTGTGAAAGCGCTTCCAAGGAAGGGGCCTGGCTAGCAACAGCTTTCAGTGCTGGCACTTTTCATCTCTGAGCAATTGCTTGACGTTTGCAATTTCTCACCGGAGCTTTTGTTAGAGTGCGCGAGAGGATGAGCAGAAGATGAGGTGGCTAGAGAAGCACAGAGCGCCAGTGTTCTAAGGGCTACAAGAGCGTTTCCAAGGAAGGGGGCTGGCTAGCAACAGCTTTCAGTGCTGGCACTTTTCATCTTTGAGCAATTGCTCGACGTTTGCAATTTCTCAGCTCGTGTCTACGAGACGGAAAGAGAATGACCGTGACGTTTAGTGGGTAGAGAAGCGCAAAGCCCCAGTGTTGCTGCGCCTGTGAAAGCGCTTCCAAGGAAGGGTGCTGGCTAGCAAGAGCTTTCAGTGCTGGCACTTTTCATCTCTGAGCAATTGCTCGACGTTTGCAATTTCTCACCAGAGCTTTTGTTAGAGTGCGCGAGAGGATGAGCAGAAGATGAGGTGGCTAGAGAAGCACAGAGCGCCAGTGTTCTAAGGGCTACAAGAGCGTTTCCAAGGAAGGGTGCTGGCTAGCAACAGCTTTCAGTGCTGGCACTTTTCATCTCTGAGCAATTGCTCAACGTTTGCAATTTCTCTCCGGAGCTTTTGTTAGAGTGCGCGAGAGGATGAGCAGAAGATGAGGTGGCTAGAGAAGCACAGAGCCCCAGTGTTCTTAGGGCTACAAGAGCGTTTCCAAGGAAGGGGGCTGGCTAGCAACAGCTTTCAGTGCTGGCACTTTTCATCTCTGAGCAATTGCTCGACGTTTGCAATTTCTCAGCTCGTGTCTACGAGACGGAGAGATAGTGACCGTGACGTTTGGTGGGTAGAGAAGCGCAGAGAGCAAGTGTTGCTGCGCCTGTGAAAGTGCTTCCAAGGAGGGGGGTTGCTAGCAACAGCTTTCAGTGCTGGCACTTTTCATCTCTGAGCAATTGCTCGACGTTTGCAATTTCTCACCGGAGCTTTTGTTAGAGTGCGCGAGAGGATGAGCAGAAGATGAGGTGGCTAGAGAAGCACAGAGCGCCAGTGTTCTAAGGGCTACAAGAGCGTTTCCAAGGAAGGGCGCTGGCTAGCAACAGCTTTCAGTGCTGGCACTTTTCATCTCTGAGCAATTGCTCGACGTTTGCAATTTCTCAGCTCGTGTCTACGAGACGGAGAGATAGTGACCTTGATATTTGGTGGGTAGAGAAGCGCAAAGCCCCAGTGTTGCTGCGCCTGTGAAAGCGCTTCCAAGGAAGGGTGCTGGCTAGCAACAGCTTTCAGTGCTGGCACTTTTCATCTCTGAGCAATTGCTCGACCTTTGCAATTTCTCACCTGAGCTCTCTTTAGACTGCGCGAGAGGATGGGCAGAAGATTAGGTGGCTAGAGAAGCACAGAGCGCCAGTGTTCTTAGGGTTACAAGAGCGTTTCCAAGGAAGGGGGCTGGCTAGCAACAGCTTTCAGTGCTGGCACTTTTCATCTCTGAGCAGTTGCTGGACGTTTGCAATTTCTCAGCTCGTGTCTACGAGACGGAAAGAGAATGACCGTGACGTTTGGTGGGTAGAGAAGCGCAAAGCCCCAGTGTTGCTGCGCCTGTGAAAGCGCTTCCAAGGAAGGGGGCTGGCTACCAACAGCTTTCAGTGCTGGCACTTTTCTTCTCTGAGCAATTGCTCGACGTTTGCAATTTCTCACCGGAGCTTTTGTTAGAGTGCGCGAGAGGATGAGCAGAAGATGAGGTGGCTAGAGAAGCACAGAGCGCCAGTGTTCTAAGGGCTACAAGAGCGTTTCCAAGGAAGGGTGCTGGCTAGCAAGAGCTTTCAGTGCTGGCACTTTTCATCTCTGAGCAATTGCTCGACGTTTGCAATTTCTCAGCTCGTGTCTATGAGACGGAGAGATAGTGACCGTGACGTTTGGTGGCTAGAGAAGCGCAAAGCCCCAGTGTTGCTGCGCCTGTGAAAGCGCTTCCAAGGAAGGGGCCTGGCTAGCAACAGCTTTCAGTGCTGGCACTTTTCATCTCTGAGCAATTGCTTGACGTTTGCAATTTCTCACCTGAGCTTTTGTTAGAGTGCGCGAGAGGATGAGCAGAAGATGAGGTGGCTAGAGAAGCACAGAGCGCCAGTGTTCTAAGGGCTACAAGAGCGTTTCCAAGGAAGGGGGCTGGCTAGCAACAGCTTTCAGTGCTGGCACTTTTCATCTCTGAGCAATTGCTCGACGTTTGCAATTTCTCAGCTCGTGTGTACGAGACGGAGAGATAGTGACCTTGATATTTGGTGGCTAGAGAAGTGCAAAGCCCCAGTGTTGCTGCGCCTGTGAAAGCGCTTCCAGGGAAGGGTGCTGGCTAGCAAGAGCTTTCAGTGCTGGCACTTTTCATCTCTGAGCAATTGCTGGACGTTTGTAATTTCTCAACTGAGCTCTCTTTAGAGTGCGCGAGAGGATGAGCAGAAGATGAGGTGGCTAGAGAAGCACAGAGCCCCAGTGTTCTTAGGGCTACAAAAGCGCTTCCAAGGAAGGGCGCTGGCTAGCAACAGCTTTCAGTGCTGGCACTTTTCATCTCTGAGCAATCGCTCGACCTTTGCATTTTCTCATCTGTGCTCTCTTTAGACTGCGCGAGAGGATGGGCAGAAGATTAGGTGGCTAGAGAAGCACAGAGCCCCAGTGTTCTAAGGGCTACAAGAGCGTTTCCAAGGAAGGGGGCTGGCTAGCAACAGCTTTCAGTGCTGGCACTTTTCATCTCTGAGCAGTTGCTGGACGTTTGCAATTTCTCAGCTCGTGTCTACGAGACGGAAAGAGAATGACCGTGGCGTTTGGTGGGTAGAGAAGCGCAAAGCCCCAGTGTTGCTGCGCCTGTGAAAGCGCTTCCAAGGAAGGGGGCTGGCTACCAACAGCTTTCAGTGCTGGCACTTTTCTTCTCTGAGCAATTGCTCGACGTTTGCAATTTCTCACCGGAGCTTTTGTTAGAGTGCGCGAGAGGATGAGCAGAAGATGAGGTGGCTAGAGGAGCACAGAGCCCCAGTGTTCTTAGGGCTACAAGAGCGTTTCCAAGGAAGGGGGCTGGCTAGCAAGAGCTTTCAGTGCTGGCACTTTTCATCTCTGAGCAATTGCTCGACGTTTGCAATTTCTCAGCTCGTGTCTACGAGACGGAGAGATAGTGACCGTGACGTTTGGTGGGTAGAGAAGCGCAGAGAGCAAGTGTTGCTGCGCCTGTGAAAGTGCTTCCAAGGAAGGGGGCTTGCTAGCAACAGCTTTCAGTGCTGGCACTTTTCTTCTCTGAGCAATTGCTCGACGTTTGCAATTTCTCACCAGAGCTTTTGTTAGAGTGCGCGAGAGGATGAGCAGAAGATGAGGTGGCTAGAGAAGCACAGAGCGCCAGTGTTCTAAGGGCTACAAGAGCGTTTCCAAGGAAGGGTGCTGGCTAGCAAGAGCTTTCAGTGCTGGCACTTTTCATCTCTGAGCAATTGCTCGACGTTTGCAATTTCTCAGCTCGTCTCTACGAGACGGAGAGATAGTGACCGTGACGTTTGGTGGCTAGAGAAGCGCAAAGCCCCAGTGTTGCTGCGCCTGTGAAAGCGCTTCCAAGGAAGGGTGCTGGCTAGCAACAGCTTTCAGTGCTGGCACTTTTCATCTCTGAGCAATTGCTCGACGTTTGCAATTTCTCACCGGAGCTCTCTTTAGACTGCGCGAGAGGATGAGCAGAAGATGAGGTGGCTAGAGAAGCACAGAGCGCCAGTGTTCTAAGGGCTACAAGAGCGTTTCCAAGGAAGGGGGCTGGCTAGCAACAGCTTTCAGTGCTGGCACTTTTCATCTCTGAGCAATTGCTCGACGTTTGCAATTTCTCAGCTCGTGTCTACGAGACGGAAAGAGAATGACCGTGACGTTTGGTGGGTAGAGAAGTGCAAAGCCCCAGTGTTGCTGCGCCTGTGAAAGCGCTTCCAAGGAAGGGTGCTGGCTAGCAAGAGCTTTCAGTGCTGGCACTTTTCATCTCTGAGCAATTGCTCGACGTTTGCAATTTCTCACCAGAGCTTTTGTTAGAGTGCGCGAGAGGATGAGCAGTAGATAAGGTGGCTAGAGAAGCACAGAGCGCCAGTGTTCTAAGGGCTACAAGAGCGTTTCCAAGGAAGGGTGCTGGCTAGCAACAGCTTTCAGTGCTGGCACTTTTCATCTCTGAGCAATTGCTCAACGTTTGCAATTTCTCTCCCGAGCTTTTGTTAGAGTGCGCGAGAGGATGAGCAGAAGATGAGGTGGCTAGAGAAGCACAGAGCGCCAGTGTTCTAAGGGCTACAAGAGCGTTTCCAAGGAAGGGGGCTGGCTAGCAAGAGCTTTCAGTGCTGGCACTTTTCATCTCTGAGCAATTGCTCGACGTTTGCAATTTCTCAGCTCGTGTCTACGAGACGGAGAGATAGTGACCTTGATATTTGGTGGGTAGAGAAGCGCAAAGCCCCAGTGTTGCTGCGCCTGTGAAAGCGCTTCCAAGGAAGGGTGCTGGCTAGCAACAGCTTTCAGTGCTGGCACTTTTCATCTCTGAGCAATTGCTCGACCTTTGCAATTTCTCACCTGAGCTCTCTTTAGACTGCGCGAGAGGATGGGCAGAAGATTAGGTGGCTAGAGAAGCACAGAGCCCCAGTGTTCTAAGGGCTACAAGAGCGTTTCCAAGGAAGGGGGCTGGCTAGCAACAGCTTTCAGTGCTGGCACTTTTCATCTCTGAGCAGTTGCTGGACGTTTGCAATTTCTCAGCTCGTGTCTACGAGACGGAAAGAGAATGACCGTGACGTTTGGTGGGTAGAGAAGCGCAAAGCCCCAGTGTTGCTGCGCCTGTGAAAGCGCTTCCAAGGAAGGGGGCTGGCTACCAACAGCTTTCAGTGCTGGCACTTTTCTTCTCTGAGCAATTGCTCGACGTTTGCAATTTCTCACCTGAGCTTTTGTTAGAGTGCGCGAGAGGATGAGCAGAAGATGAGGTGGCTAGAGGAGCACAGAGCCCCAGTGTTCTTAGGGCTACAAGAGCGTTTCCAAGGAAGGGGGCTGGCTAGCAAGAGCTTTCAGTGCTGGCACTTTTCATCTCTGAGCAATTGCTCGACGTTTGCAATTTCTCAGCTCGTGTCTACGAGACGGAGAGATAGTGACCGTGACGTTTGGTGGGTAGAGAAGCGCAGAGAGCAAGTGTTGCTGCGCCTGTGAAAGTGCTTCCAAGGAAGGGGGCTTGCTAGCAACAGCTTTCAGTGCTGGCACTTTTCATCTCTGAGCAATTGCTCGACGTTTGCAATTTCTCAGCTCGTGTCTACGAGACGGAGAGATAGTGACCATGACGTTTGGTGGGTAGAGAAGCGCAAAGCCCCAATGTTGCTGCGCCTGTGAAAGCGCTTCCAAGGAAGGGGCCTGGCTAGCAACAGCTTTCAGTGCTGGCACTTTTCATCTTTGAGCAATTGCTTGACGTTTGCAATTTCTCACCGGAGCTTTTGTTAGAGTGCGCGAGAGGATGAGCAGAAGATGAGGTGGCTAGAGAAGCACAGAGCGCCAGTGTTCTAAGGGCTACAAGAGCGTTTCCAAGGAAGGGGGCTGGCTAGCAACAGCTTTCAGTGCTGGCACTTTTCATCTCTGAGCAATTGCTCGACGTTTGCAATTTCTCAGCTCGTGTCTACGAGACGGAGAGATAGTGACCGTGACGTTTGGTGGGTAGAGAAGTGCAAAGCCCCAGTGTTGCTGCGCCTGTGAAAGCGCTTCCAACGAAGGGTGCTGGCTAGCAACAGCTTTCAGTGCTGGCACTTTTCATCTCTGAGCAATTGCTCGACCTTTGCAATTTCTCACCGGAGCTTTTGTTAGAGTGCGCGAGAGGATGAGCAGAAGATGAGGTGGCTAGAGAAGCACAGAGCCCCAGTGTTCTTAGGGCTACAAGAGCGTTTCCAAGGAAGGGTGCTGGCTAGCAACAGCTTTCAGTGCTGGCACTTTTCATCTCTGAGCAATTGCTCGACGTTTGCAATTTCTCAGCTCGTGTCTACGAGACGGAGAGATAGTGACCGTGACGTTTGGTGGGTAGAGAAGCGCAAAGCCCCAGTGTTGCTGCGCCTGTGAAAGCGCTTCCAAGGAAGGGTGCTGGCTAGCAAGAGCTTTCAGTGCTGGCACTTTTCATCTCTGAGCAATTGCTCGACGTTTGCAATTTCTCGACTGAGCTCTCTTTAGAGTGCGTGAGAGGATGAGCAGAAGATGAGGTGGCTAGAGAAGCTCAGAGCCCCATTGTTCTTAGGGCTACAAAAGCGCTTCCAAGGAAGGGGGCTGGCTAGCAAGAGCTTTCAGTGCTGGCACTTTTCATCTCTGAGCAATTGCTCGACGTTTGCAATTTCTCACCTGAGCTCTCTTTAGACTGCGCGAGAGGATGGGCAGAAGATGAGGTGGCTAGAGAAGCTCAGAGCCCCATTGTTCTAAGGGCTACAAAAGCGCTTCCAAGGAAAGGCGCTGGCTAGCAACAGCTTTCAGTGCTGGCACTTTTCATCTCTGAGCAATTGCTCGACCTTTGCAATTTCTCACCTGTGCTCTCTTTAGACTGCGCGAGAGGATGGGCAGAAGATTAGGTGGCTAGAGAAGCACAGAGCCCCAGTGTTCTAAGGGCTACAAGAGCGTTTCCAAGGAAGGGGGCTGGCTAGCAAGAGCTTTCAGTGCTGGCACTTTTCATCTCTGAGCAGTTGCTCGACGTTTGCAATTTCTCAGCTCGTGTCTACGAGACGGAAAGAGAATGACCGTGACGTTTGGTGGGTAGAGAAGCGCAAAGCCCCAGTGTTGCTGCGCCTGTGAAAGCGCTTCCAAGGAAGGGTGCTGGCTAGCAACAGCTTTCAGTGCTGGCACTTTTCATCTCTGAGCAATTGCTCGACGTTTGCAATTTCTCAGCTCGTGTCTACAAGACGGAAAGAGAATGACCGTGACGTTTGGTGGCTAGAGAAGCGCAAAGCCCCAGTGTTGCTGCGTCTGTGAAAGCGCTTCCAAGGAAGGGTGCTGGCTACCAACAGCTTTCAGTGCTGGCACTTTTCATCTTTGAGCAATTGCTTGACGTTTGCAATTTCTCACCGGAGCTTTTGTTAGAGTGCGCGAGAGGATGAGCAGAAGATGAGGTGGCTAGAGAAGCACAGAGCCCCAGTGTTCTAAGGGCTACAAGAGCGTCTCCAAGGAAGGGTGCTGGCTAGCAAGAGCTTTCAGTGCTGGCACTTTTCATCTCTGAGCAATTGCTCGACGTTTGCAATTTCTCAGCTCGTGTCTATGAGACGGAAAGAGAATGACCGTGACGTTTGGTGGGTAGAGAAGCGCAAAGCCCCAGTGTTGCTGCGCCTGTGAAAGTGCTTCCAAGGAGGGTGCTGGCTAGCAAGAGCTTTCAGTGCTGGCACTTTTCATCTCTGAGCAATTGCTCGACGTTTGCAATTTCTCACCGGAGCTTTTGTTAGAGTGCGCGAGAGGATGAGCAGAAGATGAGGTGGCTAGAGAAGCACAGAGCGCCAGTGTTCTAAGGGCTACAAGAGCGTTTCCAAGGAAGGGTGCTGGCTAGCAAGAGCTTTCAGTGCTGGCACTTTTCATCTCTGAGCAATTGCTCGACGTTTGCAATTTCTCAGCTCGTGTCTATGAGACGGAGAGATAGAGACCGTGACGTTTGGTGGCTAGAGAAGTGCAAAGCCCCAGTGTTGCTGCGCCTGTGAAAGCGCTTCCAAGGAAGGGGGCTTGCTAGCAACAGCTTTCAGTGCTGGCACTTTTCATCTCTGAGCAATTGCTCGACGTTTGCAATTTCTGAACTGAGCTCTCTTTAGACTGCGCGATAGGATGAGCAGAAGATGAGGTGGCTAGAGAAGCACAGAGCGCCAGTGTTCCAAGGGCTACAAGAGCGTTTCCAAGGAAGGGGGCTTGCTAGCAACAGCTTTCAGTGCTGGCACTTTTCATCTCTGAGCAGTTGCTCGACGTTTGCAATTTCTCAGCTCGTGTCTACGAGACGGAAAGAGAATGACCGTGACGTTTGGTGGGTAGAGAAGCGCAAAGCCCCAGTGTTGCTGCGCCTGTGAAAGCGCTTCCAAGGAAGGGGGCTGGCTACCAACAGCTTTCAGTGCTGGCACTTTTCAGCTCTGAGCAATTGCTCGACGTTTGCAATTTCTCTCCGGAGCTTTTGTTAGAGTGCGCGAGAGGATGAGCAGAAGATGAGGTGGCTAGAGAAGCACAGAGCGCCAGTGTTCTAAGGGCTACAAGAGCGTTTCCAAGGAAGGGGGCTGGCTAGCAAGAGCTTTCAGTGCTGGCACTTTTCATCTCTGAGCAATTGCTCGACGTTTGCAATTTCTCAGCTCGTGTCTATGGGACGGAGAGATAGTGACCATGACGTTTGGTGGGTAGAGAAGCGCAAAGCCCCAGTGTTGCTGCGCCTGTGAAAGCGCTTCCAAGGAAGGGGGCTGGCTAGCAAGAGCTTTCAGTGCTGGCACTTTTCATCTCTGAGCAATTGCTGGACGTTTGCAATTTCTCAGCTCGTGTCTACGAGACGGAGAGATAGTGACCGTGACGTTTGGTGGGTAGAGAAGCGCAGAGAGCAAGTGTTGCTGCGCCTGTGAAAGTGCTTCCAAGGAGGGTGCTGGCTAGCAACAGCTTTCAGTGCTGGCACTTTTCATCTCTGAGCAATTGCTCGACGTTTGCAATTTCTCAACTGAGCTCTCTTTAGACTGCGCGAGAGGATGAGCAGAAGATGAGGTGGCTAGAGAAGCACAGAGCGCCAGTGTTCCAAGGGCTACAAGAGCGTTTCCAAGGAAGGGGGCTTGCTAGCAAGAGCTTTCAGTGCTGGCACTTTTCATCTCTGAGCAGTTGCTCGACGTTTGCAATTTCTCAGCTCGTGTCTACGAGACGGAGAGATAGTGACTGTGACGTTTGGTGGGTAGAGAAGCGCAGACAGCAAGTGTTGCTGCGCCTGTGAAAGTGCTTCCAAGGAGGGTGCTGGCTAGCAAGAGCTTTCAGTGCTGGCACTTTTCATCTCTGAGCAATTGCTCGACGTTTGCAATTTCTCACCAGAGCTTTTGTTAGAGTGCGCGAGAGGATGAGCAGAAGATGAGGTGGCTAGAGAAGCACAGAGCGCCAGTGTTCTAAGGGCTACAAGAGCGTTTCCAAGGAAGGGGGCTATCTAGCAAGAGCTTTCAGTGCTGGCACTTTTCATCTCTGAGCAATTGCTCGACGTTTGCAATTTCTCAGCTCGTGTCTACGAGACGGAGAGATAGTGACCTTGATATTTGGTGGGTGGAGAAGTGCAAAGCCCCAGTGTTGCTGCGCCTGTGAAAGCGCTTCCAAGGAAGGGGGCTTGCTAGCAACAGCTTTCAGTGCTGGCACTTTTCAGCTCTGAGCAATTGCTCGACGTTTGCAATTTCTCACCGGAGCTTTTGTTAGAGTGCGCGAGAGGATGAGCAGAAGATGAGGTGGCTAGAGAAGCACAGAGCGCCAGTGTTCTAAGGGCTACAAGAGCGTTTCCAAGGAAGGGGGCTGGCTAGCAAGAGCTTTCAGTGCTGGCACTTTTCATCTCTGAGCAATTGCTCGACGTTTGCAATTTCTCAGCTCGTGTCTACGAGACGGAGAGATAGTGACCGTGATGTTTGGTGGGTAGAGAAGTGCAAAGCCCCAGTGTTGCTGCGCCTGTGAAAGCGCTTCCAAGGAAGGGTGCTGGCTAGCAACAGCTTTCAGTGCTGGCACTTTTCATCTCTGAGCAATTGCTGGACGTTTGCAATTTCTCACCAGATCTCTCTTTAGAGTGCGCGAGAGGATGAGCAGAAGATGAGGTGGCTAGAGAAGCTCAGAGCCCCATTGTTCTTAGGGCTACAAAAGCGCTTCCAAGGAAGGGTGCTGGCTAGCAAGAGCTTTCAGTGCTGGCACTTTTCATCTCTGAGCAATTGCTCGACGTTTGCAATTTCTCACCGGAGCTCTCTTTAGACTGCGCGAGAGGATGGGCAGAAGATGAGGTGGCTAGAGAAGCTCAGAGCCCCATTGTTCTAAGGGCTACAAAAGCGCTTCCAAGGAAGGGCGCTGGCTAGCAACAGCTTTCAGTGCTGGCACTTTTCATCTCTGAGCAATTGCTCGACGTTTGCAATTTCTCACCTGTGCTCTCTTTAGACTGCGCGAGAGGATGGGCAGAAGATTAGGTGGCTAGAGAAGCACAGAGCCCCAGTGCTCCAAGGGCTACAAGAGCGTTTCCAAGGAAGGGGGCTGGCTAGCAAGAGCTTTCAGTGCTGGCACTTTTCATCTCTGAGCAGTTGCTCGACGTTTGCAATTTCTCAGCTCGTGTCTACGAGACGGAAAGAGAATGACCGTGACGTTTGGTGGGTAGAGAAGCGCAGAGAGCAAGTGTTGCTGCGCCTGTGAAAGCGCTTCCAAGGAAGGGGGCTGGCTACCAACAGCTTTCAGTGCTGGCACATTTCTTCTCTGAGCAATTGCTCGACGTTTGCAATTTCTCACCGGAGCTTTTGTTAGAGTGCGCGAGAGGATGAGCAGAAGATGAGGTGGCTAGAGAAGCACAGAGCGCCAGTGTTCTAAGGGCTACAAGAGCGTTTCCAAGGAAGGGGGCTGGCTAGCAAGAGCTTTCAGTGCTGGCACTTTTCATCTCTGAGCAATTGCTCGACGTTTGCAATTTCTCAGCTCGTGTCTACGAGACGGAGAGATAGTGACCATGACGTTTGGTGGGTAGAGAAGCGCAGAGAGCAAGTGTTGCTGCACCTGTGAAAGTGCTTCCAAGGAGGGTGCTGGCTAGCAAGAGCTTTCAGTGCTGGCACTTTTCTTCTCTGAGCAATTGCTCGACGTTTGCAATTTCTCACCGGAGCTTTTGTTAGAGTGCGCGAGAGGATGAGCAGAAGATGAGGTGGCTAGAGAAGCACAGAGCGCCAGTGTTCTAAGGGCTACAAGAGCGTTTCCAAGGAAGGGGGCTGGCTAGCAAGAGCTTTCAGTGCTGGCACTTTTCATCTCTGAGCAATTGCTAGACGTTTGCAATTTCTCAGCTCGTGTCTACGAGACGGAGAGATAGTGACCGTGACGTTTGGTGGGTAGAGAAGTGCAAAGCCCCAGTGTTGCTGCGCCTGTGAAAGCGCTTCCAACGAAGGGTGCTGGCTAGCAAGAGCTTTCAGTGCTGGCACTTTTCATCTCTGAGCAATTGCTCGACCTTTGCAATTTCTCACCGGAGCTTTTGTTAGAGTGCGCGAGAGGATGAGCAGAAGATGAGGTGGCTAGACAAGCACAGAGCCCCAGTGTTCTTAGTGCTACAAGAGCGTTTCCAAGGAAGGGTGCTGGCTAGCAAGAGCTTTCAGTGCTGGCACTTTTCTTCTCTGAGCAATTGCTGGACGTTTGCAATTTCTCTCCGGAGCTTTTGTTAGAGTGCGCGAGAGGATGAGCAGAAGATGAGGTGGCTAGAGAAGCACAGAGCGCCAGTGTTCTAAGGGCTACAAGAGCGTTTCCAAGGAAGGGGGCTGGCTAGCAAGAGCTTTCAGTGCTGGCACTTTTCATCTCTGAGCAATTGCTCGACGTTTGCAATTTCTCAGCTCGTGTCTACGAGACAGAGAGATAGTGACCTTGATATTTGGTGGGTAGAGAAGTGCAAAGCCCCAGTGTTGCTGCGCCTGTGAAAGCGCTTCCAAGGAAGGGGGCTTGCTAGCAACAGCTTTCAGTGCTGGCACTTTTCATCTCTGAGCAATTGCTTGACGTTTGCAATTTCTCACCGGAGCTTTTGTTAGAGTGCGCGAGAGGATGAGCAGAAGATGAGGTGGCTAGAGAAGCACAGAGCCCCAGTGTTCTTAGGGCTACAAGAGCGTTTCCAAGGAAGGGGGCTGGCTAGCAAGAGCTTTCAGTGCTGGCACTTTTCATCTCTGAGCAATTGCTCGACGTTTGCAATTTCTCAGCTCGTGTCTACGAGACGGAGAGATAGTGACCGTGACGTTTGGTGGGTAGAGAAGCGCAAAGCCCCAGTGTTGCTGCGCCTGTGAAAGCGCTTCCAAGGAAGGGTGCTGGCTAGCAAGAGCTTTCAGTGCTGGCACTTTTCATCTCTGAGCAATTGCTCGACGTTTGCAATTTCTCGACTGAGCTCTCTTTAGAGTGCGCGAGAGGATGAGCAGAAGATGAGGTGGCTAGAGAAGCTCAGAGCCCCATTGTTCTTAGGGCTACAAAAGCGCTTCCAAGGAAGGGGGCTGGCTAGCAACAGCTTTCAGTGCTGGCACTTTTCATCTCTGAGCAATTGCTCGACGTTTGCAATTTCTCACCTGAGCTCTCTTTAGACTGCGCGAGAGGATGGGCAGAAGATGAGGTGGCTAGAGAAGCTCAGAGCCCCATTGTTCTAAGGGCTACAAAAGCGCTTCCAAGGAAGGGCGCTGGCTAGCAACAGCTTTCAGTGCTGGCACTTTTCATCTCTGAGCAATTGCTCGACCTTTGCAATTTCTCACCTGTGCTCTCTTTAGACTGCGCGAGAGGATGGGCAGAAGATTAGGTGGCTAGAGAAGCACAGAGCGCCAGTGTTCTAAGGGCTACAAGAGCGTTTCCAAGGAAGGGGGCTGGCTAGCAACAGCTTTCAGTGCTGGCACTTTTCATCTCTGAGCAATTGCTCGACGTTTGCAATTTCTCAGCTCGTGTCTACAAGACGGAAAGAGAATGACCGTGACGTTTGGTGGGTAGAGAAGCGCAAAGCCCCAGTGTTGCTGCGCCTGTGAAAGCGCTTCCAAGGAAGGGGGCTGGCTAGCAACAGCTTTCAGTGCTGGCACTTTTCATCTCTGAGCAATTGCTCGACGTTTGCAATTTCTCAGCTCGTGTCTACAAGACGGAAAGAGAATGACCGTGACTTTTGGTGGGTAGAGAAGCGCAAAGCCCCAGTGTTGCTGCGCCTGTGAAAGCGCTTCCAAGGAAGGGGGCTGGCTAGCAAGAGCTTTCAGTGCTGGCACTTTTCAGCTCTGAGCAATTGCTCGACGTTTGCAATTTCTCACCAGAGCTTTTGTTAGAGTGCGCGAGAGGATGAGCAGAAGATGAGGTGGCTAGAGAAGCACAGAGCGCCAGTATTCTAAGGGCTACAAGAGCGTTTCCAAGGAAGGGGGCTGGCTAGCAAGAGCTTTCAGTGCTGGCACTTTTCATCTCTGAGCAATTGCTCGACGTTTGCAATTTCTCAGCTCGTGTATACGAGACGGAGATATAGTGACCGTGACGTTTGGTGGCTAGAGAAGTGCAAAGCCCCAGTGTTGCTGCGCCTGTGAAAGCGCTTCCAAGGAAGGGGGCTTGCTAGCAACAGCTTTCAGTGCTGGCAATTTTCAGCTCTGAGCAATTGCTCGACGTTTGCAATTTCTCACCGGAGCTTTTGTTAGAGTGCGCGAGAGGATGAGCAGAAGATGAGGTGGCTAGAGAAGCACAGAGCGCCAGTGTTCTAAGGGCTACAAGAGCGTTTCCAAGGAAGGGGGCTGGCTAGCAAGAGCTTTCAGTGCTGGCACTTTTCAGCTCTGAGCAATTGCTCGACGTTTGCAATTTCTCAGCTCGTGTCTACGAGACGGAGAGATAGTGACCGTGATGATGGTGGGTAGAGAAGTGCAAAGCCCCAGTGTTGCTGCGCCTGTGAAAGCGCTTCCAAGGAAGGGTGCTGGCTAGCAACAGCTTTCAGTGCTGGCACTTTTCATCTCTGAGCAATTGCTGGACGTTTGCAATTTCTCACCAGAGCTCTCTTTAGAGTGCGCGAGAGGATGAGCAGAAGATGAGGTGGCTAGAGAAGCTCAGAGCCCCATTGTTCTTAGGGCTACAAAAGCGCTTCCAAGGAAGGGTGCTGGCTAGCAACAGCTTTCAGTGCTGGCACTTTTCAGCTCTGAGCAATTGCTCAACGTTTGCAATTTCTCACCTGTGCTCTCTTTAGACTGCGCGAGAGGATGGGCAGAAGATTAGGTGGCTAGAGAAGCACAGAGCCCCAGTGTTCCAAGGGCTACAAGAGCGTTTCCAAGGAAGGGGGCTGGCTAGCAAGAGCTTTCAGCGCTGGCACTTTTCATCTCTGAGCAGTTGCTCGACGTTTGCAATTTCTCAGCTCGAGTCTACGAGACGGAAAGAGAATGACCGTGACGTTTGGTGGGTAGAGAAGCGCAAAGCCCCAGTGTTGCTGCGCCTGTGAAAGCGCTTCCAAGGAAGGGGGCTGGCTACCAACAGCTTACAGTGCTGGCACTTTTCTTCTCTGAGCAATTGCTCGACGTTTGCAATTTCTCACCGGAGCTTTTGTTAGAGTGCGCGAGAGGATGAGCAGAAGATGAGGTGGCTAGAGAAGCACAGAGCGCCAGTGTTCTAAGGGCTACAAGAGCGTTTCCAAGGAAGGGGGCTGGCTAGCAAGAGCTTTCAGTGCTGGCACTTTTCATCTCTGAGCAATTGCTCGACGTTTGCAATTTCTCAGCTCGTGTCTACGAGACGGAGAGATAGTGACCGTGACGTTTGGTGGGTCGAGAAGCGCAGAGAGCAAGTGTTGCTGCGCCTGTGAAAGTGCTTCCAAGGAGGGTGCTGGCTAGCAAGAGCTTTCAGTGCTGGCACTTTTCATCTCTGAGCAATTGCTCGACGTTTGCAATTTCTCGACTGAGCTCTCTTTAGAGTGCGCGAGAGGATGAGCAGAAGATGAGGTGGCTAGAGAAGCTCAGAGCCCCATTGTTCTTAGGGCTACAAAAGCGCTTCCAAGGAAGGGTGCTGGCTAGCAACAGCTTTCAGTGCTGGCACTTTTCATCTCTGAGCAATTGCTCGACGTTTGCAATTTCTCACCTGAGCTCTCTTTAGACTGCGCGAGAGGATGGGCAGAAGATGAGGTGGCTAGAGAAGCTCAGAGCCCCATTGTTCTAAGGGCTACAAAAGCGCTTCCAAGGAAGGGCGCTGGCTAGCAACAGCTTTCAGTGCTGGCACTTTTCATCTCTGAGCAATTGCTCGACCTTTGCAATTTCTCACCTGTGCTCTCTTTAGACTGCGCGAGAGGATGGGCAGAAGATTAGGTGGCTAGAGAAGCACAGAGCGCCAGTGTTCTAAGGGCTACAAGAGCGTTTCCAAGGAAGGGGGCTGGCTAGCAACAGCTTTCAGTGCTGGCACTTTTCATCTCTGAGCAATTGCTCGACGTTTGCAATTTCTCAGCTCGTGTCTACAAGACGGAAAGAGAATGACCGTGACGTTTGGTGGGTAGAGAAGCGCAAAGCCCCAGTGTTGCTGCGCCTGTGAAAGCGCTTCCAAGGAAGGGGGCTGGCTAGCAACAGCTTTCAGTGCTGGCACTTTTCATCTCTGAGCAATTGCTCGACGTTTGCAATTTCTCAGCTCGTGTCTACAAGACGGAAAGAGAATGACCGTGACTTTTGGTGGGTAGAGAAGCGCAAAGCCCCAGTGTTGCTGCGCCTGTGAAAGCGCTTCCAAGGAAGGGGGCTGGCTAGCAAGAGCTTTCAGTGCTGGCACTTTTCAGCTCTGAGCAATTGCTCGACGTTTGCAATTTCTCACCAGAGCTTTTGTTAGAGTGCGCGAGAGGATGAGCAGAAGATGAGGTGGCTAGAGAAGCACAGAGCGCCAGTATTCTAAGGGCTACAAGAGCGTTTCCAAGGAAGGGGGCTGGCTAGCAAGAGCTTTCAGTGCTGGCACTTTTCATCTCTGAGCAATTGCTCGACGTTTGCAATTTCTCAGCTCGTGTATACGAGACGGAGATATAGTGACCGTGACGTTTGGTGGCTAGAGAAGTGCAAAGCCCCAGTGTTGCTGCGCCTGTGAAAGCGCTTCCAAGGAAGGGGGCTTGCTAGCAACAGCTTTCAGTGCTGGCAATTTTCAGCTCTGAGCAATTGCTCGACGTTTGCAATTTCTCACCGGAGCTTTTGTTAGAGTGCGCGAGAGGATGAGCAGAAGATGAGGTGGCTAGAGAAGCACAGAGCGCCAGTGTTCTAAGGGCTACAAGAGCGTTTCCAAGGAAGGGGGCTGGCTAGCAAGAGCTTTCAGTGCTGGCACTTTTCAGCTCTGAGCAATTGCTCGACGTTTGCAATTTCTCAGCTCGTGTCTACGAGACGGAGAGATAGTGACCGTGATGATGGTGGGTAGAGAAGTGCAAAGCCCCAGTGTTGCTGCGCCTGTGAAAGCGCTTCCAAGGAAGGGTGCTGGCTAGCAACAGCTTTCAGTGCTGGCACTTTTCATCTCTGAGCAATTGCTGGACGTTTGCAATTTCTCACCAGAGCTCTCTTTAGAGTGCGCGAGAGGATGAGCAGAAGATGAGGTGGCTAGAGAAGCTCAGAGCCCCATTGTTCTTAGGGCTACAAAAGCGCTTCCAAGGAAGGGTGCTGGCTAGCAACAGCTTTCAGTGCTGGCACTTTTCAGCTCTGAGCAATTGCTCAACGTTTGCAATTTCTCACCTGTGCTCTCTTTAGACTGCGCGAGAGGATGGGCAGAAGATTAGGTGGCTAGAGAAGCACAGAGCCCCAGTGTTCCAAGGGCTACAAGAGCGTTTCCAAGGAAGGGGGCTGGCTAGCAAGAGCTTTCAGCGCTGGCACTTTTCATCTCTGAGCAGTTGCTCGACGTTTGCAATTTCTCAGCTCGAGTCTACGAGACGGAAAGAGAATGACCGTGACGTTTGGTGGGTAGAGAAGCGCAAAGCCCCAGTGTTGCTGCGCCTGTGAAAGCGCTTCCAAGGAAGGGGGCTGGCTACCAACAGCTTTCAGTGCTGGCACTTTTCTTCTCTGAGCAATTGCTCGACGTTTGCAATTTCTCACCGGAGCTTTTGTTAGAGTGCGCGAGAGGATGAGCAGAAGATGAGGTGGCTAGAGAAGCACAGAGCGCCAGTGTTCTAAGGGCTACAAGAGCGTTTCCAAGGAAGGGGGCTGGCTAGCAAGAGCTTTCAGTGCTGGCACTTTTCATCTCTGAGCAATTGCTGGACGTTTGCAATTTCTCAGCTCGTGTCTACGAGACGGAGAGATAGTGACCGTGACGTTTGGTGGGTCGAGAAGCGCAGAGAGCAAGTGTTGCTGCGCCTGTGAAAGTGCTTCCAAGGAGGGTGCTGGCTAGCAAGAGCTTTCAGTGCTGGCACTTTTCAGCTCTGAGCAATTGCTCGACGTTTGCAATTTCTCACCAGAGCTTTTGTTAGAGTGCGCGAGAGGATGAGCAGAAGATGAGGTGGCTAGAGAAGCACAGAGCGCCAGTATTCTAAGGGCTACAAGAGCGTTTCCAAGGAAGGGGGCTGGCTAGCAAGAGCTTTCAGTGCTGGCACTTTTCATCTCTGAGCAATTGCTCGACGTTTGCAATTTCTCAGCTCGTGTCTACGAGACGGAGAGATAGTGACTGTGACGTTTGGTGGCTAGAGAAGTGCAAAGCCCCAGTGTTGCTGCGCCTGTGAAAGCGCTTCCAAGGAAGGGGGCTTGCTAGCAACAGCTTTCAGTGCTGGCACTTTTCAGCTCTGAGCAATTGCTCGACGTTTGCAATTTCTCACCGGAGCTTTTGTTAGAGTGCGCGAGAGGATGAGCAGAAGATGAGGTGGCTAGAGAAGCACAGAGCGCCAGTGTTCTAAGGGCTACAAGAGCGTTTCCAAGGAAGGGGGCTGGCTAGCAAGAGCTTTCAGTGCTGGCACTTTTCATCTCTGAGCAATTGCTCGACGTTTGCAATTTCTCAGCTCGTGTCTACGAGACGGAGAGATAGTGACCGTGATGATGGTGGGTAGAGAAGTGCAAAGCCCCAGTGTTGCTGCGCCTGTGAAAGCGCTTCCAAGGAAGGGTGCTGGCTAGCAACAGCTTTCAGTGCTGGCACTTTTCATCTCTGAGCAATTGCTGGACGTTTGCAATTTCTCACCAGAGCTCTCTTTAGAGTGCGCGAGAGGATGAGCAGAAGATGAGGTGGCTAGAGAAGCTCAGAGCCCCATTGTTCTTAGGGCTACAAAAGCGCTTCCAAGGAAGGGTGCTGGCTAGCAACAGCTTTCAGTGCTGGCACTTTTCAGCTCTGAGCAATTGCTCGACGTTTGCAATTTCTCACCTTTGCTCTCTTTAGACTGCGCGAGAGGATGGGCAGAAGATTAGGTGGCTAGAGAAGCACAGAGCCCCAGTGTTCCAAGGGCTACAAGAGCGTTTCCAAGGAAGGGGGCTGGCTAGCAAGAGCTTTCAGTGCTGGCACTTTTCATCTCTGAGCAGTTGCTCGACGTTTGCAATTTCTCAGCTCGAGTCTACGAGACGGAAAGAGAATGACCGTGACGTTTGGTGGGTAGAGAAGCGCAGAGAGCAAGTGTTGCTGCGCCTGTGAAAGCGCTTCCAAGGAAGGGGGCTGGCTAGCAACAGCTTTCAGTGCTGGCACTTTTCTTCTCTGAGCAATTGCTCGACGTTTGCAATTTCTCACCGGAGCTTTTGTTAGAGTGCGCGAGAGGATGAGCAGAAGATGAGGTGGCTAGAGAAGCACAGAGCGCCAGTGTTCTAAGGGCTACAAGAGCGTTTCCAAGGAAGGGGGCTGGCTAGCAAGAGCTTTCAGTGCTGGCACTTTTCATCTCTGAGCAATTGCTCGACGTTTGCAATTTCTCAGCTCGTGTCTACGAGACGGAGAGATAGTGACCGTGACGTTTGGTGGGTAGAGAAGCGCAGAGAGCAAGTGTTGCTGCGCCTGTGAAAGTGCTTCCAAGGAGGGTGCTGGCTAGCAAGAGCTTTCAGTGCTGGCACTTTTCTTCTCTGAGCAATTGCTCGACGTTTGCAATTTCTCTCCGGAGCTTTTGTTAGAGTGCGCGAGAGGATGAGCAGAAGATGAGGTGGCTAGAGAAGCACAGAGCGCCAGTGTTCTTAGGGCTACAAGAGCGTTTCCAAGGAAGGGGGCTGGCTAGCAACAGCTTTCAGTGCTGGCACTTTTCATCTCTGAGCAATTGCTCGACGTTTGCAATTTCTCAGCTCGTGTCTATGAGACGGAGAGATAGTGACCGTGACGTTTGGTGGGTAGAGAAGCGCAAAGCCCCAGTGTTGCTGCGCCTGTGAAAGCGCTTCCAAGGCAGGGGCCTGGCTAGCAACAGCTTTCAGTGCTGGCACTTTTCAGCTCTGAGCAATTGCTCGACGTTTGCAATTTCTCACCTGAGCTTTTGTTAGAGTGCGCGAGAGGATGAGCAGAAGATGAGGTGGCTAGAGAAGCACAGAGCGCCAGTGTTCTTAGGGCTACAAGAGCGTTTCCAAGGAAGGGGGCTGGCTAGCAACAGCTTTCAGTGCTGGCACTTTTCTTCTCTGAGCAATTGCTCGACGTTTGCAATTTCTCAGCTCGTGTCTACGAGACGGAGAGATAGTGACCATGACGTTTGGTGGGTAGAGAAGCGCAGAGAGCAAGTGTTGCTGCGCCTGTGAAAGCGCTTCCAAGGAAGGGGGCTTGCTAGCAACAGCTTTCAGTGCTGGCACTTTTCAGCTCTGAGCAATTGCTCGACGTTTGCAATTTCTCACCAGAGCTTTTGTTAGAGTGCGCGAGAGGATGAGCAGAAGATGAGGTGGCTAGAGAAGCACAGAGCGCCAGTGTTCCAAGGGCTACAAGAGCGTTTCCAAGGAAGGGTGCTGGCTAGCAAGAGCTTTCAGTGCTGGCACTTTTCATCTCTGAGCAATTGCTCGACCTTTGCAATTTCTCAGCTCATGTCTATGAGACGGAGAGATAGTGACCGTGACGTTTGGTGGGTAGAGAAGCGCAAAGCCCCAGTGTTGCTGCGCCTGTGAAAGCGCTTCCAAGGAAGGGGGCTGGCTAGCAAGAGCTTTCAGTGCTGGCACTTTTCAGCTCTGAGCAATTGCTGGACGTTTGCAATTTCTCAGCTCGTGTCTACGAGACGGAGAGATAGTGACCGTGACGTTTGGTGGGTCGAGAAGCGCAGAGAGCAAGTGTTGCTGCGCCTGTGAAAGTGCTTCCAAGGAGGGTGCTGGCTAGCAAGAGCTTTCAGTGCTGGCACTTTTCATCTCTGAGCAATTGCTCGACGTTTGCAATTTCTCAACTGAGCTCTCTTTAGAGTGCGCGAGAGGATGAGCAGAAGATGAGGTGGCTAGAGAAGCACAGAGCGCCAGTATTCTAAGGGCTACAAGAGCGTTTTCAAGGAAGGGGGCTGGCTAGCAAGAGCTTTCAGTGCTGGCACTTTTCATCTCTGAGCAATTGCTCGACGTTTGCAATTTCTCAGCTCGTGTCTACGAGACGGAGAGATAGTGACCGTGACGTTTGGTGGGTAGAGAAGTGCAAAGCCCCAGTGTTGCTGCGCCTGTGAAAGCGCTTCCAAGGAAGGGGGCTTGCTAGCAACAGCTTTCAGTGCTGGCACTTTTCAGCTCTGAGCAATTGCTCGACGTTTGCAATTTCTCACCAGAGCTTTTGTTAGAGTGCGCGAGAGGATGAGCAGAAGATGAGGTGGCTAGAGAAGCACAGAGCGCCAGTGTTCTAAGGGCTACAAGAGCGTTTCCAAGGAAGGGGGCTGGCTAGCAACAGCTTTCAGTGCTGGCACTTTTCATCTCTGAGCAATTGCTCGACGTTTGCAATTTCTCAGCTCGTGTCTATGAGACGGAGAGATAGTGACCGTGACGTTTGGTGGGTAGAGAAGCGCAAAGCCCCAGTGTTGCTGCGCCTGTGAAAGCGCTTCCAAGGAAGGGGCCTGGCTAGCAACAGCTTTCAGTGCTGGCACTTTTCAGCTCTGAGCAATTGCTCGACGTTTGCAATTTCTCACCTGAGCTTTTGTTAGAGTGCGCGAGAGGATGAGCAGAAGATGAGGTGGCTAGAGAAGCACAGAGCGCCAGTGTTCTTAGGGCTACAAGAGCGTTTCCAAGGAAGGGTGCTGGCTAGCAACAGCTTTCAGTGCTGGCACTTTTCTTCTCTGAGCAATTGCTCGACGTTTGCAATTTCTCAGCTCGTGTCTACGAGACGGAGAGATAGTGACCGTGATGTTTGGTGGGTAGAGAAGCGCAGAGAGCAAGTGTTGCTGCGCCTGTGAAAGCGCTTCCAAGGAAGGGGGCTTGCTAGCAACAGCTTTCAGTGCTGGCACTTTTCAGCTCTGAGCAATTGCTCGACGTTTGCAATTTCTCACCAGAGCTTTTGTTAGAGTGCGCGAGAGGATGAGCAGAAGATGAGGTGGCTAGAGAAGCACAGAGCGCCAGTGTTCCAAGGGCTACAAGAGCGTTTCCAAGGAAGGGGGCTGGCTAGCAACAGCTTTCAGTGCTGGCACTTTTCATCTCTGAGCAATTGCTCGACCTTTGCAATTTCTCAGCTCATGTCTATGAGACGGAGAGATAGTGACCGTGACGTTTGGTGGGTAGAGAAGCGCAAAGCCCCAGTGTTGCTGCGCCTGTGAAAGCGCTTCCAAGGAAGGGGGCTGGCTAGCAAGAGCTTTCAGTGCTGGCACTTTTCAGCTCTGAGCAATTGCTGGACGTTTGCAATTTCTCAGCTCGTGTCTACGAGACGGAGAGATAGTGACCGTGACGTTTGGTGGGTCGAGAAGCGCAGAGAGCAAGTGTTGCTGCGCCTGTGAAAGTGCTTCCAAGGAGGGTGCTGGCTAGCAAGAGCTTTCAGTGCTGGCACTTTTCATCTCTGAGCAATTGCTCGACGTTTGCAATTTCTCAACTGAGCTCTCTTTAGAGTGCGCGAGAGGATGAGCAGAAGATGAGGTGGCTAGAGAAGCACAGAGCGCCAGTATTCTAAGGGCTACAAGAGCGTTTTCAAGGAAGGGGGCTGGCTAGCAAGAGCTTTCAGTGCTGGCACTTTTCATCTCTGAGCAATTGCTCGACGTTTGCAATTTCTCAGCTCGTGTCTACGAGACGGAGAGATAGTGACCGTGACGTTTGGTGGGTAGAGAAGTGCAAAGCCCCAGTGTTGCTGCGCCTGTGAAAGCGCTTCCAAGGAAGGGGGCTTGCTAGCAACAGCTTTCAGTGCTGGCACTTTTCAGCTCTGAGCAATTGCTCGACGTTTGCAATTTCTCACCGGAGCTTTTGTTAGAGTGCGCGAGAGGATGAGCAGAAGATGAGGTGGCTAGAGAAGCACAGAGCGCCAGTGTTCTAAGGGCTACAAGAGCGTTTCCAAGGAAGGGGGCTGGCTAGCAACAGCTTTCAGTGCTGGCACTTTTCATCTCTGAGCAATTGCTCGACGTTTGCAATTTCTCAGCTCGTGTCTACGAGACGGAGAGATAGTGACCGTGATGATGGTGGCTAGAGAAGTGCAAAGCCCCAGTGTTGCTGCGCCTGTGAAAGCGCTTCCAAGGAAGGGTGCTGGCTAGCAACAGCTTTCAGTGCTGGCACTTTTCATCTCTGAGCAATTGCTGGACGTTTGCAATTTCTCACCAGAGCTCTCTTTAGAGTGCGCGAGAGGATGAGCAGAAGATGAGGTGGCTAGAGAAGCTCAGAGCCCCATTGTTCTTAGGGCTACAAAAGCGCTTCCAAGGAAGGGTGCTGGCTAGCAACAACTTTCAGTGCTGGCACTTTTCATCTCTGAGCAATTGCTCGACGTTTGCAATTTCTCACCTGTGCTCTCTTTAGACTGCGCGAGAGGATGGGCAGAAGATTAGGTGGCTAGAGAAGCACAGAGCCCCAGTGTTCCAAGGGCTACAAGAGCGTTTCCAAGGAAGGGGGCTGGCTAGCAAGAGCTTTCAGTGCTGGCACTTTTCATCTCTGAGCAATTGCTGGACGTTTGCAATTTCTCAGCTCGTGTCTACGAGACGGAGAGATAGTGACCGTGACGTTTGGTGGGTAGAGAAGCGCAGAGAGCAAGTGTTGCTGCGCCTGTGAAAGTGCTTCCAAGGAGGGTGCTGGCTAGCAAGAGCTTTCAGTGCTGGCACTTTTCAGCTCTGAGCAATTGCTCGACGTTTGCAATTTCTCTCCGGAGCTTTTGTTAGAGTGCGCGAGAGGATGAGCAGAAGATGAGGTGGCTAGAGAAGCACAGAGCGCCAGTGTTCTAAGGGCTACAAGAGCGTTTCCAAGGAAGGGGGCTGGCTAGCAACAGCTTTCAGTGCTGGCACTTTTCATCTCTGAGCAATTGCTCGACGTTTGCAATTTCTCAGCTCGTGTCTATGAGACGGAGAGATAGTGACCGTGACGTTTGGTGGTTAGAGAAGCGCAAAGCCCCAGTGTTGCTGCGCCTGTGAAAGCGCTTCCAAGGAAGGGGGCTGGCTAGCAACAGCTTTCAGTGCTGGCACTTTTCTTCTCTGAGCAATTGCTGGACGTTTGCAATTTCTCTCCGGAGCTTTTGTTAGAGTGCGCGAGAGGATGAGCAGAAGATGAGGTGGCTAGAGAAGCACAGAGCGCCAGTGTTCTTAGGGCTACAAGAGCGTTTCCAAGGAAGGGTGCTGGCTAGCAACAGCTTTCAGTGCTGGCACTTTTCTTCTCTGAGCAATTGCTCGACGTTTGCAATTTCTCAGCTCGTGTCTACGAGACGGAGAGATAGTGACCATGACGTTTGGTGGGTAGAGAAGCGCAGAGAGCAAGTGTTGCTGCGCCTGTGAAAGCGCTTCCAAGGAAGGGGGCTGGCTAGCAAGAGCTTTCAGTGCTGGCACTTTTCAGCTCTGAGCAATTGCTCGACGTTTGCAATTTCTCACCGGAGCTTTTGTTAGAGTGCGCGAGAGGATGAGCAGAAGATGAGGTGGCTAGAGAAGCACAGAGCGCCAGTGTTCTAAGGGCTACAAGAGCGTTTCCAAGGAAGGGGGCTGGCTAGCAAGAGCTTTCAGTGCTGGCACTTTTCATCTCTGAGCAATTGCTCGACGTTTGCAATTTCTCAGCTCGTGTCTATGAGACGGAGAGATAGTGACCGTGACGTTTGGTGTGTAGAGAAGCGCAAAGCCCCAGTGTTGCTGCGCCTGTGAAAGCGCTTCCAAGGAAGGGGGCTGGCTAGCAAGAGCTTTCAGTGCTGGCACTTTTCATCTCTGAGCAATTGCTCGACGTTTGCAATTTCTCAGCTCGTGTCTACGAGACGGAGAGATAGTGACCGTGACGTTTGGTGGGTCGAGAAGCGCAGAGAGCAAGTGTTGCTGCGCCTGTGAAAGTGCTTCCAAGGAGGGTGCTGGCTAGCAACAGCTTTCAGTGCTGGCACTTTTCATCTCTGAGCAATTGCTCGACGTTTGCAATTTCTCACCGGAGCTTTTGTTAGAGTGCGCGAGAGGATGAGCAGAAGATGAGGTGGCTAGAGAAGCACAGAGCGCCAGTATTCTAAGGGCTACAAGAGCGTTTCCAAGGAAGGGGGCTGGCTAGCAAGAGCTTTCAGTGCTGGCACTTTTCATCTCTGAGCAATTGCTCGACGTTTGCAATTTCTCAGCTCGTGTCTACGAGACGGAGAGATAGTGACCGTGACGTTTGGTGGCTAGAGAAGTGCAAAGCCCCAGTGTTGCTGCGCCTGTGAAAGCGCTTCCAAGGAAGGGGGCTTGCTAGCAACAGCTTTCAGTGCTGGCACTTTTCAGCTCTGAGCAATTGCTCGACGTTTGCAATTTCTCACCGGAGCTTTTGTTAGAGTGCGCGAGAGGATGAGCAGAAGATGAGGTGGCTAGAGAAGCACAGAGCGCCAGTGTTCTAAGGGCTACAAGAGCGTTTCCAAGGAAGGGGGCTGGCTAGCAACAGCTTTCAGTGCTGGCACTTTTCATCTCTGAGCAATTGCTCGACGTTTGCAATTTCTCAGCTCGTGTCTACGAGACGGAGAGATAGTGACCGTGATGATGGTGGGTAGAGAAGCGCAAAGCCCCAGTGTTGCTGCGCCTGTGAAAGCGCTTCCAAGGAAGGGTGCTGGCTAGCAACAGCTTTCAGTGCTGGCACTTTTCATCTCTGAGCAATTGCTGGACGTTTGCAATTTCTCACCAGAGCTCTCTTTAGAGTGCGCGAGAGGATGAGCAGAAGATGAGATGGCTAGAGAAGCACAGAGCCCCATTGTTCTTAGGGCTACAAAAGCGCTTCCAAGGAAGGGGGCTGGCTAGCAACAGCTTTCAGTGCTGGCACTTTTCATCTCTGAGCAATTGCTCGACCTTTGCAATTTCTCACCTGTGCTCTCTTTAGACTGCGCGAGAGGATGGGCAGAAGATTAGGTGGCTAGAGAAGCACAGAGCCCCGGTGTTCCAAGGGCTACAAGAGCATTTCCAAGGAAGGGGGCTGGCTAGCAAGAGCTTTCAGTGCTGGCACTTTTCATCTCTGAGCAGTTGCTCGACGTTTGCAATTTCTCAGCTCGAGTCTACGAGACGGAAAGAGAATGACCGTGACGTTTGGTGGGTAGAGAAGCGCAGAGAGCAAGTGTTGCTGCGCCTGTGAAAGCGCTTCCAAGGAAGGGGGCTGGCTAGCAAGAGCTTTCAGTGCTGGCACTTTTCTTCTCTGAGCAATTGCTCGACGTTTGCAATTTCTCACCGGAGCTTTTGTTAGAGTGCGCGAGAGGATGAGCAGAAGATGAGGTGGCTAGAGAAGCACAGAGCGCCAGTGTTCTAAGGGCTACAAGAGCGTTTCCAAGGAAGGGGGCTGGCTAGCAAGAGCTTTCAGTGCTGGCACTTTTCATCTCTGAGCAATTGCTGGACGTTTGCAATTTCTCAGCTCGTGTCTATGAGACGGAGAGATAGTGACCGTGACGTTTGGTGGGTCGAGAAGCGCAGAGAGCAAGTGTTGCTGCGCCTGTGAAAGTGCTTCCAAGGAGGGTGCTGGCTAGCAAGAGCTTTCAGTGCTGGCACTTCTCAGCTCTGAGCAATTGCTCGACGTTTGCAATTTCTCTCCGGAGCTTTTGTTAGAGTGCGCGAGAGGATGAGCAGAAGATGAGGTGGCTAGAGAAGCACAGAGCGCCAGTGTTCTAAGGGCTACAAGAGCGTTTCCAAGGAAGGGGGCTGGCTAGCAAGAGCTTTCAGTGCTGGCACTTTTCATCTCTGAGCAATTGCTCGACGTTTGCAATTTCTCAGCTCGTGTCTATGAGACGGAGAGATAGTGACCGTGACGTTTGGTGGGTAGAGAAGCGCAAAGCCCCAGTGTTGCTGCGCCTGTGAAAGCGCTTCCAAGGAAGGGTGCTGACTAGCAACAGCTTTCAGTGCTGGCACTTTTCTTCTCTGAGCAATTGCTCGACGTTTGCAATTTCTCACCGGAGCTTTTGTTAGAGTGCGCGAGAGGATGAGGAGAAGATTAGATGGCTAGAGAAGCACAGAGCGCCAGTGTTCTAAGGGCTACAAGAGCGTTTCCAAGGAAGGGGGCTGGCTAGCAAGAGCTTTCAGTGCTGGCACTTTTCATCTCTGAGCAATTGCTCGACGTTTGCAATTTCTCAGCTCGTGTCTACGAGACGGAGAGATAGTGACCGTGACGTTTGGTGCGTAGAGAAGCGCAGAGAGCAAGTGTTGCTGCGCCTGTGAAAGTTCTTCCAAGGAGGGTGCTGGCTAGCAACAGCTTTCAGTGCTGGCACTTTTCATCTCTGAGCAATTGCTCGACGTTTGCAATTTCTCAGCTCGTGTCTACAAGACGGAAAGAGAATGACCGTGACGTTTGGTGGGTAGAGAAGCGCAAAGCCCCAGTGTTGCTGCGCCTGTGAAAGCGCTTCCAAGGAAGGGGGCTGGCTAGCAAGAGCTTTCAGTGCTGGCACTTTTCAGCTCTGAGCAATTGCTGGACGTTTGCAATTTCTCAGCTCGTGTCTACGAGACGGAGAGATAGTGACCGTGACGTTTGGTGGGTCGAGAAGCGCAGAGAGCAAGTGTTGCTGCGCCTGTGAAAGCGCTTCCAAGGAAGGGGGCTTGCTAGCAACAGCTTTCAGTGCTGGCACTTTTCAGCTCTGAGTAATTGCTCGACGTTTGCAATTTCTCACCGGAGCTTTTGTTAGAGTGCGCGAGAGGATGAGCAGAAGATGAGGTGGCTAGAGAAGCACAGAGCGCCAGTGTTCTAAGGGCTACAAGAGCGTTTCCAAGGAAGGGGGCTGGCTAGCAAGAGCTTTCAGTGCTGGCACTTTTCATCTCTGAGCAATTGCTCCACGTTTGCAATTTCTCAGCTCGTGTCTACGAGACGGAGAGATAGTGACCGTGATGATGGTGGGTAGAGAAGTGCAAAGCCCCAGTGTTGCTGCGCCTGTGAAAGCGCTTCCAAGGAAGGGGGCTGGCTAGCAACAGCTTTCAGTGCTGGCACTTTTCATCTCTGAGCAATTGCTCGACGTTTGCAATTTCTCACCAGAGCTTTTGTTAGAGTGCGCGAGAGGATGAGCAGAAGATGAGGTGGCTAGAGAAGCTCAGAGCCCCATTGTTCTTAGGGCTACAAAAGCGCTTCCAAGGAAGGGGGCTGGCTAGCAACAGCTTTCAGTGCTGGCACTTTTCATCTCTGAGCAATTGCTCGACCTTTGCAATTTCTCACCTGTGCTCTCTTTAGACTGCGCGAGAGGATGGGCAGAAGATTAGGTGGCTAGAGAAGCACAGAGCGCCAGTGTTCCAAGGGCTACAAGAGCGTTTCCAAGGAAGGGGGCTGGCTAGCAAGAGCTTTCAGTGCTGGCACTTTTCATCTCTGAGCAGTTGCTCGACGTTTGCAATTTCTCAGCTCGAGTCTACGAGACGGAAAGAGAATGACCGTGACGTTTGGTGGGTAGAGAAGCGCAGAGAGCAAGTGTTGCTGCGCCTGTGAAAGCGCTTCCAAGGAAGGGGGCTGGCTACCAACAGCTTTCAGTGCTGGCACTTTTCTTCTCTGAGCAATTGCTCGACGTTTGCAATTTCTCACCGGAGCTTTTGTTAGAGTGCGCGAGAGGATGAGCAGAAGATGAGGTGGCTAGAGAAGCACAGAGCGCCAGTGTTCTAAGGGCTACAAGAGCGTTTCCAAGGAAGGGGGCTGGCTAGCAAGAGCTTTCAGTGCTGGCACTTTTCATCTCTGAGCAATTGCTGGACGTTTGCAATTTCTCAGCTCGTGTCTACGAGACGGAGAGATAGTGACCGTGACGTTTGGTGGGTAGAGAAGCGCAGAGAGCAAGTGTTGCTGCGCCTGTGAAAGTGCTTCCAAGGAGGGTGCTGGCTAGCAAGAGCTTTCAGTGCTGGCACTTTTCAGCTCTGAGCAATTGCTCGACGTTTGCAATTTCTCTCCGGAGCTTTTGTTAGAGTGCGCGAGAGGATGAGCAGAAGATGAGGTGGCTAGAGAAGCACAGAGCGCCAGTGTTCTAAGGGCTACAAGAGCGTTTCCAAGGAAGGGGGCTGGCTAGCAAGAGCTTTCAGTGCTGGCACTTTTCATCTCTGAGCAATTGCTCGACGTTTGCAATTTCTCAGCTCGTGTCTACGAGACGGAGAGATAGTGACCGTGACGTTTGGTGGGTAGAGAAGCGCAAAGCCCCAGTGTTGCTGCGCCTGTGAAAGCGCTTCCAAGGAAGGGTGCTGACTAGCAACAGCTTTCAGTGCTGGCACTTTTCAGGTCTGAGTAATTGCTCGACGTTTGCAATTTCTCACCGGAGCTTTTGTTAGAGTGCGCGAGAGGATGAGGAGAAGATTAGATGGCTAGAGAAGCACAGAGCGCCAGTGTTCTAAGGGCTACAAGAGCGTTTCCAAGGAAGGGGGCTGGCTAGCAAGAGCTTTCAGTGCTGGCACTTTTCATCTCTGAGCAATTGCTCGACGTTTGCAATTTCTCAGCTCGTGTCTACGAGACGGAGAGATAGTGACCGTGACGTTTGGTGCGTAGAGAAGCGCAGAGAGCAAGTGTTGCTGCGCCTGTGAAAGTTCTTCCAAGGAGGGTGCTGGCTAGCAACAGCTTTCAGTGCTGGCACTTTTCATCTCTGAGCAATTGCTCGACGTTTGCAATTTCTCAGCTCGTGTCTACAAGACGGAAAGAGAATGACCGTGACGTTTGGTGGGTAGAGAAGCGCAAAGCCCCAGTGTTGCTGCGCCTGTGAAAGCGCTTCCAAGGAAGGGGGCTGGCTAGCAAGAGCTTTCAGTGCTGGCACTTTTCAGCTCTGAGCAATTGCTGGACGTTTGCAATTTCTCAGCTCGTGTCTACGAGACGGAGAGATAGTGACCGTGATGTTTGGTGGGTCGAGAAGCGCAGAGAGCAAGTGTTGCTGCGCCTGTGAAAGTGCTTCCAAGGAGGGTGCTGGCTAGCAACAGCTTTCAGTGCTGGCACTTTTCATCTCTGAGCAATTGCTCGACCTTTGCAATTTCTCACCAGAGCTTTTGTTAGAGTGCGCGAGAGGATGAGCAGAAGATGAGGTGGCTAGAGAAGCACAGAGCGCCAGTGTTCTAAGGGCTACAAGAGCGTTTCCAAGGAAGGGGGCTGGCTAGCAAGAGCTTTCAGTGCTGGCACTTTTCATCTCTGAGCAATTGCTCGACGTTTGCAATTTCTCAGCTCGTGTCTACGAGACGGAGAGATAGTGACCGTGACGTTTGGTGGGTAGAGAAGTACAAAGCCCCAGTGTTGCTGCGCCTGTGAAAGCGCTTCCAAGGAAGGGGGCTTGCTAGCAACAGCTTTCAGTGCTGGCACTTTTCAGCTCTGAGTAATTGCTCGACGTTTGCAATTTCTCACCGGAGCTTTTGTTAGAGTGCGCGAGAGGATGAGCAGAAGATGAGGTGGCTAGAGAAGCACAGAGCGCCAGTGTTCTAAGGGCTACAAGAGCGTTTCCAAGGAAGGGGGCTGGCTAGCAAGAGCTTTCAGTGCTGGCACTTTTCATCTCTGAGCAATTGCTCCACGTTTGCAATTTCTCAGCTCGTGTCTACGAGACGGAGAGATAGTGACCGTGATGATGGTGGGTAGAGAAGTGCAAAGCCCCAGTGTTGCTGCGCCTGTGAAAGCGCTTCCAAGGAAGGGTGCTGGCTAGCAACAGCTTTCAGTGCTGGCACTTTTCATCTCTGAGCAATTGCTGGACTTTTGCAATTTCTCACCAGAGCTCTCTTTAGAGTGCGCGAGAGGATGAGCAGAAGATGAGGTGGCTAGAGAAGCTCAGAGCCCCATTGTTCTTAGGGCTACAAAAGCGCTTCCAAGGAAGGGGGCTGGCTAGCAAGAGCTTTCAGTGCTGGCACTTTTCATCTCTGAGCAATTGCTCGACCTTTGCAATTTCTCACCTGTGCTCTCTTTAGACTGCGCGAGAGGATGGGCAGAAGATTAGGTGGCTAGAGAAGCACAGAGCGCCAGTGTTCCAAGGGCTACAAGAGCGTTTCCAAGGAAGGGGGCTGGCTAGCAAGAGCTTTCAGTGCTGGCACTTTTCATCTCTGAGCAGTTGCTCGACGTTTGCAATTTCTCAGCTCGAGTCTACGAGACGGAAAGAGAATGACCGTGACGTTTGGTGGGTAGAGAAGCGCAGAGAGCAAGTGTTGCTGCGCCTGTGAAAGCGCTTCCAAGGAAGGGGGCTGGCTACCAACAGCTTTCAGTGCTGGCACTTTTCTTCTCTGAGCAATTGCTCGACGTTTGCAATTTCTCACCGGAGCTTTTGTTAGAGTGCGCGAGAGGATGAGCAGAAGATGAGGTGGCTAGAGAAGCACAGAGCGCCAGTGTTCTAAGGGCTACAAGAGCGTTTCCAAGGAAGGGGGCTGGCTAGCAAGAGCTTTCAGTGCTGGCACTTTTCATCTCTGAGCAATTGCTGGACGTTTGCAATTTCTCAGCTCGTGTCTACGAGACGGAGAGATAGTGACCGTGACGTTTGGTGGGTAGAGAAGCGCAGAGAGCAAGTGTTGCTGCGCCTGTGAAAGTGCTTCCAAGGAGGGTGCTGGCTAGCAAGAGCTTTCAGTGCTGGCACTTTTCAGCTCTGAGCAATTGCTCGACGTTTGCAATTTCTCTCCGGAGCTTTTGTTAGAGTGCGCGAGAGGATGAGCAGAAGATGAGGTGGCTAGAGAAGCACAGAGCGCCAGTGTTCTAAGGGCTACAAGAGCGTTTCCAAGGAAGGGGGCTGGCTAGCAACAGCTTTCAGTGCTGGCACTTTTCAGCTCTGAGCAATTGCTCGACGTTTGCAATTTCTCAGCTCGTGTCTATGAGACGGAGAGATAGTGACCGTGACGTTTGGTGGGTAGAGAAGCGCAAAGCCCCAGTGTTGCTGCGCCTGTGAAAGCGCTTCCAAGGAAGGGGGCTTGCTAGCAACAGCTTTCAGTGCTGGCACTTTTCAGCTCTGAGCAATTGCTCGACGTTTGCAATTTCTCACCGGAGCTTTTGTTAGAGTGCGCGAGAGGATGAGCAGAAGATGAGGTGGCTAGAGAAGCACAGAGCGCCAGTGTTCCAAGGGCTACAAGAGCGTTTCCAAGGAAGGGGGCTGGCTAGCAAGAGCTTTCAGTGCTGGCACTTTTCTTCTCTGAGCAATTGCTCGACGTTTGCAATTTCTCAGCTCGTGTCTACGAGACGGAGAGATAGTGACCATGACGTTTGGTGGGTAGAGAAGCGCAGAGAGCAAGTGTTGCTGCGCCTGTGAAAGCGCTTCCAAGGAAGGGGGCTTGCTAGCAAGAGCTTTCAGTGCTGGCACTTTTCATCTCTGAGCAATTGCTCGACGTTTGCAATTTCTCACCGGAGCTTTTGTTAGAGTGCGCGAGAGGATGAGCAGAAGATGAGGTGGCTAGAGAAGCACAGAGCGCCAGTGTTCTAAGGGCTACAAGAGCGTTTCCAAGGAAGGGTGCTGGCTAGCAAGAGCTTTCAGTGCTGGCACTTTTCATCTCTGAGCAATTGCTCGACGTTTGCAATTTCTCAGCTCGTATCTACGAGACGGAGAGATAGTGACCTTGATATTTGGTGGGTAGAGAAGTGCAAAGCCCCAGTGTTGCTGTGCCTGTGAAAGCGCTTCCAAGGAAGGGGGCTTGCTAGCAACAGCTTTCAGTGCTGGCACTTTTCAGCTCTGAGCAATTGCTTGACGTTTGCAATTTCTCACCGGAGCTTTTGTTAGAGTGCGCGAGAGGATGAGCAGAAGATGAGGTGGCTAGAGAAGCACAGAGCCCCAGTGTTCTTAGGGCTACAAGAGCGTTTCCAAGGAAGGGTGCTGGCTAGCAACAGCTTTCAGTGCTGGCACTTTTCATCTCTGAGCAATTGCTGGACGTTTGCAATTTCTCAGCTCGTGTCTACGAGACGGAGAGATAGTGACCGTGACGTTTGGTGGGTAGAGAAGCGCAAAGCCCCAGTGTTGCTGCGCCTGTGAAAGCGCTTCCAAGGAAGGGGGCTTGCTAGCAAGAGCTTTCAGTGCTGGCACTTTTCAGGTCTGAGTAATTGCTCGACGTTTGCAATTTCTCACCTGAGCTTTTGTTAGAGTGCGCGAGAGGATGAGCAGAAGATGAGGTGGCTAGAGAAGCACAGAGCGCCAGTGTTCTAAGGGCTACAAGAGCGTTTCCAAGGAAGGGGGCTGGCTAGCAAGAGCTTTCAGTGCTGGCACTTTTCATCTCTGAGCAATTGCTCCACGTTTGCAATTTCTCAGCTCGTGTCTACGAGACGGAGAGATAGTGACCGTGATGATGGTGGGTAGAGAAGTGCAAAGCCCCAGTGTTGCTGCGCCTGTGAAAGCGCTTCCAAGGAAGGGTGCTGGCTAGCAACAGCTTTCAGTGCTGGCACTTTTCAGCTCTGAGCAATTGCTGGACATTTGCAATTTCTCACCAGAGCTCTCTTTAGAGTGCGCGAGAGGATGAGCAGAAGATGAGGTGGCTAGAGAAGCTCAGAGCCCCATTGTTCTTAGGGCTACAAAAGCGCTTCCAAGGAAGGGGGCTGGCTAGCAAGAGCTTTCAGTGCTGGCACTTTTCATCTCTGAGCAATTGCTCGACCTTTGCAATTTCTCACCTGAGCTCTCTTTAGACTGCGCGAGAGGATGGGCAGAAGATTAGGTGGCTAGAGAAGCACAGAGCCCCAGTGTTCCAAGGGCTACAAGAGCGTTTCCAAGGAAGGGTGCTGGCTAGCAAGAGCTTTCAGTGCTGGCACTTTTCATCTCTGAGCAGTTGCTCGACGTTTGCAATTTCTCAGCTCGAGTCTACGAGACGGAAAGAGAATGACCGTGACGTTTGGTGGGTAGAGAAGCGCAGAGAGCAAGTGTTGCTGCGCCTGTGAAAGCGCTTCCAAGGAAGGGGGCTGGCTACCAACAGCTTTCAGTGCTGGCACTTTTCAGCTCTGAGCAATTGCTCGACGTTTGCAATTTCTCACCGGAGCTTTTGTTAGAGTGCGCGAGAGGATGAGCAGAAGATGAGGTGGCTAGAGAAGCACAGAGCGCCAGTGTTCTAGGGGCTACAAGAGCGTTTCCAAGGAAGGGGGCTGGCTAGCAAGAGCTTTCAGTGCTGGCACTTTTCATCTCTGAGCAATTGCTCGACGTTTGCAATTTCTCAGCTCGTGTCTACGAGACGGAGAGATAGTGACCGTGACGTTTGGTGGGTAGAGAAGCGCAGAGAGCAAGTGTTGCTGCGCCTGTGAAAGTGCTTCCAAGGAGGGTGCTGGCTAGCAAGAGCTTTCAGTGCTGGCACTTTTCAGCTCTGAGCAATTGCTCGACGTTTGCAATTTCTCTCCGGAGCTTTTGTTAGAGTGCGCGAGAGGATGAGCAGAAGATGAGGTGGCTAGAGAAGCACAGAGCGCCAGTGTTCTAAGGGCTACAAGAGCGTTTCCAAGGAAGGGGGCTGGCTAGCAACAGCTTTCAGTGCTGGCACTTTTCTTCTCTGAGCAATTGCTCGACGTTTGCAATTTCTCAGCTCGTGTCTATGAGACGGAGAGATAGTGACCGTGACGTTTGGTGGGTAGAGAAGCGCAAAGCCCCAGTGTTGCTGCGCCTGTGAAAGCGCTTCCAAGGAAGGGGGCTGGCTACCAACAGCTTTCAGTGCTGGCACTTTTCATCTCTGAGCAATTGCTCGACGTTTGCAATTTCTCACCGGAGCTTTTGTTAGAGTGCGCGAGAGGATGAGCAGAAGATGAGGTGGCTAGAGAAGCACAGAGCGCCAGTGTTCTTAGGGCTACAAGAGCGTTTCCAAGGAAGGGTGCTGGCTAGCAACAGCTTTCAGTGCTGGCACTTTTCTTCTCTGAGCAATTGCTCGACGTTTGCAATTTCTCAGCTCGTGTCTACGAGACGGAGAGATAGTGACCATGACGTTTGGTGGGTAGAGAAGCGCAGAGAGCAAGTGTTGCTGCGCCTGTGAAAGCGCTTCCAAGGAAGGGGGCTTGCTAGCAAGAGCTTTCAGTGCTGGCACTTTTCATCTCTGAGCAATTGCTCGACGTTTGCAATTTCTCACCGGAGCTTTTGTTAGAGTGCGCGAGAGGATGAGCAGAAGATGAGGTGGCTAGAGAAGCACAGAGCGCCAGTGTTCTAAGGGCTACAAGAGCGTTTCCAAGGAAGGGGGCTGGCTAGCAAGAGCTTTCAGTGCTGGCACTTTTCATCTCTGAGCAATTGCTCGACGTTTGCAATTTCTCAGCTCGTATCTACGAGACGGAGAGATAGTGACCTTGATATTTGGTGGGTAGAGAAGTGCAAAGCCCCAGTGTTGCTGCGCCTGTGAAAGCGCTTCCAAGGAAGGGGGCTTGCTAGCAACAGCTTTCAGTGCTGGCACTTTTCATCTCTGAGCAATTGCTTGACGTTTGCAATTTCTCTCCGGAGCTTTTGTTAGAGTGCGCGAGAGGATGAGCAGAAGATGAGGTGGCTAGAGAAGCACAGAGCCCCAGTGTTCTTAGGGCTACAAGAGCGTTTCCAAGGAAGGGTGCTGGCTAGCAACAGCTTTCAGTGCTGGCACTTTTCATCTCTGAGCAATTGCTCGACGTTTGCAATTTCTCAGCTCGTGTCTACGAGACGGAGAGATAGTGGCCGTGACGTTTGGTGGGTAGAGAAGCGCAAAGCCCCAGTGTTGCTGCGCCTGTGAAAGCGCTTCCAAGGAAGGGTGCTGGCTAGCAAGAGCTTTCAGTGCTGGCACTTTTCATCTCTGAGCAATTGCTCGACGTTTGCAATTTCTCGACTGAGCTGTCTTTAGAGTGCGCGAGAGGATGAGCAGAAGATGAGGTGGCTAGAGAAGCTCAGAGCCCCATTGTTCTTAGGGCTACAAAAGCGCTTCCAAGGAAGGGGGCTGGCTAGCAACAGCTTTCAGTGCTGGCACTTTTCATCTCTGAGCAATTGCTCGACGTTTGCAATTTCTCACCTGAGCTCTCTTTAGACTGCGCGAGAGGATGGGCAGAAGATGAGGTGGCTAGAGAAGCTCAGAGCCCCATTGTTCTAAGGGCTACAAAAGCGCTTCCAAGGAAGGGCGCTGGCTAGCAAGAGCTTTCAGTGCTGGCACTTTTCATCTCTGAGCAATTGCTCGACCTTTGCAATTTCTCACCTGTGCTCTCTTTAGACTGCGCGAGAGGATGGGCAGAAGATTAGGTGGCTAGAGAAGCACAGAGCGCCAGTATTCTAAGGGCTACAAGAGCGTTTCCAAGGAAGGGTGCAGGCTAGCAAGAGCTTTCAGTGCTGGCACTTTTCATCTCTGAGCAATTGCTCGACGTTTGCAATTTCTCAGCTCGTGTCTACAAGACGGAAAGAGAATGACCGTGACGTTTGGTGGGTAGAGAAGCGCAAAGCCCCAGTGTTGCTGCGCCTGTGAAAGCGCTTCCAAGGAAGGGTGCTGGCTAGCAACAGCTTTCAGTGCTGGCACTTTTCATCTCTGAGCAATTGCTCGACGTTTGCAATTTCTCAGCTCGTGTCTATGAGACGGAGAGATAGTGACCGTGACGTTTGGTGGGTAGAGAAGTGCAAAGCCCCAGTGTTGCTGTGCCTGTGAAAGCGCTTCCAGGGAAGGGTGCTGGCTAGCAAGAGCTTTCAGTGCTGGCACATTTCATCTCTGAGCAATTGCTCGACGTTTGCAATTTCTCACCGGAGCTTTTGTTAGAGTGCGCGAGTGGATGAGCAGAAGATGAGGTGGCTAGAGAAGCACAGAGCCCCAGTGTTCTTAGTGCTACAAGAGCGTTTCCAAGGAAGGGTGCTGGCTAGCAAGAGCTTTCAGTGCTGGCACTTTTCATCTCTGAGCAATTGCTCAACGTTTGCAATTTCTCAGCTCGTGTCTACGAGACGGAGAGATAGTGACCTTGATATTTGGTGGGTAGAGAAGTGCAAAGCCCCAGTGTTGCTGCGCCTGTGAAAGCGCTTCCAAGGAAGGGGGCTTGCTAGCAACAGCTTTCAGTGCTGACACTTTTCATCTCTGAGCAATTGCTCGACGTTTGCAATTTCTGAACTGAGCTCTCTTTAGAGTGCGCGAGAGGATGAGCAGAAGATGAGGTGGCTAGAGAAGCACAGAGCGCCAGTGTTCTTAGGGCTACAAGAGCGTTTCCAAGGAAGGGGGCTGGCTAGCAAGAGCTTTCAGTGCTGGCACTTTTCATCTCTGAGCAATTGCTCGACGTTTGCAATTTCTCAGCTCGTGTCTACGAGACGGAGAGATAGTGACCTTGATATTTGGTGGGTAGAGAAGTGCAAAGCCCCAGTGTTGCTGCGCCTGTGAAAGCGCTTCCAAGGAAGGGGGCTTGCTAGCAACAGCTTTCAGTGCTGGCACTTTTCATCTCTGAGCAATTGCTCGACCTTTGCAATTTCTGAACTGAGCTCTCTTTAGAGTGCGCGAGAGGATGAGCAGAAGATGAGGTGGCTAGAGAAGCACAGAGCCCCATTGTTCTAAGGGCTACAAAAGCGATTCCACGGAAGGGCGCTGGCTAGCAAGAGCTTTCAGTGCTGGCACTTTTCATCTCTGAGCAATTGCTCGACGTTTGCAATTTCTCACCTGAGCTCTCTTTAGACTGCGCGAGAGGATGGGCAGAAGATGAGGTGGCTAGAGAAGCACAGAGCCCCAGTGTTCCAAGGGCTACAAGAGCGTTTCCAAGGAAGGGGGCTGGCTAGCAAGAGCTTTCAGTGCTGGCACTTTTCATCTCTGAGCAGTTGCTCGACGTTTGCAATTTCTCAGCTCGTGTCTACGAGACGGAAAGAGAATGACCGTGACGTTTGGTGGGTAGAGAAGCGCAAAGCCCCAGTGTTGCTGCGCCTGTGAAAGCGCTTCCAAGGAAGGGGGCTGGCTAGCAAGAGCTTTCAGTGCTGGCACTTTTCATCTCTGAGCAATTGCTCGACGTTTGCAATTTCTCACCGGAGCTTTTGTTAGAGTGCGCGAGAGGATGAGCAGAAGATGAGGTGGCTAGAGAAGCACAGAGCGCCAGTGTTCTAAGGGCTACAAGAGCGTTTCCAAGGAAGGGGGCTGGCTAGCAACAGCTTTCAGTGCTGGCACTTTTCTTCTCTGAGCAATTGCTCGACGTTTGCAATTTCTCAGCTCGTGTCTACAAGACGGAAAGAGAATGACCGTGACGTTTGGTGGGTAGAGAAGCGCAAAGCCCCAGTGTTGCTGCGCCTGTGAAAGCGCTTCCAAGGAAGGGGCCTGGCTAGCAACAGCTTTCAGTGCTGGCACTTTTCATCTTTGAGCAATTGCTTGACGTTTGCAATTTCTCACCTGAGCTTTTGTTAGAGCGCGCGAGAGGATGAGCAGAAGATGAGGTGGCTAGAGAAGCACAGAGCGCCAGTGTTCTAAGGGCTACAAGAGCGTTTCCAAGGAAGGGGGCTGGCTAGCAACAGCTTTCAGTGCTGGCACTTTTCATCTCTGAGCAATTGCTCGACGTTTGCAATTTCTCAGCTCGTGTCTATGAGACGGAGAGATAGTGACCGTGACGTTTGGTGGGTAGAGAAGTGCAAAGCCCCAGTGTTGCTGTGCCTGTGAAAGCGCTTCCAGGGAAGGGTGCTGGCTAGCAAGAGCTTTCAGTGCTGGCACTTTTCATCTCTGAGCAATTGCTCGACGTTTGCAATTTCTCACCAGAGCTTTTGTTAGAGTGCGCGAGAGGATGAGCAGAAGATGAGGTGGCTAGAGAAGCACAGAGCGCCAGTGTTCTTAGGGCTACAAGAGCGTTTCCAAGGAAGGGGGCTGGCTAGCAACAGCTTTCAGTGCTGGCACTTTTCATCTCTGAGCAATTGCTCGACGTTTGCAATTTCTCAGCTCGTGTCTACGACACGGAGAGATAGTGACCTTGATATTTGGTGGGTAGAGAAGTGCAAAGCCCCAGTGTTGCTGCGCCTGTGAAAGCGCTTCCAAGGAAGGGGGCTTGCTAGCAACAGCTTTCAGTGCTGGCACTTTTCATCTCTGAGCAATTGCTCGACGTTTGCAATTTCTCACCTCGTGTCTATGAGACGGAGAGATAGTGACCGTGACGTTTGGTGGGTAGAGAAGTGCAAAGCCCCAGTGTTGCTGCGCCTGTGAAAGCGCTTCCAAGGAAGGGTGCTGGCTAGCAACAGCTTTCAGTGCTGGCACTTTTCATCTCTGAGCAATTGCTCGACGTTTGCAATTTCTCAGCTCGTGTCTACAAGACGGAAAGAGAATGACCGTGACGTTTGGTGGGTAGAGAAGCGCAAAGCCCCAGTGTTGCTGCGCCTGTGAAAGCGCTTCCAAGGAAGGGGCCTGGCTAGCAACAGCTTTCAGTGCTGGCACTTTTCATCTTTGAGCAATTGCTTGACGTTTGCAATTTCTCACCGGAGCTTTTGTTAGAGTGCGCGAGAGGATGGGCAGAAGATTAGGTGGCTAGAGAAGCACAGAGCGCCAGTGTTCTAAGGGCTACAAGAGCGTTTCCAAGGAAGGGGGCTGGCTAGCAAGAGCTTTCAGTGCTGGCACTTTTCATCTCTGAGCAATTGCTCGACGTTTGCAATTTCTCAGCTCGTGTCTACAAGACGGAAAGAGAATGACCGTGACGTTTGGTGGGTAGAGAAGCGCAAAGCCCCAGTGTTGCTGCGCCTGTGAAAGCGCTTCCAAGGAAGGGTGCTGGCTAGCAACAGCTTTCAGTGCTGGCACTTTTCATCTCTGAGCAATTGCTCGACGTTTGCAATTTCTCAGCTCGTGTCTACAAGACGGAAAGAGAATGACCGTGACGTTTGGTGGGTAGAGAAGCGCAAAGCCCCAGTGTTGCTGCGCCTGTGAAAGCGCTTCCAAGGAAGGGGCCTGGCTAGCAACAGCTTTCAGTGCTGGCACTTTTCATCTTTGAGCAATTGCTCGACGTTTGCAATTTCTCACCGGAGCTTTTGTTAGAGTGCGCGAGAGGATGGGCAGAAGATTAGGTGGCTAGAGAAGCACAGAGCGCCAGTGTTCTAAGGGCTACAAGAGCGTTTCCAAGGAAGGGGGCTGGCTAGCAAGAGCTTTCAGTGCTGGCACTTTTCATCTCTGAGCAATTGCTCGACGTTTGCAATTTCTCAGCTCGTGTCTACAAGACGGAACGAGAATGACCGTGACGTTTGGTGGGTAGAGAAGCGCAAAGCCCCAGTGTTGCTGCGCCTGTGAAAGCGCTTCCAAGGAAGGGTGCTGGCTAGCAACAGCTTTCAGTGCTGGCACTTTTCATCTCTGAGCAATTGCTCGACGTTTGCAATTTCTCAGCTCGTGTCTACAAGACGGAAAGAGAATGACCGTGACGTTTGGTGGGTAGAGAAGCGCAAAGCCCCAGTGTTGCTGCGCCTGTGAAAGCGCTTCCAAGGAAGGGGGCTGGCTAGCAACAGCTTTCAGTGCTGGCACTTTTCATCTTTGAGCAATTGCTTGACGTTTGCAATTTCTCACCTGAGCTTTTGTTAGAGTGCGCGAGAGGATGAGCAGAAGATGAGGTGGCTAGAGAAGCACAGAGCGCCAGTGTTCTAAGGGCTACAAGAGCGTTTCCAAGGAAGGGGGCTGGCTAGCAAGAGCTTTCAGTGCTGGCACTTTTCATCTCTGAGCAATTGCTTGACGTTTGCAATTTCTCAGCTCGTGTTTATGAGACGGAGAGATAGTGACCGTGACGTTTGGTGGGTAGAGAAGTGCAAAGCCCCAGTGTTGCTGTGCCTGTGAAAGCGCTTCCAGGGAAGGGTGCTGGCTAGCAACAGCTTTCAGTGCTGGCACATTTCATCTCTGAGCAATTGCTCGACGTTTGCAATTTCTCACCGGAGCTTTTGTTAGAGTGCGCGAGTGGATGAGCAGAAGATGAGGTGGCTAGACAAGCACAGAGCCCCAGTGTTCTTAGTGCTACAAGAGCGTTTCCAAGGAAGGGTGCTGGCTAGCAAGAGCTTTCAGTGCTGGCACTTTTCAGCTCTGAGCAATTGCTCAACGTTTGCAATTTCTCTCCGGAGCTTTTGTTAGAGTGCGCGAGAGGATGAGCAGAAGATGAGGTGGCTAGAGAAGCTCAGAGCCCCATTGTTCTAAGGGCTACAAAAGCGCTTCCACGGAAGGGCGCTGGCTAGCAAGAGCTTTCAGTGCTGGCACTTTTCATCTCTGAGCAATTGCTCGACGTTTGCAATTTCTCACCTGAGCTCTCTTTAGACTGCGCGAGAGGATGGGCAGAAGATGAGGTGGCTAGAGAAGCACAGAGCCCCAGTGTTCCAAGGGCTACAAGAGCGTTTCCAAGGAAGGGGGCTGGCTAGCAACAGCTTTCAGTGCTGGCACTTTTCATCTCTGAGCAGTTGCTCGACGTTTGCAATTTCTCAGCTCGTGTCTACGAGACGGAAAGAGAATGACCGTGACGTTTGGTGGGTAGAGAAGCGCAAAGCCCCAGTGTTGCTGCGCCTGTGAAAGCGCTTCCAAGGAAGGGGGCTGGCTAGCAACAGCTTTCAGTGCTGGCACTTTTCATCTCTGAGCAATTGCTCGACGTTTGCAATTTCTCACCGGAGCTTTTGTTAGAGTGCGCGAGAGGATGAGCAGAAGATGAGGTGGCTAGAGAAGCACAGAGCGCCAGTGTTCTAAGGGCTACAAGAGCGTTTCCAAGGAAGGGGGCTGGCTAGCAACAGCTTTCAGTGCTGGCACTTTTCATCTCTGAGCAATTGCTCGACGTTTGCAATTTCTCAGCTCGTGTCTACAAGACGGAAAGAGAATGACCGTGACGTTTGGTGGGTAGAGAAGTGCAAAGCCCCAGTGTTGCTGCGCCTGTGAAAGCGCTTCCAAGGAAGGGGCCTGGCTAGCAACAGCTTTCAGTGCTGGCACTTTTCATCTTTGAGCAATTGCTTGACGTTTGCAATTTCTCACCGGAGCTTTTGTTAGAGCGCGCGAGAGGATGAGCAGAAGATGAGGTGGCTAGAGAAGCACAGAGCGCCAGTGTTCTAAGGGCTACAAGAGCGTTTCCAAGGAAGGGGGCTGGCTAGCAAGAGCTTTCAGTGCTGGCACTTTTCATCTCTGAGCAATTGCTCGACGTTTGCAATTTCTCAGCTCGTGTCTATGAGACGGAGAGATAGTGACCGTGACGTTTGGTGGGTAGAGAAGTGCAAAGCCCCAGTGTTGATGTGCCTGTGAAAGCGCTTAAAAGGAAGGGGCCTGGCTAGCAAGAGCTTTCAGTGCTGGCACTTTTCATCTCTGAGCAATTGCTCGACGTTTGCAATTTCTCACCGGAGCTTTTGTTAGAGTGCGCGAGTGGATGAGCAGAAGATGAGGTGGCTAGACAAGCACAGAGCCCCAGTGTTCTTAGTGCTACAAGAGCGTTTCCAAGGAAGGGTGCTGGCTAGCAAGAGCTTTCAGTGCTGGCACTTTTCAGCTCTGAGCAATTGCTCAACGTTTGCAATTTCTCTCCGGAGCTTTTGTTAGAGTGCGCGAGAGGATGAGCAGAAGATGAGGTGGCTAGAGAAGCACAGAGCGCCAGTGTTCTTAGGGCTACAAGAGCGTTTCCAAGGAAGGGGGCTGGCTAGCAAGAGCTTTCAGTGCTGGCACTTTTCATCTCTGAGCAATTGCTCGACGTTTGCAATTTCTCAGCTCGTGTCTACGAGACGGAGAGATAGTGACCTTGATATTTGGTGGCTAGAGAAGTGCAAAGCCCCAGTGTTGCTGCGCCTGTGAAAGCGCTTCCAAGGAAGGGGGCTTGCTAGCAACAGCTTTCAGTGCTGGCACTTTTCATCTCTGAGCAATTGCTCGACGTTTGCAATTTCTCAGCTCGTGTCTATGAGATGGAAAGAGAATGACCGTGACGTTTGGTGGGTAGAGAAGCGCAAAGCCCCAGTGTTGCTGCGCCTGTGAAAGCGCTTCCAAGGAAGGGTGCTGGCTAGCAACAGCTTTCAGTGCTGGCACTTTTCATCTCTGAGCAATTGCTCGACGTTTGCAATTTCTCAGCTCGTGTCTACAAGACGGAAAGAGAATGACCGTGACGTTTGGTGGGTAGAGAAGCGCAAAGCCCCAGTGTTGCTGCGCCTGTGAAAGCGCTTCCAAGGAAGGGGCCTGGCTAGCAACAGCTTTCAGTGCTGGCACTTTTCATCTTTGAGCAATTGCTTGACGTTTGCAATTTCTCACCGGAGCTTTTGTTAGAGTGCGCGAGAGGATGAGCAGAAGATGAGGTGGCTAGAGAAGCTCAGAGCCCCAGTGTTCTAAGGGCTACAAGAGCGTTTCCAAGGAAGGGGGCTGGCTAGCAAGAGCTTTCAGTGCTGGCACTTTTCATCTCTGAGCAATTGCTCGACGTTTGCAATTTCTCAGCTCGTGTCTATGAGACGGAGAGATAGTGACCGTGACGTTTGGTGGGTAGAGAAGTGCAAAGCCCCAGTGTTGCTGTGCCTGTGAAAGCGCTTCCAGGGAAGGGTGCTGGCTAGCAAGAGCTTTCAGTGCTGGCACTTTTCATCTCTGAGCAATTGCTCGACGTTTGCAATTTCTCACCGGAGCTTTTGTTAGAGTGCGCGAGTGGATGAGCAGAAGATGAGGTGGCTAGACAAGCACAGAGCCCCAGTGTTCTTAGTGCTACAAGAGCGTTTCCAAGGAAGGGTGCTGGCTAGCAAGAGCTTTCAGTGCTGGCACTTTTCATCTCTGAGCAATTGCTCAACGTTTGCAATTTCTCACCAGAGCTTTTGTTAGAGTGCGCGAGAGGATGAGCAGAAGATGAGGTGGCTAGAGAAGCACAGAGCGCCAGTGTTCTTAGGGCTACAAGAGCGTTTCCAAGGAAGGGTGCTGGCTAGCAACAGCTTTCAGTGCTGGCACTTTTCATCTCTGAACAATTGCTCGACGTTTGCAATTTCTCAGCTCGTGTCTACGAGACGGAGAGATAGTGACCTTGATATTTGGTGGGTAGAGAAGTGCAAAGCCCCAGTGTTGCTGCGCCTGTGAAAGCGCTTCCAAGGAAGGGGGCTTGCTAGCAACAGCTTTCAGTGCTGGCACTTTTCATCTCTGAGCAATTGCTCGACGTTTGCAATTTCTGAACTGAGCTCTCTTTAGACTGCGCGAGAGGATGAGCAGAAGATGAGGTGGCTAGAGAAGCTCAGAGCCCCATTGTTCTAAGGGCTACAAGAGCGTTTCCAAGGAAGGGGGCTGGCTAGCAAGAGCTTTCAGTGCTGGCACTTTTCATCTCTGAGCAATTGCTCGAGCTTTGCAATTTCTCACCTGAGCTCTCTTTAGACAGCGCGAGAGGATGGGCAGAAGATGAGGTGGCTAGAGAAGCACAGAGCGCCAGTGTTCCAAGGGCTACAAGAGCGTTTCCAAGGAAGGGTGCTGGCTAGCAACAGCTTTCAGTGCTGGCACTTTTCATCTCTGAGCAGTTGCTCGACGTTTGCAATTTCTCAGCTCGTGTCTACAAGACGGAAAGAGAATGACCGTTATGTTTGGTGGCTAGAGAAGCGCAAAGCCCCAGTGTTGCTGCGCCTGTGAAAGCGCTTCCAAGGAAGGGGGCTGGCTAGCAACAGCTTTCAGTGCTGGCACTTTTCATCTCTGAGCAATTGCTCGACGTTTGCAATTTCTCACCGGAGCTTTTGTTAGAGTGCGCGAGAGGATGAGCAGAAGATGAGGTGGCTAGAGAAGCACAGAGCGCCAGTGTTCTAAGGGCTACAAGAGCGTTTCCAAGGAAGGGGGCTGGCTAGCAAGAGCTTTCAGTGCTGGCACTTTTCATCTCTGAGCAATTGCTCGACGTTTGCAATTTCTCAGCTCGTGTCTACAAGACGGAAAGAGAATGACCGTGACGTTTGGTGGGTAGAGAAGCGCAAAGCCCCAGTGTTGCTGCGCCTGTGAAAGCGCTTCCAAGGAAGGGGGCTGGCTAGCAAGAGCTTTCAGTGCTGGCACTTTTCAGCTCTGAGCAATTGCTGGACGTTTGCAATTTCTCAGCTCGTGTCTACGAGACGGAGAGATAGTGACCGTGACGTTTGGTGGGTCGAGAAGCGCAGAGAGCAAGTGTTGCTGCGCCTGTGAAAGTGCTTCCAAGGAGGGTGCTGGCTAGCAACAGCTTTCAGTGCTGGCACTTTTCAGCTCTGAGCAATTGCTCGACGTTTGCAATTTCTCAACTGAGCTCTCTTTAGAGTGCGCGAGAGGATGAGCAGAAGATGAGGTGGCTAGAGAAGCACAGAGCGCCAGTATTCTAAGGGCTACAAGAGCGTTTCCAAGGAAGGGGGCTGGCTAGCAAGAGCTTTCAGTGCTGGCACTTTTCATCTCTGAGCAATTGCTCGACGTTTGCAATTTCTCAGCTCGTGTCTACGAGACGGAGAGATAGTGACCGTGACGTTTGGTGGCTAGAGAAGTGCAAAGCCCCAGTGTTGCTGCGCCTGTGAAAGCGCTTCCAAGGAAGGGGGCTGGCTACCAACAGCTTTCAGTGCTGGCACTTTTCAGCTCTGAGCAATTGCTCGACGTTTGCAATTTCTCACCGGAGCTTTTGTTAGAGTGCGCGAGAGGATGAGCAGAAGATGAGGTGGCTAGAGAAGCACAGAGCGCCAGTGTTCTAAGGGCTACAAGAGCGTTTCCAAGGAAGGGGGCTGGCTAGCAAGAGCTTTCAGTGCTGGCACTTTTCATCTCTGAGCAATTGCTCCACGTTTGCAATTTCTCAGCTCGTGTCTACGAGACGGAGAGATAGTGACCGTGATGATGGTGCGTAGAGAAGTGCAAAGCCCCAGTGTTGCTGTGCCTGTGAAAGCGCTTCCAAGGAAGGGGGCTGGCTAGCAACAGCTTTCAGTGCTGGCACTTTTCATCTCTGAGCAATTGCTGGACGTTTGCAATTTCTCACCGGAGCTCTCTTTAGAGTGCGCGAGAGGATGAGCAGAAGATGAGGTGGCTAGAGAAGCTCAGAGCCCCATTGTTCTTAGGGCTACAAAAGCGCTTCCAAGGAAGGGGGCTGGCTAGCAAGAGCTTTCAGTGCTGGCACTTTTCATCTCTGAGCAATTGCTCGACCTTTGCAATTTCTCACCTGTGCTCTCTTTAGACTGCGCGAGAGGATGGGCAGAAGATTAGGTGGCTAGAGAAGCACAGAGCCCCAGTGTTCCAAGGGCTACAAGAGCGTTTCCAAGGAAGGGGGCTGGCTAGCAAGAGCTTTCAGTGCTGGCACTTTTCATCTCTGAGCAGTTGCTCGACGTTTGCAATTTCTCAGCTCGAGTCTACGAGACGGAAAGAGAATGACCGTGACGTTTGGTGGGTAGAGAAGTGCAGAGAGCAAGTGTTGCTGCGCCTGTGAAAGCGCTTCCAAGGAAGGGTGCTGGCTAGCAACAGCTTTCAGTGCTGGCACTTTTCTTCTCTGAGCAATTGCTCGACGTTTGCAATTTCTCACCGGAGCTTTTGTTAGAGTGCGCGAGAGGATGAGCAGAAGATGAGGTGGCTAGAGAAGCACAGAGCGCCAGTGTTCTAAGGGCTACAAGAGCGTTTCCAAGGAAGGGGGCTGGCTAGCAAGAGCTTTCAGTGCTGGCACTTTTCATCTCTGAGCAATTGCTCGACGTTTGCAATTTCTCAGCTCATGTCTACGAGACGGAGAGATAGTGACCGTGACGTTTGGTGGGTAGAGAAGCGCAAAGCCCCAGTGTTGCTGCGCCTGTGAAAGCGCTTCCAAGGAAGGGTGCTGGCTAGCAACAGCTTTCAGTGCTGGCACTTTTCATCTTTGAGCAATTGCTCGACGTTTGCAATTTCTCACCGGAGCTTTTGTTAGAGTGCGCGAGAGGATGAGCAGAAGATGAGGTGGCTAGAGAAGCACAGAGCGCCAGTGTTCTAAGGGCTACAAGAGCGTTTCCAAGGAAGGGAGCTGGCTAGCAAGAGTTTTCAGTGCTGGCACTTTTCATCTCTGAGCAGTTGCTCGACGTTTGCAATTTCTCAGCTCGTGTCTACGAGACGGAGAGATAGTGACCGTGACGTTTGGTGGATAGAGAAGCGCAAAGCCCCAGTGTTGCTGCGCCTGTGAAAGCGCTTCCAAGGAAGGGTGCTGGCTAGCAACAGCTTTCAGTGCTGGCACTTTTCATCTCTGAGCAATTGCTCGACGTTTGCAATTTGTCGACTGAGCTCTCTTTAGAGTGCGCGAGAGGATGAGCAGAAGATGAGGTGGCTAGAGAAGCACAGAGCGCCAGTGTTCTAAGGGCTACAAGAGCGTTTCCAAGGAAGGGGGCTGGCTAGCAAGAGCTTTCAGTGCTGGCACTTTTCATCTCTGAGCAATTGCTCGACGTTTGCAATTTCTCAGCTCGTGTCTACAAGACGGAAAGAGAATGACCGTGACGTTTGGTGGGTAGAGAAGCGCAAAGCCCCAGTGTTGCTGCGCCTGTGAAAGCGCTTCCAAGGAAGGGGGCTGGCTAGCAAGAGCTTTCAGTGCTGGCACTTTTCAGCTCTGAGCAATTGCTGGACGTTTGCAATTTCTCAGCTCGTGTCTACAAGACGGAAAGAGAATGACCGTGACGTTTGGTGGGTCGAGAAGCGCAGAGAGCAAGTGTTGCTGCGCCTGTGAAAGTGCTTCCAAGGAAGGGGGCTGGCTAGCAACAGCTTTCAGTGCTGGCACTTTTCATCTCTGAGCAATTGCTCGACGTTTGCAATTTCTCACCAGAGCTTTTGTTAGAGTGCGCGAGAGGATGAGCAGAAGATGAGGTGGCTAGAGAAGCACAGAGCGCCAGTATTCTAAGGGCTACAAGAGCGTTTCCAAGGAAGGGGGCTGGCTAGCAAGAGCTTTCAGTGCTGGCACTTTTCATCTCTGAGCAATTGCTCGACGTTTGCAATTTCTCAGCTCGTGTCTACGAGACGGAGAGATAGTGACCGTGACGTTTGGTGGCTAGAGAAGTGCAAAGCCCCAGTGTTGCTGCGCCTGTGAAAGCGCTTCCAAGGAAGGGGGCTTGCTAGCAACAGCTTTCAGTGCTGGCACTTTTCAGCTCTGAGCAATTGCTCGACGTTGGCAATTTCTCACCGGAGCTTTTGTTAGAGTGCGCAAGAGGATGAGCAGAAGATGAGGTGGCTAGAGAAGCACAGAGCGCCAGTGTTCTAAGGGCTACAAGAGCGTTTCCAAGGAAGGGTGCTGGCTAGCAAGAGCTTTCAGTGCTGGCACTTTTCATCTCTGAGCAATTGCTCCACGTTTGCAATTTCTCAGCTCGTGTCTACGAGACGGAGAGATAGTGACCGTGATGATGGTGGGTAGAGAAGTGCAAAGCCCCAGTGTTGCTGCGCCTGTGAAAGCGCATCCAAGGAAAGGTGCTGGCTAGCAACAGCTTTCAGTGCTGGCACTTTTCATCTCTGAGCAATTGCTCGACGTTTGCAATTTCTCAGCTCGTGTCTATGAGACGGAGAGATAGTGACCGTGACGTTTGGTGGGTAGAGAAGTGCAAAGCCCCAGTGTTGATGTGCCTGTGAAAGCGCTTCCAGGGAAGGGTGCTGGCTAGCAAGAGCTTTCAGTGCTGGCACTTTTCATCTCTGAGCAATTGCTCGACGTTTGCAATTTCTCACCGGAGCTTTTGTTAGAGTGCGCGAGTGGATGAGCAGAAGATGAGGTGGCTAGAGAAGCACAGAGCCCCAGTGTTCTTAGTGCTACAAGAGCGTTTCCAAGGAAGGGTGCTGGCTAGCAAGAGCTTTCAGTGCTGGCACTTTTCAGCTCTGAGCAATTGCTCAACGTTTGCAATTTCTCTCCGGAGCTTTTGTTAGAGTGCGCGAGAGGATGAGCAGAAGATGAGGTGGCTAGACAAGCACAGAGCCCCAGTGTTCTTAGGGCTACAAGAGCGTTTCCAAGGAAGGGGGCTGGCTAGCAAGAGCTTTCAGTGCTGGCACTTTTCATCTCTGAGCAATTGCTCGACGTTTGCAATTTCTCAGCTCGTGTCTACGAGACGGAGAGATAGTGACCTTGATATTTGGTGGGTAGAGAAGTGCAAAGCCCCAGTGTTGCTGCGCCTGTGAAAGCGCTTCCAAGGAAGGGGGCTTGCTAGCAACAGCTTTCAGTGCTGGCACTTTTCATCTCTGAGCAATTGCTCGACGTTTGCAATTTCTCACCTCGTGTCTATGAGACGGAGAGATAGTGACCGTGACGTTTGGTGGGTAGAGAAGCGCAAAGCCCCAGTGTTGCTGCGCCTGTGAAAGCGCTTCCAAGGAAGGGGGCTGGCTAGCAACAGCTTTCAGTGCTGGCACTTTTCATCTTTGAGTAATTGCTCGACGTTTGCAATTTCTCAGCTCGTGTCTACAAGACGGAAAGAGAATGACCGTGACGTTTGGTGGGTAGAGAAGCGCAAAGCCCCAGTGTTGCTGCGCCTGTGAAAGCGCTTCCAAGGAAGGGGCCTGGCTAGCAACAGCTTTCAGTGCTGGCACTTTTCATCTTTGAGCAATTGCTTGACGTTTGCAATTTCTCACCAGAGCTTTTGTTAGAGTGCGCGAGAGGATGAGCAGAAGATGAGGTGGCTAGAGAAGCACAGAGCGCCAGTGTTCTAAGGGCTACAAGAGCGTTTCCAAGGAAGGGGGCTGGCTAGCAAGAGCTTTCAGTGCTGGCACTTTTCATCTCTGAGCAATTGCTCGACGTTTGCAATTTCTCAGCTCGTGTCTATGAGATGGAAAGAGAATGACCGTGACGTTTGGTGGGTAGAGAAGCGCAAAGCCCCAGTGTTGCTGCGCCTGTGAAAGCGCTTCCAAGGAAGGGTGCTGGCTAGCAACAGCTTTCAGTGCTGGCACTTTTCATCTCTGAGCAATTGCTCGACGTTTGCAATTTCTCAGCTCGTGTCTACAAGACGGAAAGAGAATGACCGTGACGTTTGGTGGGTAGAGAAGCGCAAAGCCCCAGTGTTGCTGCGCCTGTGAAAGCGCTTCCAAGGAAGGGGCCTGGCTAGCAACAGCTTTCAGTGCTGGCACTTTTCATCTTTGAGCAATTGCTTGACGTTTGCAATTTCTCACCGGAGCTTTTGTTAGAGTGCGCGAGAGGATGAGCAGAAGATGAGGTGGCTAGAGAAGCTCAGAGCCCCAGTGTTCTAAGGGCTACAAGAGCGTTTCCAAGGAAGGGGGCTGGCTAGCAAGAGCTTTCAGTGCTGGCACTTTTCATCTCTGAGCAATTGCTCGACGTTTGCAATTTCTCAGCTCGTGTCTATGAGACGGAGAGATAGTGACCGTGACGTTTGGTGGGTAGAGAAGTGCAAAGCCCCAGTGTTGCTGTGCCTGTGAAAGCGCTTCCAGGGAAGGGTGCTGGCTAGCAAGAGCTTTCAGTGCTGGCACTTTTCAGCTCTGAGCAATTGCTCGACGTTTGCAATTTCTCACCGGAGCTTTTGTTAGAGTGCGCGAGTGGATGAGCAGAAGATGAGGTGGCTAGAGAAGCACAGAGCCCCAGTGTTCTTAGTGCTACAAGAGCGTTTCCAAGGAAGGGTGCTGGCTAGCAAGAGCTTTCAGTGCTGGCACTTTTCATCTCTGAGCAATTGCTCGACGTTTGCAATTTCTCAGCTCGTGTCTACAAGACGGAAAGAGAATGACCGTGACGTTTGGTGGGTAGAGAAGCGCAAAGCCCCAGTGTTGCTGCGCCTGTGAAAGCGCTTCCAAGGAAGGGTGCTGGCTAGCAACAGCTTTCAGTGCTGGCACTTTTCATCTCTGAGCAATTGCTCGACGTTTGCAATTTCTCAGCTCGTGTCTACAAGACGGAAAGAGAATGACCGTGACGTTTGGTGGGTAGAGAAGCGCAAAGCCCCAGTGTTGCTGCGCCTGTGAAAGCGCTTCCAAGGAAGGGGGCTGGCTAGCAACAGCTTTCAGTGCTGGCACTTTTCATCTTTGAGCAATTGCTTGACGTTTGCAATTTCTCACCTGAGCTTTTGTTAGAGTGCGCGAGAGGATGAGCAGAAGATGAGGTGGCTAGAGAAGCACAGAGCGCCAGTGTTCTAAGGGCTACAAGAGCGTTTCCAAGGAAGGGGGCTGGCTAGCAAGAGCTTTCAGTGCTGGCACTTTTCATCTCTGAGCAATTGCTCGACGTTTGCAATTTCTCAGCTCGTGTTTATGAGACGGAGAGATAGTGACCGTGACGTTTGGTGGCTAGAGAAGTGCAAAGCCCCAGTGTTGCTGTGCCTGTGAAAGCGCTTCCAGGGAAGGGTGCTGGCTAGCAACAGCTTTCAGTGCTGGCACTTTTCATCTCTGAGCAATTGCTCGACGTTTGCAATTTCTCACCGGAGCTTTTGTTAGAGTGCGCGAGTGGATGAGCAGAAGATGAGGTGGCTAGAGAAGCACAGAGCCCCAGTGTTCTTAGTGCTACAAGAGCGTTTCCAAGGAAGGGTGCTGGCTAGCAAGAGCTTTCAGTGCTGGCACTTTTCAGCTCTGAGCAATTGCTCAACGTTTGCAATTTCTCTCCGGAGCTTTTGTTAGAGTGCGCGAGAGGATGAGCAGAAGATGAGGTGGCTAGAGAAGCACAGAGCCCCAGTGTTCTAAGGGCTACAAGAGCGTTTCCAAGGAAGGGGGCTGGCTAGCAACAGCTTTCAGTGCTGGCACTTTTCATCTCTGAGCAATTGCTCGACGTTTGCAATTTCTCAGCTCGTGTCTACGAGACGGAGAGATAGTGACCTTGATATTTGGTGGGTAGAGAAGTGCAAAGCCCCAGTGTTGCTGTGCCTGTGAAAGCGCTTCCAAGGAAGGGGGCTTGCTAGCAACAGCTTTCAGTGCTGGCACTTTTCATCTCTGAGCAATTGCTCGACGTTTGCAATTTCTGAACTGAGCTCTCTTTAGAGTGCGCGAGAGGATGAGCAGAAGATGAGGTGGCTAGAGAAGCTCAGAGCCCCATTGTTCTAAGGGCTACAAAAGCGCTTCCACGGAAGGGCGCTGGCTAGCAAGAGCTTTCAGTGCTGGCACTTTTCATCTCTGAGCAATTGCTCGACGTTTGCAATTTCTCACCTGAGCTCTCTTTAGACTGCGCGAGAGGATGGGCAGAAGATGAGGTGGCTAGAGAAGCACAGAGCCCCAGTGTTCCAAGGGCTACAGGAGCGTTTCCAAGGAAGGGTGCTGGCTAGCAACAGCTTTCAGTGCTGGCACTTTTCATCTCTGAGCAGTTGCTCGACGTTTGCAATTTCTCAGCTCGTGTCTACGAGACGGAAAGAGAATGACCGTGACGTTTGGTGGGTAGAGAAGCGCAAAGCCCCAGTGTTGCTGCGCCTGTGAAAGCGCTTCCAAGGAAGGGGGCTGGCTAGCAACAGCTTTCAGTGCTGGCACTTTTCATCTCTGAGCAATTGCTCGACGTTTGCAATTTCTCACCGGAGCTTTTGTTAGAGTGCGCGAGAGGATGAGCAGAAGATGAGGTGGCTAGAGAAGCACAGAGCGCCAGTGTTCTAAGGGCTACAAGAGCGTTTCCAAGGAAGGGGGCTGGCTAGCAACAGCTTTCAGTGCTGGCACTTTTCATCTCTGAGCAATTGCTCGACGTTTGCAATTTCTCAGCTCGTGTCTACAAGACGGAAAGAGAATGACCGTGACGTTTGGTGGGTAGAGAAGCGCAAAGCCCCAGTGTTGCTGCGCCTGTGAAAGCGCTTCCAAGGAAGGGGCCTGGCTAGCAACAGCTTTCAGTGCTGGCACTTTTCATCTTTGAGCAATTGCTTGACGTTTGCAATTTCTCACCGGAGCTTTTGTTAGAGCGCGCGAGAGGATGAGCAGAAGATGAGGTGGCTAGAGAAGCACAGAGCGCCAGTGTTCTAAGGGCTACAAGAGCGTTTCCAAGGAAGGGGGCTGGCTAGCAAGAGCTTTCAGTGCTGGCACTTTTCATCTCTGAGCAATTGCTCGACGTTTGCAATTTCTCAGCTCGTGTCTATGAGACGGAGAGATAGTGACCGTGACGTTTGGTGGGTAGAGAAGTGCAAAGCCCCAGTGTTGCTGTGCCTGTGAAAGCGCTTCCAGGGAAGGGTGCTGGCTAGCAACAGCTTTCAGTGCTGGCACTTTTCATCTCTGAGCAATTGCTCGACGTTTGCAATTTCTCACCGGAGCTTTTGTTAGAGTGCGCGAGTGGATGAGCAGAAGATGAGGTGGCTAGACAAGCACAGAGCCCCAGTGTTCTTAGTGCTACAAGAGCGTTTCCAAGGAAGGGTGCTGGCTAGCAAGAGCTTTCAGTGCTGGCACTTTTCAGCTCTGAGCAATTGCTCAACGTTTGCAATTTCTCAGCTCGTGTCTATGAGATGGAAAGAGAATGACCGTGACGTTTGGTGGGTAGAGAAGCGCAAAGCCCCAGTGTTGCTGCGCCTGTGAAAGCGCTTCCAAGGAAGGGTGCTGGCTAGCAACAGCTTTCAGTGCTGGCACTTTTCATCTCTGAGCAATTGCTCGACGTTTGCAATTTCTCAGCTCGTGTCTACAAGACGGAAAGAGAATGACCGTGACGTTTGGTGGGTAGAGAAGCGCAAAGCCCCAGTGTTGCTGCGCCTGTGAAAGCGCTTCCAAGGAAGGGTGCTGGCTAGCAACAGCTTTCAGTGCTGGCACTTTTCATCTTTGAGCAATTGCTTGACGTTTGCAATTTCTCACTGGAGCTCTCTTTAGACTGCGCGAGAGGATGAGCAGAAGATGAGGTGGCTAGAGAAGCTCAGAGCCCCAGTGTTCTAAGGGCTACAAGAGCGTTTCCAAGGAAGGGGGCTGGCTAGCAAGAGCTTTCAGTGCTGGCACTTTTAATCTCTGAGCAATTGCTCGACGTTTGCAATTTCTCAGCTCGTGTCTATGAGACGGAGAGATAGTGACCGTGACGTTTGGTGGGTAGAGAAGTGCAAAGCCCCAGTGTTGATGTGCCTGTGAAAGCGCTTCCAGGGAAGGGTGCTGGCTAGCAAGAGCTTTCAGTGCTGGCACTTTTCATCTCTGAGCAATTGCTCGACGTTTGCAATTTCTCACCGGAGCTTTTGTTAGAGTGCGCGAGTGGATGAGCAGAAGATGAGGTGGCTAGACAAGCACAGAGCCCCAGTGTTCTTAGTGCTACAAGAGCGTTTCCAAGGAAGGGTGCTGGCTAGCAAGAGCTTTCAGTGCTGGCACTTTTCATCTCTGAGCAATTGCTCAACGTTTGCAATTTCTCACCAGAGCTTTTGTTAGAGTGCGCGAGAGGATGAGCAGAAGATGAGGTGGCTAGAGAAGCACAGAGCGCCAGTGTTCTTAGGGCTACAAGAGCGTTTCCAAGGAAGGGTGCTGGCTAGCAACAGCTTTCAGTGCTGGCACTTTTCATCTCTGAACAATTGCTCGACGTTTGCAATTTCTCAGCTCGTGTCTACGAGACGGAGAGATAGTGACCTTGATATTTGGTGGGTAGAGAAGTGCAAAGCCCCAGTGTTGCTGCGCCTGTGAAAGCGCTTCCAAGGAAGGGGGCTTGCTAGCAACAGCTTTCAGTGCTGGCACTTTTCATCTCTGAGCAATTGCTCGACGTTTGCAATTTCTGAACTGAGCTCTCTTTAGACTGCGCGAGAGGATGAGCAGAAGATGAGGTGGCTAGAGAAGCTCAGAGCCCCATTGTTCTAAGGGCTACAAGAGCGTTTCCAAGGAAGGGGGCTGGCTAGCAAGAGCTTTCAGTGCTGGCACTTTTCATCTCTGAGCAATTGCTCGAGCTTTGCAATTTCTCACCTGAGCTCTCTTTAGACAGCGCGAGAGGATGGGCAGAAGATGAGGTGGCTAGAGAAGCACAGAGCGCCAGTGTTCCAAGGGCTACAAGAGCGTTTCCAAGGAAGGGTGCTGGCTAGCAACAGCTTTCAGTGCTGGCACTTTTCATCTCTGAGCAGTTGCTCGACGTTTGCAATTTCTCAGCTCGTGTCTACAAGACGGAAAGAGAATGACCGTTACGTTTGGTGGGTAGAGAAGCGCAAAGCCCCAGTGTTGCTGCGCCTGTGAAAGCGCTTCCAAGGAAGGGGGCTGGCTAGCAACAGCTTTCAGTGCTGGCACTTTTCAGCTCTGAGCAATTGCTCGACGTTTGCAATTTCTCACCGGAGCTTTTGTTAGAGTGCGCGAGAGGATGAGCAGAAGATGAGGTGGCTAGAGAAGCACAGAGCGCCAGTGTTCTAAGGGCTACAAGAGCGTTTCCAAGGAAGGGGGCTGGCTAGCAAGAGCTTTCAGTGCTGGCACTTTTCATCTCTGAGCAATTGCTCGACGTTTGCAATTTCTCAGCTCGTGTCTATGAGACGGAGAGATAGTGACCGTGACGTTTGGTGGGTAGAGAAGCGCAAAGCCCCAGTGTTGCTGCGCCTGTGAAAGCGCTTCCAAGGAAGGGGGCTGGCTAGCAAGAGCTTTCAGTGCTGGCACTTTTCAGCTCTGAGCAATTGCTGGACGTTTGCAATTTCTCAGCTCGTGTCTACGAGACGGAGAGATAGTGACCGTGACGTTTGGTGGGTCGAGAAGCGCAGAGAGCAAGTGTTGCTGCGCCTGTGAAAGTGCTTCCAAGGAGGGTGCTGGCTAGCAACAGCTTTCAGTGCTGGCACTTTTCAGCTCTGAGCAATTGCTCGACGTTTGCAATTTCTCAACTGAGCTCTCTTTAGAGTGCGCGAGAGGATGAGCAGAAGATGAGGTGGCTAGAGAAGCACAGAGCGCCAGTATTCTAAGGGCTACAAGAGCGTTTCCAAGGAAGGGGGCTGGCTAGCAAGAGCTTTCAGTGCTGGCACTTTTCATCTCTGAGCAATTGCTGGACGTTTGCAATTTCTCAGCTCGTGTCTACGAGACGGAGAGATAGTGACCGTGACGTTTGGTGGCTAGAGAAGTGCAAAGCCCCAGTGTTGCTGCGCCTGTGAAAGCGCTTCCAAGGAAGGGGGCTGGCTACCAACAGCTTTCAGTGCTGGCACTTTTCAGCTCTGAGCAATTGCTCGACGTTTGCAATTTCTCACCGGAGCTTTTGTTAGAGTGCGCGAGAGGATGAGCAGAAGATGAGGTGGCTAGAGAAGCACAGAGCGCCAGTGTTCTAAGGGCTACAAGAGCGTTTCCAAGGAAGGGGGCTGGCTAGCAAGAGCTTTCAGTGCTGGCACTTTTCATCTCTGAGCAATTGCTCCACGTTTGCAATTTCTCAGCTCGTGTCTACGAGACGGAGAGATAGTGACCGTGATGATGGTGGGTAGAGAAGTGCAAAGCCCCAGTGTTGCTGTGCCTGTGAAAGCGCTTCCAAGGAAGGGGGCTGGCTAGCAACAGCTTTCAGTGCTGGCACTTTTCATCTCTGAGCAATTGCTGGACGTTTGCAATTTCTCACCGGAGCTCTCTTTAGAGTGCGCGAGAGGATGAGCAGAAGATGAGGTGGCTAGAGAAGCTCAGAGCCCCATTGTTCTTAGGGCTACAAAAGCGCTTCCAAGGAAGGGGGCTGGCTAGCAAGAGCTTTCAGTGCTGGCACTTTTCATCTCTGAGCAATTGCTCGACCTTTGCAATTTCTCACCTGTGCTCTCTTTAGACTGCGCGAGAGGATGGGCAGAAGATTAGGTGGCTAGAGAAGCACAGAGCGCCAGTGTTCCAAGGGCTACAAGAGCGTTTCCAAGGAAGGGGGCTGGCTAGCAAGAGCTTTCAGTGCTGGCACTTTTCATCTCTGAGCAGTTGCTCGACGTTTGCAATTTCTCAGCTCGAGTCTACGAGACGGAAAGAGAATGACCGTGACGTTTGGTGGGTAGAGAAGTGCAGAGAGCAAGTGTTGCTGCGCCTGTGAAAGCGCTTCCAAGGAAGGGGGCTGGCTAGCAACAGCTTTCAGTGCTGGCACTTTTCTTCTCTGAGCAATTGCTCGACGTTTGCAATTTCTCACCGGAGCTTTTGTTAGAGTGCGCGAGAGGATGAGCAGAAGATGAGGTGGCTAGAGAAGCACAGAGCCCCAGTGTTCTTAGTGCTACAAGAGCGTTTCCAAGGAAGGGTGCTGGCTAGCAAGAGCTTTCAGTGCTGGCACTTTTCATCTCTGAGCAATTGCTCAACGTTTGCAATTTCTCACCAGAGCTTTTGTTAGAGTGCGCGAGAGGATGAGCAGAAGATGAGGTGGCTAGAGAAGCACAGAGCGCCAGTGTTCTTAGGGCTACAAGAGCGTTTCCAAGGAAGGGTGCTGGCTAGCAACAGCTTTCAGTGCTGGCACTTTTCATCTCTGAACAATTGCTCGACGTTTGCAATTTCTCAGCTCGTGTCTACGAGACGGAGAGATAGTGACCTTGATATTTGGTGGGTAGAGAAGTGCAAAGCCCCAGTGTTGCTGCGCCTGTGAAAGCGCTTCCAAGGAAGGGGGCTTGCTAGCAACAGCTTTCAGTGCTGGCACTTTTCATCTCTGAGCAATTGCTCGACGTTTGCAATTTCTGAACTGAGCTCTCTTTAGACTGCGCGAGAGGATGAGCAGAAGATGAGGTGGCTAGAGAAGCTCAGAGCCCCATTGTTCTAAGGGCTACAAGAGCGTTTCCAAGGAAGGGGGCTGGCTAGCAAGAGCTTTCAGTGCTGGCACTTTTCATCTCTGAGCAATTGCTCGAGCTTTGCAATTTCTCACCTGAGCTCTCTTTAGACAGCGCGAGAGGATGGGCAGAAGATGAGGTGGCTAGAGAAGCACAGAGCGCCAGTGTTCCAAGGGCTACAAGAGCGTTTCCAAGGAAGGGTGCTGGCTAGCAACAGCTTTCAGTGCTGGCACTTTTCATCTCTGAGCAGTTGCTCGACGTTTGCAATTTCTCAGCTCGTGTCTACAAGACGGAAAGAGAATGACCGTTACGTTTGGTGGGTAGAGAAGCGCAAAGCCCCAGTGTTGCTGCGCCTGTGAAAGCGCTTCCAAGGAAGGGGGCTGGCTAGCAACAGCTTTCAGTGCTGGCACTTTTCAGCTCTGAGCAATTGCTCGACGTTTGCAATTTCTCACCGGAGCTTTTGTTAGAGTGCGCGAGAGGATGAGCAGAAGATGAGGTGGCTAGAGAAGCACAGAGCGCCAGTGTTCTAAGGGCTACAAGAGCGTTTCCAAGGAAGGGGGCTGGCTAGCAAGAGCTTTCAGTGCTGGCACTTTTCATCTCTGAGCAATTGCTCGACGTTTGCAATTTCTCAGCTCGTGTCTATGAGACGGAGAGATAGTGACCGTGACGTTTGGTGGGTAGAGAAGCGCAAAGCCCCAGTGTTGCTGCGCCTGTGAAAGCGCTTCCAAGGAAGGGGGCTGGCTAGCAAGAGCTTTCAGTGCTGGCACTTTTCAGCTCTGAGCAATTGCTGGACGTTTGCAATTTCTCAGCTCGTGTCTACGAGACGGAGAGATAGTGACCGTGACGTTTGGTGGGTCGAGAAGCGCAGAGAGCAAGTGTTGCTGCGCCTGTGAAAGTGCTTCCAAGGAGGGTGCTGGCTAGCAACAGCTTTCAGTGCTGGCACTTTTCAGCTCTGAGCAATTGCTCGACGTTTGCAATTTCTCAACTGAGCTCTCTTTAGAGTGCGTGAGAGGATGAGCAGAAGATGAGGTGGCTAGAGAAGCACAGAGCGCCAGTATTCTAAGGGCTACAAGAGCGTTTCCAAGGAAGGGGGCTGGCTAGCAAGAGCTTTCAGTGCTGGCACTTTTCATCTCTGAGCAATTGCTGGACGTTTGCAATTTCTCAGCTCGTGTCTACGAGACGGAGAGATAGTGACCGTGACGTTTGGTGGCTAGAGAAGTGCAAAGCCCCAGTGTTGCTGCGCCTGTGAAAGCGCTTCCAAGGAAGGGGGCTGGCTACCAACAGCTTTCAGTGCTGGCACTTTTCAGCTCTGAGCAATTGCTCGACGTTTGCAATTTCTCACCGGAGCTTTTGTTAGAGTGCGCGAGAGGATGAGCAGAAGATGAGGTGGCTAGAGAAGCACAGAGCGCCAGTGTTCTAAGGGCTACAAGAGCGTTTCCAAGGAAGGGGGCTGGCTAGCAAGAGCTTTCAGTGCTGGCACTTTTCATCTCTGAGCAATTGCTCCACGTTTGCAATTTCTCAGCTCGTGTCTACGAGACGGAGAGATAGTGACCGTGATGATGGTGGGTAGAGAAGTGCAAAGCCCCAGTGTTGCTGTGCCTGTGAAAGCGCTTCCAAGGAAGGGGGCTGGCTAGCAACAGCTTTCAGTGCTGGCACTTTTCATCTCTGAGCAATTGCTGGACGTTTGCAATTTCTCACCGGAGCTCTCTTTAGAGTGCGCGAGAGGATGAGCAGAAGATGAGGTGGCTAGAGAAGCTCAGAGCCCCATTGTTCTTAGGGCTACAAAAGCGCTTCCAAGGAAGGGGGCTGGCTAGCAAGAGCTTTCAGTGCTGGCACTTTTCATCTCTGAGCAATTGCTCGACCTTTGCAATTTCTCACCTGTGCTCTCTTTAGACTGCGCGAGAGGATGGGCAGAAGATTAGGTGGCTAGAGAAGCACAGAGCGCCAGTGTTCCAAGGGCTACAAGAGCGTTTCCAAGGAAGGGGGCTGGCTAGCAAGAGCTTTCAGTGCTGGCACTTTTCATCTCTGAGCAGTTGCTCGACGTTTGCAATTTCTCAGCTCGAGTCTACGAGACGGAAAGAGAATGACCGTGACGTTTGGTGGGTAGAGAAGTGCAGAGAGCAAGTGTTGCTGCGCCTGTGAAAGCGCTTCCAAGGAAGGGGGCTGGCTAGCAACAGCTTTCAGTGCTGGCACTTTTCTTCTCTGAGCAATTGCTCGACGTTTGCAATTTCTCACCGGAGCTTTTGTTAGAGTGCGCGAGAGGATGAGCAGAAGATGAGGTGGCTAGAGAAGCACAGAGCCCCAGTGTTCTAAGGGCTACAAGAGCGTTTCCAAGGAAGGGGGCTGGCTAGCAAGAGCTTTCAGTGCTGGCACTTTTCATCTCTGAGCAATTGCTCGACGTTTGCAATTTCTCAGCTCGTGTCTACGAGACGGAGAGATAGTGACCGTGACGTTTGGTGGGTAGAGAAGCGCAAAGCCCCAGTGTTGCTGCGCCTGTGAAAGCGCTTCCAAGGAAGGGTGCTGGCTAGCAACAGCTTTCAGTGCTGGCACTTTTCATCTTTGAGCAATTGCTCGACGTTTGCAATTTCTCACCGGAGCTTTTGTTAGAGTGCGCGAGAGGATGAGCAGAAGATGAGGTGGCTAGAGAAGCACAGAGCGCCAGTGTTCTAAGGGCTACAAGAGCGTTTCCAAGGAAGGGAGCTGGCTAGCAAGAGTTTTCAGTGCTGGCACTTTTCATCTCTGAGCAGTTGCTCGACGTTTGCAATTTCTCAGCTCGTGTCTACGAGACGGAGAGATAGTGACCGTGACGTTTGGTGGATAGAGAAGCGCAAAGCCCCAGTGTTGCTGCGCCTGTGAAAGCGCTTCCAAGGAAGGGTGCTGGCTAGCAACAGCTTTCAGTGCTGGCACTTTTCATCTCTGAGCAATTGCTCGACGTTTGCAATTTCTCACCGGAGCTCTCTTTAGACTGCGCGAGAGGATGAGCAGAAGATGAGGTGGCTAGAGAAGCACAGAGCGCCAGTGTTCTAAGGGCTACAAGAGCGTTTCCAAGGAAGGGGGCTGGCTAGCAAGAGCTTTCAGTGCTGGCACTTTTCATCTCTGAGCAATTGCTCGACGTTTGCAATTTCTCAGCTCGTGTCTACAAGACGGAAAGAGAATGACCGTGACGTTTGGTGGGTAGAGAAGCGCAAAGCCCCAGTGTTGCTGCGCCTGTGAAAGCGCTTCCAAGGAAGGGGGCTGGCTAGCAAGAGCTTTCAGTGCTGGCACTTTTCAGCTCTGAGCAATTGCTGGACGTTTGCAATTTCTCAGCTCGTGTCTACGAGACGGAGAGATAGTGACCGTGACGTTTGGTGGGTCGAGAAGCGCAGAGAGCAAGTGTTGCTGCGCCTGTGAAAGTGCTTCCAAGGAGGGTGCTGGCTAGCAACAGCTTTCAGTGCTGGCACTTTTCATCTCTGAGCAATTGCTCGACGTTTGCAATTTCTCACCAGAGCTTTTGTTAGAGTGCGCGAGAGGATGAGCAGAAGATGAGGTGGCTAGAGAAGCACAGAGCGCCAGTATTCTAAGGGCTACAAGAGCGTTTCCAAGGAAGGGGGCTGGCTAGCAAGAGCTTTCAGTGCTGGCACTTTTCATCTCTGAGCAATTGCTCGACGTTTGCAATTTCTCAGCTCGTGTCTACGAGACGGAGAGATAGTGACCGTGACGTTTGGTGGCTAGAGAAGTGCAAAGCCCCAGTGTTGCTGCGCCTGTGAAAGCGCTTCCAAGGAAGGGGGCTTGCTAGCAACAGCTTTCAGTGCTGGCACTTTTCAGCTCTGAGCAATTGCTCGACGTTTGCAATTTCTCACCGGAGCTTTTGTTAGAGTGCGCAAGAGGATGAGCAGAAGATGAGGTGGCTAGAGAAGCACAGAGCGCCAGTGTTCTAAGGGCTACAAGAGCGTTTCCAAGGAAGGGGGCTGGCTAGCAAGAGCTTTCAGTGCTGGCACTTTTCATCTCTGAGCAATTGCTCCACGTTTGCAATTTCTCAGCTCGTGTCTACGAGACGGAGAGATAGTGACCGTGATGATGGTGGGTAGAGAAGTGCAAAGCCCCAGTGTTGCTGCGCCTGTGAAAGCGCATCCAAGGAAAGGTGCTGGCTAGCAACAGCTTTCAGTGCTGGCACTTTTCATCTCTGAGCAATTGCTCGACGTTTGCAATTTCTCAGCTCGTGTCTATGAGACGGAGAGATAGTGACCGTGACGTTTGGTGGGTAGAGAAGTGCAAAGCCCCAGTGTTGATGTGCCTGTGAAAGCGCTTCCAGGGAAGGGTGCTGGCTAGCAAGAGCTTTCAGTGCTGGCACTTTTCATCTCTGAGCAATTGCTCGACGTTTGCAATTTCTCACCGGAGCTTTTGTTAGAGTGCGCGAGTGGATGAGCAGAAGATGAGGTGGCTAGACAAGCACAGAGCCCCAGTGTTCTTAGTGCTACAAGAGCGTTTCCAAGGAAGGGTGCTGGCTAGCAAGAGCTTTCAGTGCTGGCACTTTTCAGCTCTGAGCAATTGCTCAACGTTTGCAATTTCTCTCCGGAGCTTTTGTTAGAGTGCGCGAGAGGATGAGCAGAAGATGAGGTGGCTAGAGAAGCACAGAGCCCCAGTGTTCTTAGGGCTACAAGAGCGTTTCCAAGGAAGGGGGCTGGCTAGCAACAGCTTTCAGTGCTGGCACTTTTCATCTCTGAGCAATTGCTCCACGTTTGCAATTTCTCAGCTCGTGTCTACGAGACGGAGAGATAGTGACCTTGATATTTGGTGGGTAGAGAAGTGCAAAGCCCCAGTGTTGCTGCGCCTGTGAAAGCGCTTCCAAGGAAGGGGGCTTGCTAGCAACAGCTTTCAGTGCTGGCACTTTTCATCTCTGAGCAATTGCTCGACGTTTGCAATTTCTCACCTCGTGTCTATGAGACGGAGAGATAGTGACCGTGACGTTTGGTGGGTAGAGAAGCGCAAAGCCCCAGTGTTGCTGCGCCTGTGAAAGCGCTTCCAAGGAAGGGGGCTGGCTAGCAACAGCTTTCAGTGCTGGCACTTTTCTTCTCTGAGCAATTGCTCGACGTTTGCAATTTCTCAGCTCGTGTCTACAAGACGGAAAGAGAATGACCGTGACGTTTGGTGGGTAGAGAAGCGCAAAGCCCCAGTGTTGCTGCGCCTGTGAAAGCGCTTCCAAGGAAGGGGCCTGGCTAGCAACAGCTTTCAGTGCTGGCACTTTTCATCTTTGAGCAATTGCTTGACGTTTGCAATTTCTCACCAGAGCTTTTGTTAGAGTGCGCGAGAGGATGAGCAGAAGATGAGGTGGCTAGAGAAGCACAGAGCGCCAGTGTTCTAAGGGCTACAAGAGCGTTTCCAAGGAAGGGGGCTGGCTAGCAAGAGCTTTCAGTGCTGGCACTTTTCATCTCTGAGCAATTGCTCGACGTTTGCAATTTCTCAGCTCGTGTCTATGAGATGGAAAGAGAATGACCGTGACGTTTGGTGGGTAGAGAAGCGCAAAGCCCCAGTGTTGCTGCGCCTGTGAAAGCGCTTCCAAGGAAGGGTGCTGGCTAGCAACAGCTTTCAGTGCTGGCACTTTTCATCTCTGAGCAATTGCTCGACGTTTGCAATTTCTCAGCTCGTGTCTACAAGACGGAAAGAGAATGACCGTGACGTTTGGTGGGTAGAGAAGCGCAAAGCCCCAGTGTTGCTGCGCCTGTGAAAGCGCTTCCAAGGAAGGGGCCTGGCTAGCAACAGCTTTCAGTGCTGGCACTTTTCATCTTTGAGCAATTGCTTGACGTTTGCAATTTCTCACCGGAGCTTTTGTTAGAGTGCGCGAGAGGATGAGCAGAAGATGAGGTGGCTAGAGAAGCTCAGAGCCCCAGTGTTCTAAGGGCTACAAGAGCGTTTCCAAGGAAGGGGGCTGGCTAGCAAGAGCTTTCAGTGCTGGCACTTTTCATCTCTGAGCAATTGCTCGACGTTTGCAATTTCTCAGCTCGTGTCTATGAGACGGAGAGATAGTGACCGTGACGTTTGGTGGGTAGAGAAGTGCAAAGCCCCAGTGTTGCTGTGCCTGTGAAAGCGCTTCCAGGGAAGGGTGCTGGCTAGCAAGAGCTTTCAGTGCTGGCACTTTTCAGCTCTGAGCAATTGCTCGACGTTTGCAATTTCTCACCGGAGCTTTTGTTAGAGTGCGCGAGTGGATGAGCAGAAGATGAGGTGGCTAGACAAGCACAGAGCCCCAGTGTTCTTAGTGCTACAAGAGCGTTTCCAAGGAAGGGTGCTGGCTAGCAAGAGCTTTCAGTGCTGGCACTTTTCAGCTCTGAGCAATTGCTCAACGTTTGCAATTTCTCACCAGAGCTTTTGTTAGAGTGCGCGAGAGGATGAGCAGAAGATGAGGTGGCTAGAGAAGCACAGAGCGCCAGTGTTCTTAGGGCTACAAGAGCGTTTCCAAGGAAGGGTGCTGGCTAGCAACAGCTTTCAGTGCTGGCACTTTTCATCTCTGAACAATTGCTCGACGTTTGCAATTTCTCAGCTCGTGTCTACGAGACGGAGAGATAGTGACCTTGATATTTGGTGGGTAGAGAAGTGCAAAGCCCCAGTGTTGCTGCGCCTGTGAAAGCGCTTCCAAGGAAGGGGGCTTGCTAGCAACAGCTTTCAGTGCTGGCACTTTTCATCTCTGAGCAATTGCTCGACGTTTGCAATTTCTGAACTGAGCTCTCTTTAGACTGCGCGAGAGGATGAGCAGAAGATGAGGTGGCTAGAGAAGCTCAGAGCCCCATTGTTCTAAGGGCTACAAGAGCGTTTCCAAGGAAGGGGGCTGGCTAGCAAGAGCTTTCAGTGCTGGCACTTTTCATCTCTGAGCAATTGCTCGACCTTTGCAATTTCTCACCTGAGCTCTCTTTAGACTGCGCGAGAGGATGAGCAGAAGATGAGGTGGCTAGAGAAGCACAGAGCGCCAGTGTTCTTAGGGCTACAAGAGCGTTTCCAAGGAAGGGTGCTGGCTAGCAACAGCTTTCAGTGCTGGCACTTTTCATCTCTGAGCAGTTGCTCGACGTTTGCAATTTCTCAGCTCGTGTCTACAAGACGGAAAGAGAATGACCGTGACGTTTGGTGGGTAGAGAAGCGCAAAGCCCCAGTGTTGCTGCGCCTGTGAAAGCGCTTCCAAGGAAGGGGGCTGGCTAGCAACAGCTTTCAGTGCTGGCACTTTTCATCTCTGAGCAATTGCTCGACGTTTGCAATTTCTGAACTGAGCTCTCTTTAGACTGCGCGAGAGGATGAGCAGAAGATGAGGTGGCTAGAGAAGCTCAGAGCCCCATTGTTCTAAGGGCTACAAGAGCGTTTCCAAGGAAGGGGGCTGGCTAGCAAGAGCTTTCAGTGCTGGCACTTTTCATCTCTGAGCAATTGCTCGACCTTTGCAATTTCTCACCTGAGCTCTCTTTAGACTGCGCGAGAGGATGGGCAGAAGATGAGGTGGCTAGAGAAGCACAGAGCGCCAGTGTTCTTAGGGCTACAAGAGCGTTTCCAAGGAAGGGTGCTGGCTAGCAACAGCTTTCAGTGCTGGCACTTTTCATCTCTGAGCAGTTGCTCGACGTTTGCAATTTCTCAGCTCGTGTCTACAAGACGGAAAGAGAATGACCGTGACGTTTGGTGGGTAGAGAAGCGCAAAGCCCCAGTGTTGCTGCGCCTGTGAAAGCGCTTCCAAGGAAGGGGGCTGGCTAGCAACAGCTTTCAGTGCTGGCACTTTTCATCTCTGAGCAATTGCTCGACGTTTGCAATTTCTCACCGGAGCTTTTGTTAGAGTGCGCGAGAGGATGAGCAGAAGATGAGGTGGCTAGAGAAGCACAGAGCGCCAGTGTTCTAAGGGCTACAAGAGCGTTTCCAAGGAAGGGGGCTGGCTAGCAAGAGCTTTCAGTGCTGGCACTTTTCATCTCTGAGCAATTGCTCGACGTTTGCAATTTCTCAGCTCGTGTCTATGAGACGGATAGTGACCGTGACGTTTGGTGGGTAGAGAAGCGCAAAGCCCCAGTGTTGCTGCGCCTGTGAAAGCGCTTCCAAGGAAGGGGGCTGGCTAGCAAGAGCTTTCAGTGCTGGCACTTTTCAGCTCTGAGCAATTGCTGGACGTTTGCAATTTCTCAGCTCGTGTCTATGAGACGGAGAGATAGTGACCGTGACGTTTGGTGGGTCGAGAAGCGCAGAGAGCAAGTGTTGCTGCGCCTGTGAAAGTGCTTCCAAGGAGGGTGCTGGCTAGCAAGAGCTTTCAGTGCTGGCACTTTTCAGCTCTGAGCAATTGCTCGACGTTTGCAATTTCTCTCCGGAGCTTTTGTTAGAGTGCGCGAGAGGATGAGCAGAAGATGAGGTGGCTAGAGAAGCACAGAGCGCCAGTATTCTAAGGGCTACAAGAGCGTTTCCAAGGAAGGGGGCTGGCTAGCAAGAGCTTTCAGTGCTGGCACTTTTCATCTCTGAGCAATTGCTCGACGTTTGCAATTTCTCAGCTCGTGTCTACGAGACGGAGAGATAGTGACCGTGACGTTTGGTGGCTAGAGAAGTGCAAAGCCCCAGTGTTGCTGCGCCTGTGAAAGCGCTTCCAAGGAAGGGGGCTGGCTACCAACAGCTTTCAGTGCTGGCACTTTTCATCTCTGAGCAATTGCTCGACCTTTGCAATTTCTCACCTGTGCTCTCTTTAGACTGCGCGAGAGGATGGGCAGAAGATTAGGTGGCTAGAGAAGCACAGAGCCCCAGTGTTCCAAGGGCTACAAGAGCGTTTCCAAGGAAGGGGGCTGGCTAGCAAGAGCTTTCAGTGCTGGCACTTTTCATCTCTGAGCAGTTGCTCGACGTTTGCAATTTCTCAGCTCGAGTCTACGAGACGGAAAGAGAATGACCGTGACGTTTGGTGGGTAGAGAAGTGCAGAGAGCAAGTGTTGCTGCGCCTGTGAAAGCGCTTCCAAGGAAGGGGGCTGGCTAGCAAGAGCTTTCAGTGCTGGCACTTTTCTTCTCTGAGCAATTGCTCGACGTTTGCAATTTCTCACCGGAGCTTTTGTTAGAGTGCGCGAGAGGATGAGCAGAAGATGAGGTGGCTAGAGAAGCACAGAGCGCCAGTGTTCTAAGGGCTACAAGAGCGTTTCCAAGGAAGGGGGCTGGCTAGCAAGAGCTTTCAGTGCTGGCACTTTTCATCTCTGAGCAATTGCTCGACGTTTGCAATTTCTCAGCTCGAGTCTACGAGACGGAAAGAGAATGACCGTGACGTTTGGTGGGTAGAGAAGCGCAGAGAGCAACTGTTGCTGCGCCTGTGAAAGTGCTTCCAAGGAGGGTGCTGGCTAGCAAGAGCTTTCAGTGCTGGCACTTTTCAGCTCTGAGCAATTGCTCGACGTTTGCAATTTCTCACCAGAGCTTTTGTTAGAGTGCGCGAGAGGATGAGCAGAAGATGAGGTGGCTAGAGAAGCACAGAGCGCCAGTGTTCTAAGGGCTACAAGAGCGTTTCCAAGGAAGGGGGCTGGCTAGCAACAGCTTTCAGTGCTGGCACTTTTCATCTCTGAGCAATTGCTCGACGTTTGCAATTTCTCAGCTCGTGTCTATGAGACGGAGAGATAGTGACCGTGACGTTTGGTGGGTAGAGAAGCGCAAAGCCCCAGTGTTGCTGCGCCTGTGAAAGCGCTTCCAAGGAAGGGGGCTGGCTAGCAACAGCTTTCAGTGCTGGCACTTTTCATCTCTGAGCAATTGCTCGACGTTTGCAATTTCTCACCGGAGCTTTTGTTAGAGTGCGCGAGAGGATGAGCAGAAGATGAGGTGGCTAGAGAAGCACAGAGCGCCAGTGTTCTTAGGGCTACAAGAGCGTTTCCAAGGAAGGGTGCTGGCTAGCAACAGCTTTCAGTGCTGGCACTTTTCTTCTCTGAGCAATTGCTCGACGTTTGCAATTTCTCAGCTCGTGTCTATGAGACGGAGAGATAGTGACCGTGACGTTTGGTGGGTAGAGAAGCGCAAAGCCCCAGTGTTGCTGCGCCTGTGAAAGCGCTTCCAAGGAAGGGTGCTGACTAGCAACAGCTTTCAGTGCTGGCACTTTTCTTCTCTGAGCAATTGCTCGACGTTTGCAATTTCTCACCGGAGCTTTTGTTAGAGTGCGCGAGAGGATGAGGAGAAGATTAGATGGCTAGAGAAGCACAGAGCGCCAGTGTTCTTAGGGCTACAAGAGCGTTTCCAAGGAAGGGGGCTGGCTAGCAAGAGCTTTCAGTGCTGGCACTTTTCATCTCTGAGCAATTGCTCGACGTTTGCAATTTCTCAGCTCGTGTCTACGAGACGGAGAGATAGTGACCGTGACGTTTGGTGCGTAGAGAAGCGCAAAGCCCCAGTGTTGCTGCGCCTGTGAAAGCGCTTCCAAGGAAGGGTGCTGGCTAGCAACAGCTTTCAGTGCTGGCACTTTTCATCTCTGAGCAATTGCTCGACGTTTGCAATTTCTCACCGGAGCTCTCTTTAGAGTGCGCGAGAGGATGAGCAGAAGATGAGGTGGCTAGAGAAGCACAGAGCGCCAGTGTTCTAAGGGCTACAAGAGCGTTTCCAAGGAAGGGGGCTGGCTAGCAAGAGCTTTCAGTGCTGGCACTTTTCATCTCTGAGCAATTGCTCGACTTTTGCAATTTCTCACCTGTGCTCTCTTTAGACTGCGTGAGAGGATGGGCAGAAGATTAGGTGGCTAGAGAAGCACAGAGCCCCAGTGTTCCAAGGGCTACAAGAGCGTTTCCAAGGAAGGGGGCTGGCTAGCAAGAGCTTTCAGTGCTGGCACTTTTCATCTCTGAGCAGTTGCTCGACGTTTGCAATTTCTCAGCTCGAGTCTACGAGACGGAAAGAGAATGACCGTGACGTTTGGTGGGTAGAGAAGCGCAGAGAGCAAGTGTTGCTGCGCCTGTGAAAGCGCTTCCAAGGAAGGGGGCTGGCTACCAACAGCTTTCAGTGCTGGCACTTTTCTTCTCTGAGCAATTGCTCGACGTTTGCAATTTCTCTCCGGAGCTTTTGTTAGAGTGCGCGAGAGGATGAGCAGAAGATGAGGTGGCTAGAGAAGCACAGAGCGCCAGTGTTCTAAGGGCTACAAGAGCGTTTCCAAGGAAGGGGGCTGGCTAGCAAGAGCTTTCAGTGCTGGCACTTTTCATCTCTGAGCAATTGCTGGACGTTTGCAATTTCTCAGCTCGTGTCTACGAGACGGAGAGATAGTGACCGTGACGTTTGGTGGGTAGAGAAGCGCAGAGAGCAAGTGTTGCTGCGCCTGTGAAAGTGCTTCCAAGGAGGGTGCTGGCTAGCAAGAGCTTTCAGTGCTGGCACTTTTCAGCTCTGAGCAATTACTCGACGTTTGCAATTTCTCTCCGGAGCTTTTGTTAGAGTGCGCGAGAGGATGAGCAGAAGATGAGGTGGCTAGAGAAGCACAGAGCGCCAGTGTTCTAAGGGCTACAAGAGCGTTTCCAAGGAAGGGGGCTGGCTAGCAAGAGCTTTCAGTGCTGGCACTTTTCATCTCTGAGCAATTGCTCGACGTTTGCAATTTCTCAGCTCGTGTCTATGAGACGGAGAGATAGTGACCGTGACGTTTGGTGTGTAGAGAAGCGCAAAGCCCCAGTGTTGCTGCGCCTGTGAAAGCGCTTCCAAGGAAGGGGGCTGGCTACCAACAGTTTTCAGTGCTGGCACTTTTCAGCTCTGAGCAATTGCTCGACGTTTGCAATTTCTCACCCGAGCTTTTGTTAGAGTGCGCGAGAGGATGAGCAGAAGATGAGGTGGCTAGAGAAGCACAGAGCGCCAGTGTTCTAAGGGCTACAAGAGCGTTTCCAAGGAAGGGTGCTGGCTAGCAACAGCTTTCAGTGCTGGCACTTTTCTTCTCTGAGCAATTGCTCGACGTTTGCAATTTCTCAGCTCGTGTCTACGAGACGGAGAGATAGTGACCATGACGTTTGGTGGGTAGAGAAGCGCAGAGAGCAAGTGTTGCTGCGCCTGTGAAAGCGCTTCCAAGGAAGGGGGCTTGCTAGCAACAGCTTTCAGTGCTGGCACTTTTCATCTCTGAGCAATTGCTCGACGTTTGCAATTTCTCGACTGAGCTCTCTTTAGAGTGCGCGAGAGGATGAGCAGAAGATGAGCTGGCTAGAGAAGCACAGAGCGCCAGTGTTCTAAGGGCTACAAGAGCGTTTCCAAGGAAGGGGGCTGGCTAGCAAGAGCTTTCAGTGCTGGCACTTTTCATCTCTGAGCAATTGCTCGACCTTTGCAATTTCTCAGCTCGTGTCTATGAGACGGAGAGATAGTGACCGTGACGTTTGGTGGGTAGAGAAGCGCAAAGCCCCAGTGTTGCTGCGCCTGTGAAAGCGCTTCCAAGGAAGGGGGCTGGCTAGCAACAGCTTTCAGTGCTGGCACTTTTCAGCTCTGAGCAATTGCTCGACGTTTGCAATTTCTCAGCTCGTGTCTACGAGACGGAGAGATAGTGACCGTGACGTTTGGTGGGTCGAGAAGCGCAGAGAGCAAGTGTTGCTGCGCCTGTGAAAGCGCTTCCAAGGAGGGTGCTGGCTCGCAAGAGCTTTCAGTGCTGGCACTTTTCATCTCTGAGCAATTGCTCGACGTTTGCAATTTCTCACCAGAGCTTTTGTTAGAGTGCGCGAGAGGATGAGCAGAAGATGAGGTGGCTAGAGAAGCACAGAGCGCCAGTGTTCTAAGGGCTACAAGAGCGTTTCCAAGGAAGGGTGCTGGCTAGCAAGAGCTTTCAGTGCTGGCACTTTTCATCTCTGAGCAATTGCTCGACGTTTGCAATTTCTCAGCTCGTGTCTATGAGACGGAGAGATAGTGACCGTGACGTTTGGTGGGTAGAGAAGCGCAAAGCCCCAGTGTTGCTGCGCCTGTGAAAGCGCTTCCAAGGAAGGGTGCTGGCTAGCAACAGCTTTCAGTGCTGGCACTTTTCAGCTCTGAGCAATTGCTCGACGTTTGCAATTTCTCACCGGAGCTTTTGTTAGAGTGCGCGAGAGGATGAGCAGAAGATGAGGTGGCTAGAGAAGCACAGAGCGCCAGTGTTCTTAGGGCTACAAGAGCGTTTCCAAGGAAGGGTGCTGGCTAGGAACAGCTTTCAGTGCTGGCACTTTTCTTCTCTGAGCAATTGCTGGACGTTTGCAATTTCTCAGCTCGTGTCTACGAGACGGAGAGATAGTGACCGTGACGTTTGGTGGGTAGAGAAGCGCAGAGAGCAAGTGTTGCTGCGCCTGTGAAAGCGCTTCCAAGGAAGGGGGCTTGCTAGCAACAGCTTTCAGTGCTGGCACTTTTCATCTCTGAGCAATTGCTCGACGTTTGCAATTTCTCGACTGAGCTCTCTTTAGAATGCGCGAGAGGATGAGCAGAAGATGAGGTGGCTAGAGAAGCACAGAGCGCCAGTGTTCTAAGGGCTACAAGAGCGTTTCCAAGGAAGGGGGCTGGCTAGCAAGAGCTTTCAGTGCTGGCACTTTTCATCTCTGAGCAATTGCTCGACGTTTGCAATTTCTCAGCTCGTGTCTATGAGACGGAGAGATAGTGACCGTGACGTTTGGTGGCTAGAGAAGCGCAAAGCCCCAGTGTTGCTGCGCCTGTGAAAGCGCTTCCAAGGAAGGGGGCTGGCTAGCAACAGCTTTCAGTGCTGGCACTTTTCAGCTCTGAGCAATTGCTGGACGTTTGCAATTTCTCAGCTCGTGTCTACGAGACGGAGAGATAGTGACCGTGACGTTTGGTGGGTCGAGAAGCACAGAGAGCAAGTGTTGCTGCGCCTGTGAAAGTGCTTCCAAGGAGGGTGCTGGCTAGCAACAGCTTTCAGTGCTGGCACTTTTCATCTCTGAGCAATTGCTCGACGTTTGCAATTTCTCACCAGAGCTTTTGTTAGAGTGCGCGAGAGGATGAGCAGAAGATGAGGTGGCTAGAGAAGCACAGAGCGCCAGTATTCTAAGGGCTACAAGAGCGTTTCCAAGGAAGGGGGCTGGCTAGCAAGAGCTTTCAGTGCTGGCACTTTTCATCTCTGAGCAATTGCTCGACGTTTGCAATTTCTCAGCTCGTGTCTACGAGACGGAGAGATAGTGACCGTGACGTTTGGTGGCTAGAGAAGTGCAAAGCCCCAGTGTTGCTGCGCCTGTGAAAGCGCTTCCAAGGAAGGGGGCTTGCTAGCAACAGCTTTCAGTGCTGGCACTTTTCAGCTCTGAGCAATTGCTCGACGTTTGCAATTTCTCTCCGGAGCTTTTGTTAGAGTGCGCGAGAGGATGAGCAGAAGATGAGGTGGCTAGAGAAGCACAGAGCGCCAGTGTTCTAAGGGCTACAAGAGCGTTTCCAAGGAAGGGGGCTGGCTAGCAAGAGCTTTCAGTGCTGGCACTTTTCATCTCTGAGCAATTGCTCGACGTTTGCAATTTCTCAGCTCGTGTCTACAAGACGGAGAGATAGTGACCGTGATGATGGTGGGTAGAGAAGCGCAAAGCCCCAGTGTTGCTGCGCCTGTGAAAGCGCTTCCAAGGAAGGGTGCTGGCTAGCAACAGCTTTCAGTGCTGGCACTTTTCATCTCTGAGCAATTGCTGGACGTTTGCAATTTCTCACCAGAGCTCTCTTTAGAGTGCGCGAGAGGATGAGCAGAAGATGAGGTGGCTAGAGAAGCTCAGAGCCCCATTGTTCTTAGGGCTACAAAAGCGCTTCCAAGGAAGGGGGCTGGCTAGCAACAGCTTTCAGTGCTGGCACTTTTCATCTCTGAGCAATTGCTCGACCTTTGCAATTTCTCACCTGTGCTCTCTTTAGACTGCGCGAGAGGATGGGCAGAAGATTAGGTGGCTAGAGAAGCACAGAGCCCCAGTGTTCCAAGGGCTACAAGAGCGTTTCCAAGGAAGGGGGCTGGCTAGCAAGAGCTTTCAGTGCTGGCACTTTTCATCTCTGAGCAGTTGCTCGACGTTTGCAATTTCTCAGCTCGAGTCTACGAGACGGAAAGAGAATGACCGTGACGTTTGGTGGGTAGAGAAGCGCAGAGAGCAAGTGTTGCTGCGCCTGTGAAAGCGCTTCCAAGGAAGGGGGCTGGCTAGCAAGAGCTTTCAGTGCTGGCACTTTTCTTCTCTGAGCAATTGCTCGACGTTTGCAATTTCTCACCGGAGCTTTTGTTAGAGTGCGCGAGAGGATGAGCAGAAGATGAGGTGGCTAGAGAAGCACAGAGCGCCAGTGTTCTAAGGGCTACAAGAGCGTTTCCAAGGAAGGGGGCTGGCTAGCAAGAGCTTTCAGTGCTGGCACTTTTCATCTCTGAGCAATTGCTGGACGTTTGCAATTTCTCAGCTCGTGTCTACGAGACGGAGAGATAGTGACCGTGACGTTTGGTGGGTAGAGAAGCGCAGAGAGCAAGTGTTGCTGCGCCTGTGAAAGTGCTTCCAAGGAGGGTGCTGGCTAGCAAGAGCTTTCAGTGCTGGCACTTTTCAGCTCTGAGCAATTGCTCGACGTTTGCAATTTCTCACCGGAGCTTTTGTTAGAGTGCGCGAGAGGATGAGCAGAAGATGAGGTGGCTAGAGAAGCACAGAGCGCCAGTGTTCTTAGGGCTACAAGAGCGTTTCCAAGGAAGGGGGCTGGCTAGCAACAGCTTTCAGTGCTGGCACTTTTCTTCTCTGAGCAATTGCTCGACGTTTGCAATTTCTCAGCTCGTGTCTACGAGACGGAGAGATAGTGACCGTGACGTTTGGTGGGTAGAGAAGCGCAGAGAGCAAGTGTTGCTGCGCCTGTGAAAGCGCTTCCAAGGAAGGGGGCTTGCTAGCAACAGCTTTCAGTGCTGGCACTTTTCAGCTCTGAGCAATTGCTCGACGTTTGCAATTTCTCACCGGAGCTTTTGTTAGAGTGCGCGAGAGGATGAGCAGAAGATGAGGTGGCTAGAGAAGCACAGAGCGCCAGTGTTCTAAGGGCTACAAGAGCGTTTCCAAGGAAGGGGGCTGGCTAGCAAGAGCTTTCAGTGCTGGCACTTTTCATCTCTGAGCAATTGCTCGACGTTTGCAATTTCTCAGCTCGTGTCTACGAGACGGAGAGATAGTGACCGTGACGTTTGGTGGGTAGAGAAGCGCAGAGAGCAAGTGTTGCTGCGCCTGTGAAAGTTCTTCCAAGGAGGGGGCTGGCTAGCAACAGCTTTCAGTGCTGGCACTTTTCATCTCTGAGCAATTGCTCGACGTTTGCAATTTCTCGACTGAGCTCTCTTTAGAGTGCGCGAGAGGATGAGCAGAAGATGAGGTGGCTAGAGAAGCACAGAGCGCCAGTGTTCTAAGGGCTACAAGAGCGTTTCCAAGGAAGGGGGCTGGCTAGCAAGAGCTTTCAGTGCTGGCACTTTTCATCTCTGAGCAATTGCTCGACCTTTGCAATTTCTCAGCTCGTGTCTATGAGACGGAGAGATAGTGACCGTGACGTTTGGTGGGTAGAGAAGCGCAAAGCCCCAGTGTTGCTGCGCCTGTGAAAGCGCTTCCAAGGAAGGGGGCTGGCTAGCAACAGCTTTCAGTGCTGGCACTTTTCAGCTCTGAGCAATTGCTCGACGTTTGCAATTTCTCAGCTCGTGTCTACGAGACGGAGAGATAGTGACCGTGACGTTTGGTGGGTCGAGAAGCGCAGAGAGCAAGTGTTGCTGCGCCTGTGAAAGCGCTTCCAAGGAGGGTGCTGGCTCGCAAGAGCTTTCAGTGCTGGCACTTTTCATCTCTGAGCAATTGCTCGACGTTTGCAATTTCTCACCAGAGCTTTTGTTAGAGTGCGCGAGAGGATGAGCAGAAGATGAGGTGGCTAGAGAAGCACAGAGCGCCAGTGTTCTAAGGGCTACAAGAGCGTTTCCAAGGAAGGGTGCTGGCTAGCAAGAGCTTTCAGTGCTGGCACTTTTCATCTCTGAGCAATTGCTCGACGTTTGCAATTTCTCAGCTCGTGTCTATGAGACGGAGAGATAGTGACCGTGACGTTTGGTGGGTAGAGAAGCGCAAAGCCCCAGTGTTGCTGCGCCTGTGAAAGCGCTTCCAAGGAAGGGTGCTGGCTAGCAACAGCTTTCAGTGCTGGCACTTTTCAGCTCTGAGCAATTGCTCGACGTTTGCAATTTCTCACCGGAGCTTTTGTTAGAGTGCGCGAGAGGATGAGCAGAAGATGAGGTGGCTAGAGAAGCACAGAGCGCCAGTGTTCTTAGGGCTACAAGAGCGTTTCCAAGGAAGGGTGCTGGCTAGCAACAGCTTTCAGTGCTGGCACTTTTCTTCTCTGAGCAATTGCTGGACGTTTGCAATTTCTCAGCTCGTGTCTACGAGACGGAGAGATAGTGACCGTGACGTTTGGTGGGTAGAGAAGCGCAGAGAGCAAGTGTTGCTGCGCCTGTGAAAGCGCTTCCAAGGAAGGGGGCTTGCTAGCAACAGCTTTCAGTGCTGGCACTTTTCATCTCTGAGCAATTGCTCGACGTTTGCAATTTCTCGACTGAGCTCTCTTTAGAATGCGCGAGAGGATGAGCAGAAGATGAGGTGGCTAGAGAAGCACAGAGCGCCAGTGTTCTAAGGGCTACAAGAGCGTTTCCAAGGAAGGGGGCTGGCTAGCAAGAGCTTTCAGTGCTGGCACTTTTCATCTCTGAGCAATTGCTCGACGTTTGCAATTTCTCAGCTCGTGTCTATGAGACGGAGAGATAGTGACCGTGACGTTTGGTGGCTAGAGAAGCGCAAAGCCCCAGTGTTGCTGCGCCTGTGAAAGCGCTTCCAAGGAAGGGGGCTGGCTAGCAAGAGCTTTCAGTGCTGGCACTTTTCAGCTCTGAGCAATTGCTGGACGTTTGCAATTTCTCAGCTCGTGTCTACGAGACGGAGAGATAGTGACCGTGACGTTTGGTGGGTCGAGAAGCACAGAGAGCAAGTGTTGCTGCGCCTGTGAAAGTGCTTCCAAGGAGGGTGCTGGCTAGCAACAGCTTTCAGTGCTGGCACTTTTCATCTCTGAGCAATTGCTCGACGTTTGCAATTTCTCACCAGAGCTTTTGTTAGAGTGCGCGAGAGGATGAGCAGAAGATGAGGTGGCTAGAGAAGCACAGAGCGCCAGTATTCTAAGGGCTACAAGAGCGTTTCCAAGGAAGGGGGCTGGCTAGCAAGAGCTTTCAGTGCTGGCACTTTTCATCTCTGAGCAATTGCTCGACGTTTGCAATTTCTCAGCTCGTGTCTACGAGACGGAGAGATAGTGACCGTGACGTTTGGTGGCTAGAGAAGTGCAAAGCCCCAGTGTTGCTGCGCCTGTGAAAGCGCTTCCAAGGAAGGGGGCTTGCTAGCAACAGCTTTCAGTGCTGGCACTTTTCAGCTCTGAGCAATTGCTCGACGTTTGCAATTTCTCTCCGGAGCTTTTGTTAGAGTGCGCGAGAGGATGAGCAGAAGATGAGGTGGCTAGAGAAGCACAGAGCGCCAGTGTTCTAAGGGCTACAAGAGCGTTTCCAAGGAAGGGGGCTGGCTAGCAAGAGCTTTCAGTGCTGGCACTTTTCATCTCTGAGCAATTGCTGGACGTTTGCAATTTCTCAGCTCGTGTCTACGAGACGGAGAGATAGTGACCGTGACGTTTGGTGGGTAGAGAAGCGCAGAGAGCAAGTGTTGCTGCGCCTGTGAAAGTGCTTCCAAGGAGGGTGCTGGCTAGCAAGAGCTTTCAGTGCTGGCACTTTTCAGCTCTGAGCAATTGCTCGACGTTTGCAATTTCTCACCGGAGCTTTTGTTAGAGTGCGCGAGAGGATGAGCAGAAGATGAGGTGGCTAGAGAAGCACAGAGCGCCAGTGTTCTTAGGGCTACAAGAGCGTTTCCAAGGAAGGGGGCTGGCTAGCAACAGCTTTCAGTGCTGGCACTTTTCTTCTCTGAGCAATTGCTCGACGTTTGCAATTTCTCAGCTCGTGTCTACGAGACGGAGAGATAGTGACCGTGACGTTTGGTGGGTAGAGAAGCGCAGAGAGCAAGTGTTGCTGCGCCTGTGAAAGCGCTTCCAAGGAAGGGGGCTTGCTAGCAACAGCTTTCAGTGCTGGCACTTTTCAGCTCTGAGCAATTGCTCGACGTTTGCAATTTCTCACCGGAGCTTTTGTTAGAGTGCGCGAGAGGATGAGCAGAAGATGAGGTGGCTAGAGAAGCACAGAGCGCCAGTGTTCTAAGGGCTACAAGAGCGTTTCCAAGGAAGGGGGCTGGCTAGCAAGAGCTTTCAGTGCTGGCACTTTTCATCTCTGAGCAATTGCTCGACGTTTGCAATTTCTCAGCTCGTGTCTACGAGACGGAGAGATAGTGACCGTGACGTTTGGTGGGTAGAGAAGCGCAGAGAGCAAGTGTTGCTGCGCCTGTGAAAGTTCTTCCAAGGAGGGGGCTGGCTAGCAACAGCTTTCAGTGCTGGCACTTTTCATCTCTGAGCAATTGCTCGACGTTTGCAATTTCTCGACTGAGCTCTCTTTAGAGTGCGCGAGAGGATGAGCAGAAGATGAGGTGGCTAGAGAAGCACAGAGCGCCAGTGTTCTAAGGGCTACAAGAGCGTTTCCAAGGAAGGGGGCTGGCTAGCAAGAGCTTTCAGTGCTGGCACTTTTCATCTCTGAGCAATTGCTCGACCTTTGCAATTTCTCAGCTCGTGTCTATGAGACGGAGAGATAGTGACCGTGACGTTTGGTGGGTAGAGAAGCGCAAAGCCCCAGTGTTGCTGCGCCTGTGAAAGCGCTTCCAAGGAAGGGGGCTGGCTAGCAACAGCTTTCAGTGCTGGCACTTTTCAGCTCTGAGCAATTGCTCGACGTTTGCAATTTCTCAGCTCGTGTCTACGAGACGGAGAGATAGTGACCGTGACGTTTGGTGGGTCGAGAAGCGCAGAGAGCAAGTGTTGCTGCGCCTGTGAAAGCGCTTCCAAGGAGGGTGCTGGCTCGCAAGAGCTTTCAGTGCTGGCACTTTTCATCTCTGAGCAATTGCTCGACGTTTGCAATTTCTCACCAGAGCTTTTGTTAGAGTGCGCGAGAGGATGAGCAGAAGATGAGGTGGCTAGAGAAGCACAGAGCGCCAGTGTTCTAAGGGCTACAAGAGCGTTTCCAAGGAAGGGTGCTGGCTAGCAAGAGCTTTCAGTGCTGGCACTTTTCATCTCTGAGCAATTGCTCGACGTTTGCAATTTCTCAGCTCGTGTCTATGAGACGGAGAGATAGTGACCGTGACGTTTGGTGGGTAGAGAAGCGCAAAGCCCCAGTGTTGCTGCGCCTGTGAAAGCGCTTCCAAGGAAGGGTGCTGGCTAGCAACAGCTTTCAGTGCTGGCACTTTTCAGCTCTGAGCAATTGCTCGACGTTTGCAATTTCTCACCGGAGCTTTTGTTAGAGTGCGCGAGAGGATGAGCAGAAGATGAGGTGGCTAGAGAAGCACAGAGCGCCAGTGTTCTTAGGGCTACAAGAGCGTTTCCAAGGAAGGGTGCTGGCTAGCAACAGCTTTCAGTGCTGGCACTTTTCTTCTCTGAGCAATTGCTGGACGTTTGCAATTTCTCAGCTCGTGTCTACGAGACGGAGAGATAGTGACCGTGACGTTTGGTGGGTAGAGAAGCGCAGAGAGCAAGTGTTGCTGCGCCTGTGAAAGCGCTTCCAAGGAAGGGGGCTTGCTAGCAACAGCTTTCAGTGCTGGCACTTTTCATCTCTGAGCAATTGCTCGACGTTTGCAATTTCTCGACTGAGCTCTCTTTAGAATGCGCGAGAGGATGAGCAGAAGATGAGGTGGCTAGAGAAGCACAGAGCGCCAGTGTTCTAAGGGCTACAAGAGCGTTTCCAAGGAAGGGGGCTGGCTAGCAAGAGCTTTCAGTGCTGGCACTTTTCATCTCTGAGCAATTGCTCGACGTTTGCAATTTCTCAGCTCGTGTCTATGAGACGGAGAGATAGTGACCGTGACGTTTGGTGGCTAGAGAAGCGCAAAGCCCCAGTGTTGCTGCGCCTGTGAAAGCGCTTCCAAGGAAGGGGGCTGGCTAGCAAGAGCTTTCAGTGCTGGCACTTTTCAGCTCTGAGCAATTGCTGGACGTTTGCAATTTCTCAGCTCGTGTCTACGAGACGGAGAGATAGTGACCGTGACGTTTGGTGGGTCGAGAAGCACAGAGAGCAAGTGTTGCTGCGCCTGTGAAAGTGCTTCCAAGGAGGGTGCTGGCTAGCAACAGCTTTCAGTGCTGGCACTTTTCATCTCTGAGCAATTGCTCGACGTTTGCAATTTCTCACCAGAGCTTTTGTTAGAGTGCGCGAGAGGATGAGCAGAAGATGAGGTGGCTAGAGAAGCACAGAGCGCCAGTATTCTAAGGGCTACAAGAGCGTTTCCAAGGAAGGGGGCTGGCTAGCAAGAGCTTTCAGTGCTGGCACTTTTCATCTCTGAGCAATTGCTCGACGTTTGCAATTTCTCAGCTCGTGTCTACGAGACGGAGAGATAGTGACCGTGACGTTTGGTGGCTAGAGAAGTGCAAAGCCCCAGTGTTGCTGCGCCTGTGAAAGCGCTTCCAAGGAAGGGGGCTTGCTAGCAACAGCTTTCAGTGCTGGCACTTTTCAGCTCTGAGCAATTGCTCGACGTTTGCAATTTCTCTCCGGAGCTTTTGTTAGAGTGCGCGAGAGGATGAGCAGAAGATGAGGTGGCTAGAGAAGCACAGAGCGCCAGTGTTCTAAGGGCTACAAGAGCGTTTCCAAGGAAGGGGGCTGGCTAGCAACAGCTTTCAGTGCTGGCACTTTTCATCTCTGAGCAATTGCTCGACGTTTGCAATTTCTCAGCTCGTGTCTACAAGACGGAGAGATAGTGACCGTGATGATGGTGGGTAGAGAAGCGCAAAGCCCCAGTGTTGCTGCGCCTGTGAAAGCGCTTCCAAGGAAGGGTGCTGGCTAGCAACAGCTTTCAGTGCTGGCACTTTTCATCTCTGAGCAATTGCTGGACGTTTGCAATTTCTCACCAGAGCTCTCTTTAGAGTGCGCGAGAGGATGAGCAGAAGATGAGGTGGCTAGAGAAGCTCAGAGCCCCATTGTTCTTAGGGCTACAAAAGCGCTTCCAAGGAAGGGGGCTGGCTAGCAACAGCTTTCAGTGCTGGCACTTTTCATCTCTGAGCAATTGCTCGACCTTTGCAATTTCTCACCTGTGCTCTCTTTAGACTGCGCGAGAGGATGGGCAGAAGATTAGGTGGCTAGAGAAGCACAGAGCCCCAGTGTTCCAAGGGCTACAAGAGCGTTTCCAAGGAAGGGGGCTGGCTAGCAAGAGCTTTCAGTGCTGGCACTTTTCATCTCTGAGCAGTTGCTCGACGTTTGCAATTTCTCAGCTCGAGTCTACGAGACGGAAAGAGAATGACCGTGACGTTTGGTGGGTAGAGAAGCGCAGAGAGCAAGTGTTGCTGCGCCTGTGAAAGCGCTTCCAAGGAAGGGGGCTGGCTAGCAAGAGCTTTCAGTGCTGGCACTTTTCTTCTCTGAGCAATTGCTCGACGTTTGCAATTTCTCACCGGAGCTTTTGTTAGAGTGCGCGAGAGGATGAGCAGAAGATGAGGTGGCTAGAGAAGCACAGAGCGCCAGTGTTCTAAGGGCTACAAGAGCGTTTCCAAGGAAGGGGGCTGGCTAGCAAGAGCTTTCAGTGCTGGCACTTTTCATCTCTGAGCAATTGCTGGACGTTTGCAATTTCTCAGCTCGTGTCTACGAGACGGAGAGATAGTGACCGTGACGTTTGGTGGGTAGAGAAGCGCAGAGAGCAAGTGTTGCTGCGCCTGTGAAAGTGCTTCCAAGGAGGGTGCTGGCTAGCAAGAGCTTTCAGTGCTGGCACTTTTCAGCTCTGAGCAATTGCTCGACGTTTGCAATTTCTCTCCGGAGCTTTTGTTAGAGTGCGCGAGAGGATGAGCAGAAGATGAGGTGGCTAGAGAAGCACAGAGCGCCAGTGTTCTTAGGGCTACAAGAGCGTTTCCAAGGAAGGGGGCTGGCTAGCAACAGCTTTCAGTGCTGGCACTTTTCTTCTCTGAGCAATTGCTCGACGTTTGCAATTTCTCAGCTCGTGTCTACGAGACGGAGAGATAGTGACCGTGACGTTTGGTGGGTAGAGAAGCGCAGAGAGCAAGTGTTGCTGCGCCTGTGAAAGCGCTTCCAAGGAAGGGGGCTTGCTAGCAACAGCTTTCAGTGCTGGCACTTTTCAGCTCTGAGCAATTGCTCGACGTTTGCAATTTCTCACCGGAGCTTTTGTTAGAGTGCGCGAGAGGATGAGCAGAAGATGAGGTGGCTAGAGAAGCACAGAGCGCCAGTGTTCTAAGGGCTACAAGAGCGTTTCCAAGGAAGGGGGCTGGCTAGCAAGAGCTTTCAGTGCTGGCACTTTTCATCTCTGAGCAATTGCTCGACGTTTGCAATTTCTCAGCTCGTGTCTACGAGACGGAGAGATAGTGACCGTGACGTTTGGTGGGTAGAGAAGCGCAGAGAGCAAGTGTTGCTGCGCCTGTGAAAGTTCTTCCAAGGAGGGGGCTGGCTAGCAACAGCTTTCAGTGCTGGCACTTTTCATCTCTGAGCAATTGCTCGACGTTTGCAATTTCTCACCGGAGCTCTCTTTAGACTGCGCGAGAGGATGAGCAGAAGATGAGGTGGCTAGAGAAGCACAGAGCCCCAGTGTTCTAAGGGCTACAAGAGCGTTTCCAAGGAAGGGGGCTGGCTAGCAAGAGCTTTCAGTGCTGGCACTTTTAATCTCTGAGCAATTGCTCGACGTTTGCAATTTCTCAGCTCGTGTCTACAAGACGGAAAGAGAATGACCGTGACGTTTGGTGGGTAGAGAAGCGCAAAGCCCCAGTGTTGCTGCGCCTGTGAAAGCGCTTCCAAGGAAGGGGGCTGGCTAGCAAGAGCTTTCAGTGCTGGCACTTTTCATCTCTGAGCAATTGCTCGACGTTTGCAATTTCTCAGCTCGTGTCTACGAGACGGAGAGATAGTGACCGTGACGTTTGGTGGGTCGAGAAGCGCAGAGAGCAAGTGTTGCTGCGCCTGTGAAAGTGCTTCCAAGGAGGGTGCTGGCTAGCAAGAGCTTTCAGTGCTGGCACTTTTCATCTCTGAGCAATTGCTCGACGTTTGCAATTTCTCACCGGAGCTTTTGTTAGAGTGCGCGAGAGGATGAGCAGAAGATGAGGTGGCTAGAGAAGCACAGAGCGCCAGTATTCTAAGGGCTACAAGAGCGTTTCCAAGGAAGGGGGCTGCCTAGCAACAGCTTTCAGTGCTGGCACTTTTCATCTCTGAGCAATTGCTCGACGTTTGCAATTTCTCAGCTCGTGTCTACGAGACGGAGAGATAGTGACCGTGACGTTTGGTGGGTAGAGAAGTGCAAAGCCCCAGTGTTGCTGCGCCTGTGAAAGCGCTTCCAAGGAAGGGGGCTGGCTAGCAACAGCTTTCAGTGCTGGCACTTTTCAGCTCTGAGCAATTGCTCGACGTTTGCAATTTCTCACCGGAGCTTTTGTTAGAGTGCGCGAGAGGATGAGCAGAAGATGAGGTGGCTAGAGAAGCACAGAGCCCCAGTGTTCTAAGGGCTACAAGAGCGTTTCCAAGGAAGGGGGCTGGCTAGCAAGAGCTTTCAGTGCTGGCACTTTTCATCTCTGAGCAATTGCTCCACGTTTGCAATTTCTCAGCTCGTGTCTACGAGACGGAGAGATAGTGACCGTGATGATGGTGGGTAGAGAAGCGCAAAGCCCCAGTGTTGCTGCGCCTGTGAAAGCGCTTCCAAGGAAGGGTGCTGGCTAGCAAGAGCTTTCAGTGCTGGCACTTTTCATCTCTGAGCAATTGCTCGACCTTTGCAATTTCTCACCTGTGCTCTCTTTAGACTGCGCGAGAGGATGGGCAGAAGATGAGGTGGCTAGAGAAGCACAGAGCCCCAGTGTTCCAAGGGCTACAAGAGCGTTTCCAAGGAAGGGGGCTGGCTAGCAACAGCTTTCAGTGCTGGCACTTTTCATCTCTGAGCAGTTGCTCGACGTTTGCAATTTCTCAGCTCGAGTCTACGAGACGGAAAGAGAATGACCGTGACGTTTGGTGGGTAGAGAAGCGCAGAGAGCAAGTGTTGCTGCGCCTGTGAAAGCGCTTCCAAGGAAGGGGGCTGGCTAGCAACAGCTTTCAGTGCTGGCACTTTTCATCTCTGAGCAATTGCTCGACGTTTGCAATTTCTCAGCTCGTGTCTACGAGACGGAGAGATAGTGACCGTGACGTTTGGTGGGTCGAGAAGCGCAGAGAGCAAGTGTTGCTGCGCCTGTGAAAGTGCTTCCAAGGAGGGTGCTGGCTAGCAAGAGCTTTCAGTGCTGGCACTTTTCATCTCTGAGCAATTGCTCGACGTTTGCAATTTCTCACCGGAGCTTTTGTTAGAGTGCGCGAGAGGATGAGGAGAAGATGAGGTGGCTAGAGAAGCACAGAGCGCCAGTGTTCTAAGGGCTACAAGAGCGTTTCCAAGGAAGGGGGCTGGCTAGCAACAGCTTTCAGTGCTGGCACTTTTCATCTCTGAGCAATTGCTCGACGTTTGCAATTTCTCAGCTCGTGTCTATGAGACGGAGAGATAGTGACCGTGACGTTTGGTGGGTAGAGAAGCGCAAAGCCCCAGTGTTGCTGCGCCTGTGAAAGCGCTTCCAAGGAAGGGTGCTGGCTAGCAACAGCTTTCAGTGCTGGCACTTTTCAGCTCTGAGCAATTGCTCGACGTTTGCAATTTCTCTCCGGAGCTTTTGTTAGAGTGCGCGAGAGGATGAGCAGAAGATGAGGTGGCTAGAGAAGCACAGAGCGCCAGTGTTCTTAGGGCTACAAGAGCGTTTCCAACGAAGGGTGCTGGCTAGCAACAGCTTTCAGTGCTGGCACTTTTCTTCTCTGAGCAATTGCTCGACGTTTGCAATTTCTCAGCTCGTGTCTACGAGACGGAGAGATAGTGACCATGACGTTTGGTGGGTAGAGAAGCGCAGAGAGCAAGTGTTGCTGCGCCTGTGAAAGCGCTTCCAAGGAAGGGGGCTTGCTAGCAACAGCTTTCAGTGCTGGCACTTTTCATCTCTGAGCAATTGCTCGACGTTTGCAATTTCTCACCGGAGCTTTTGTTAGAGTGCGCGAGAGGATGAGGAGAAGATTAGATGGCTAGAGAAGCACAGAGCGCCAGTGTTCTAAGGGCTACAAGAGCGTTTCCAAGGAAGGGGGCTGGCTAGCAACAGCTTTCAGTGCTGGCACTTTTCATCTCTGAGCAATTGCTCGACGTTTGCAATTTCTCAGCTCGTGTCTACGAGACGGAGAGATAGTGACCGTGACGTTTGGTGCGTAGAGAAGCGCAGAGAGCAAGTGTTGCTGCGCCTGTGAAAGTGCTTCCAGGGAAGGGTGCTGGCTAGCAACAGCTTTCAGTGCTGGCACTTTTCATCTCTGAGCAATTGCTCGACGTTTGCAATTTCTCACCGGAGCTCTCTTTAGACTGCGCGAGAGGATGAGCAGAAGATGAGGTGGCTAGAGAAGCACAGAGCGCCAGTGTTCTAAGGGCTACAAGAGCGTTTCCAAGGAAGGGGGCTGGCTAGCAACAGCTTTCAGTGCTGGCACTTTTCATCTCTGAGCAATTGCTCCACGTTTGCAATTTCTCAGCTCGTGTCTACAAGACGGAAAGAGAATGACCGTGACGTTTGGTGGGTAGAGAAGCGCAAAGCCCCAGTGTTGCTGCGCCTGTGAAAGCGCTTCCAAGGATGGGGGCTGGCTAGCAAGAGCTTTCAGTGCTGGCACTTTTCATCTCTGAGCAATTGCTGGACGTTTGCAATTTCTCAGCTCGTGTCTACGAGACGGAGAGATAGTGACCGTGACGTTTGGTGGGTCGAGAAGCGCAGAGAGCAAGTGTTGCTGCGCCTGTGAAAGTGCTTCCAAGGAGGGTGCTGGCTAGCAACAGCTTTCAGTGCTGGCACTTTTCATCTCTGAGCAATTGCTCGACGTTTGCAATTTCTCAACTGAGCTCTCTTTAGAGTGCGCGAGAGGATGAGCAGAAGATGAGGTGGCTAGAGAAGCACAGAGCGCCAGTATTCCAAGGGCTACAAGAGCGTTTCCAAGGAAGGGGGCTGGCTAGCAAGAGCTTTCAGTGCTGGCACTTTTCATCTCTGAGCAATTGCTCGACTTTTGCAATTTCTCAGCTCGTGTCTACGAGACGGAGAGATAGTGACCGTGACGTTTGGTGGCTAGAGAAGTGCAAAGCCCCAGTGTTGCTGCGCCTGTGAAAGCGCTTCCAAGGAAGGGGGCTTGCTAGCAACAGCTTTCAGTGCTGGCACTTTTCAGCTCTGAGCAATTGCTCGACGTTTGCAATTTCTCTCCGGAGCTTTTGTTAGAGTGCGCGAGAGGATGAGCAGAAGATGAGGTGGCTAGAGAAGCACAGAGCGCCAGTGTTCTAAGGGCTACAAGAGCGTTTCCAAGGAAGGGTGCTGGCTAGCAACAGCTTTCAGTGCTGGCACTTTTCATCTCTGAGCAATTGCTGGACGTTTGCAATTTCTCAGCTCGTGTCTACGAGACGGAGAGATAGTGACCGTGATGATGGTGGGTAGAGAAGTGCAAAGCCCCAGTGTTGCTGCGCCTGTGAAAGCGCTTCCAAGGAAGGGTGCTGGCTAGCAACAGCTTTCAGTGCTGGCACTTTTCATCTCTGAGCAATTGCTGGACGTTTGCAATTTCTCACCAGAGCTCTCTTTAGAGTGCGCGAGAGGATGAGCAGAAGATGAGGTGGCTAGAGAAGCTCAGAGCCCCATTGTTCTTAGGGCTACAAAAGCGCTTCCAAGGAAGGGGGCTGGCTAGCAACAGCTTTCAGTGCTGGCACTTTTCATCTCTGAGCAATTGCTCGACCTTTGCAATTTCTCACCTGTGCTCTCTTTAGACTGCGCGAGAGGATGGGCAGAAGATTAGGTGGCTAGAGAAGCACAGAGCCCCAGTGTTCCAAGGGCTACAAGAGCGTTTCCAAGGAAGGGGGCTGGCTAGCAAGAGCTTTCAGTGCTGGCACTTTTCATCTCTGAGCAATTGCTCGACGTTTGCAATTTCTCAGCTCGTGTCTACGAGACGGAGAGATAGTGACCGTGACGTTTGGTGGCTAGAGAAGTGCAAAGCCCCAGTGTTGCTGCGCCTGTGAAAGCGCTTCCAAGGAAGGGGGCTTGCTAGCAACAGCTTTCAGTGCTGGCACTTTTCAGCTCTGAGCAATTGCTCGACGTTTGCAATTTCTCTCCGGAGCTTTTGTTAGAGTGCGCGAGAGGATGAGCAGAAGATGAGGTGGCTAGAGAAGCACAGAGCCCCAGTGTTCTAAGGGCTACAAGAGCGTTTCCAAGGAAGGGGGCTGGCTAGCAACAGCTTTCAGTGCTGGCACTTTTCATCTCTGAGCAATTGCTCCACGTTTGCAATTTCTCAGCTCGTGTCTACGAGACGGAGAGATAGTGACCGTGATGATGGTGGGTAGAGAAGTGCAAAGCCCCAGTGTTGCTGCGCCTGTGAAAGCGCTTCCAAGGAAGGGTGCTGGCTAGCAACAGCTTTCAGTGCTGGCACTTTTCATCTCTGAGCAATTGCTGGACGTTTGCAATTTCTCACCAGAGCTCTCTTTAGAGTGCGCGAGAGGATGAGCAGAAGATGAGGTGGCTAGAGAAGCTCAGAGCCCCATTGTTCTTAGGGCTACAAAAGCGCTTCCAAGGAAGGGGGCTGGCTAGCAACAGCTTTCAGTGCTGGCACTTTTCATCTCTGAGCAATTGCTCGACCTTTGCAATTTCTCACCTGTGCTCTCTTTAGACTGCGCGAGAGGATGGGCAGAAGATGAGGTGGCTAGAGAAGCACAGAGCCCCAGTGTTCCAAGGGCTACAAGAGCGTTTCCAAGGAAGGGGGCTGGCTAGCAAGAGCTTTCAGTGCTGGCACTTTTCATCTCTGAGCAGTTGCTCGACGTTTGCAATTTCTCAGCTCGAGTCTACGAGACGGAAAGAGAATGACCGTGACGTTTGGTGGGTAGAGAAGCGCAGAGAGCAAGTGTTGCTGCGCCTGTGAAAGCGCTTCCAAGGAAGGGGGCTTGCTAGCAACAGCTTTCAGTGCTGGCACTTTTCTTCTCTGAGCAATTGCTCGACGTTTGCAATTTCTCACCGGAGCTTTTGTTAGAGTGCGCGAGAGGATGAGCAGAAGATGAGGTGGCTAGAGAAGCACAGAGCGCCAGTGTTCTAAGGGCTACAAGAGCGTTTCCAAGGAAGGGGGCTGGCTAGCAAGAGCTTTCAGTGCTGGCACTTTTCAGCTCTGAGCAATTGCTGGACGTTTGCAATTTCTCAGCTCGTGTCTACGAGACGGAGAGATAGTGACCGTGACGTTTGGTGGGTAGAGAAGCGCAGAGAGCAAGTGTTGCTGCGCCTGTGAAAGTGCTTCCAAGGAGGGTGCTGGCTAGCAAGAGCTTTCAGTGCTGGCACTTTTCAGCTCTGAGCAATTGCTCGACGTTTGCAATTTCTCTCCGGAGCTTTTGTTAGAGTGCGCGAGAGGATGAGCAGAAGATGAGGTGGCTAGAGAAGCACAGAGCGCCAGTGTTCTAAGGGCTACAAGAGCGTTTCCAAGGAAGGGTGCTGGCTAGCAACAGCTTTCAGTGCTGGCACTTTTCATCTCTGAGCAATTGCTCGACGTTTGCAATTTCTCACCGGAGCTTTTGTTAGAGTGCGCGAGAGGATGAGCAGAAGATGAGGTGGCTAGAGAAGCACAGAGCGCCAGTGTTCTTAGGGCTACAAGAGCGTTTCCAAGGAAGGGGGCTGGCTAGCAACAGCTTTCAGTGCTGGCACTTTTCTTCTCTGAGCAATTGCTCGACGTTTGCAATTTCTCAGCTCGTGTCTACGAGACGGAGAGATAGTGACCATGACGTTTGGTGGGTAGAGAAGCGCAGAGAGCAAGTGTTGCTGCGCCTGTGAAAGCGCTTCCAAGGAAGGGGGCTTGCTAGCAACAGCTTTCAGTGCTGGCACTTTTCAGCTCTGAGCAATTGCTCGACGTTTGCAATTTCTCACCGGAGCTTTTGTTAGAGTGCGCGAGAGGATGAGCAGAAGATGAGGTGGCTAGAGAAGCACAGAGCCCCAGTGTTCTAAGGGCTACAAGAGCGTTTCCAAGGAAGGGGGCTGGCTAGCAAGAGCTTTCAGTGCTGGCACTTTTCATCTCTGAGCAATTGCTCGACGTTTGCAATTTCTCAGCTCGTGTCTACGAGACGGAGAGATAGTGACCGTGACGTTTGGTGGGTAGAGAAGCGCAGAGAGCAAGTGTTGCTGCGCCTGTGAAAGTGCTTCCAAGGAGGGTGCTGGCTAGCAACAGCTTTCAGTGCTGGCACTTTTCATCTCTGAGCAATTGCTCGACGTTTGCAATTTCTCACCGGAGCTCTCTTTAGACTGCGCGAGAGGATGAGGAGAAGATGAGGTGGCTAGAGAAGCACAGAGCGCCAGTGTTCTAAGGGCTACAAGAGCGTTTCCAAGGAAGGGGGCTGGCTAGCAAGAGCTTTCAGTGCTGGCACTTTTAATCTCTGAGCAATTGCTCGACGTTTGCAATTTCTCAGCTCGTGTCTACAAGACGGAAAGAGAATGACCGTGACGTTTGGTGGGTAGAGAAGCGCAAAGCCCCAGTGTTGCTGCGCCTGTGAAAGCGCTTCCAAGGAAGGGTGCTGGCTAGCAAGAGCTTTCAGTGCTGGCACTTTTCATCTCTGAGCAATTGCTCGACGTTTGCAATTTCTCAGCTCGTGTCTACGAGACGGAGAGATAGTGACCGTGACGTTTGGTGGGTCGAGAAGCGCAGAGAGCAAGTGTTGCTGCGCCTGTGAAAGTGCTTCCAAGGAGGGTGCTGGCTAGCAAGAGCTTTCAGTGCTGGCACTTTTCATCTCTGAGCAATTGCTCGACCTTTGCAATTTCTCACCTGTGCTCTCTTTAGACTGCGCGAGAGGATGGGCAGAAGATGAGGTGGCTAGAGAAGCACAGAGCCCCAGTGCTCCAAGGGCTACAAGAGCGTTTCCAAGGAAGGGGGCTGGCTAGCAACAGCTTTCAGTGCTGGCACTTTTCTTCTCTGAGCAATTGCTCGACGTTTGCAATTTCTCAGCTCGTGTCTACGAGACGGAGAGATAGTGACCATGACGTTTGGTGGGTAGAGAAGCGCAGAGAGCAAGTGTTGCTGCGCCTGTGAAAGCGCTTCCAAGGAAGGGGGCTTGCTAGCAACAGCTTTCAGTGCTGGCACTTTTCAGCTCTGAGCAATTGCTCGACGTTTGCAATTTCTCACCCGAGCTTTTGTTAGAGTGCGCGAGAGGATGAGCAGAAGATGAGGTGGCTAGAGAAGCACAGAGCCCCAGTGTTCTAAGGGCTACAAGAGCGTTTCCAAGGAAGGGGGCTGGCTAGCAACAGCTTTCAGTACTGGCACTTTTCATCTCTGAGCAATTGCTCGACGTTTGCAATTTCTCAGCTCGTGTCTACGAGACGGAGAGATAGTGACCGTGACGTTTGGTGGGTAGAGAAGCGCAGAGAGCAAGTGTTGCTGCGCCTGTGAAAGTTCTTCCAAGGAGGGGGCTGGCTAGCAACAGCTTTCAGTGCTGGCACTTTTCATCTCTGAGCAATTGCTCGACGTTTGCAATTTCTCACCGGAGCTCTCTTTAGACTGCGCGAGAGGATGAGCAGAAGATGAGGTGGCTAGAGAAGCACAGAGCGCCAGTGTTCTAAGGGCTACAAGAGCGTTTCCAAGGAAGGGGGCTGGCTAGCAAGAGCTTTCAGTGCTGGCACTTTTAATCTCTGAGCAATTGCTCGACGTTTGCAATTTCTCAGCTCGTGTCTACAAGACGGAAAGAGAATGACCGTGACGTTTGGTGGGTAGAGAAGCGCAAAGCCCCAGTGTTGCTGCGCCTGTGAAAGCGCTTCCAAGGAAGGGTGCTGGCTAGCAACAGCTTTCAGTGCTGGCACTTTTCATCTCTGAGCAATTGCTCGACGTTTGCAATTTCTCAGCTCGTGTCTACGAGACGGAGAGATAGTGACCGTGACGTTTGGTGGGTCGAGAAGCGCAGAGAGCAAGTGTTGCTGCGCCTGTGAAAGTGCTTCCAAGGAAGGTGCTGGCTAGCAAGAGCTTTCAGTGCTGGCACTTTTCATCTCTGAGCAATTGCTCGACGTTTGCAATTTCTCAACAGAGCTTTTGTTAGAGTGCGCGAGAGGATGAGCAGAAGATGAGGTGGCTAGAGAAGCACAGAGCGCCAGTGTTCTAAGGGCTACAAGAGCGTTTCCAAGGAAGGGGGCTGGCTAGCAAGAGCTTTCAGTGCTGGCACTTTTCATCTCTGAGCAATTGCTCGACGTTTGCAATTTCTCAGCTCGTGTCTACGAGACGGAGAGATAGTGACCGTGACGTTTGGTGGGTAGAGAAGTGCAAAGCCCCAGTGTTGCTGCGCCTGTGAAAGCGCTTCCAAGGAAGGGGGCTGGCTAGCAACAGCTTTCAGTGCTGGCACTTTTCAGCTCTGAGCAATTGCTCGACGTTTGCAATTTCTCACCGGAGCTTTTGTTAGAGTGCGCGAGAGGATGAGCAGAAGATGAGGTGGCTAGAGAAGCACAGAGCGCCAGTGTTCCAAGGGCTACAAGAGCGTTTCCAAGGAAGGGGGCTGGCTAGCAAGAGCTTTCAGTGCTGGCACTTTTCATCTCTGAGCAATTGCTCGACGTTTGCAATTTCTCAGCTCGTGTCTACGAGACGGAGAGATAGTGACCGTGATGATGGTGGGTAGAGAAGCGCAAAGCCCCAGTGTTGCTGCGCCTGTGAAAGCGCTTCCAAGGAAGGGTGCTGGCTAGCAACAGCTTTCAGTGCTGGCACTTTTCAGCTCTGAGCAATTGCTCGACCTTTGCAATTTCTCACCTGTGCTCTCTTTAGACTGCGCGAGAGGATGGGCAGAAGATGAGGTGGCTAGAGAAGCACAGAGCCCCAGTGTTCCAAGGGCTACAAGAGCGTTTCCAAGGAAGGGGGCTGGCTAGCAAGAGCTTTCAGTGCTGGCACTTTTCATCTCTGAGCAGTTGCTCGACGTTTGCAATTTCTCAGCTCGAGTCTACGAGACGGAAAGAGAATGACCGTGACGTTTGGTGGGTAGAGAAGCGCAGAGAGCAAGTGTTGCTGCGCCTGTGAAAGCGCTTCCAAGGAAGGGTGCTGGCTAGCAACAGCTTTCAGTGCTGGCACTTTTCAGCTCTGAGCAATTGCTCGACGTTTGCAATTTCTCACCGGAGCTTTTGTTAGAGTGCGCGAGAGGATGAGGAGAAGATGAGGTGGCTAGAGAAGCACAGAGCGCCAGTGTTCTAAGGGCTACAAGAGCGTTTCCAAGGAAGGGGGCTGGCTAGCAAGAGCTTTCAGTGCTGGCACTTTTCATCTCTGAGCAATTGCTGGACGTTTGCAATTTCTCAGCTCGTGTCTACGAGACGGAGAGATAGTGACCGTGACGTTTGGTGGGTAGAGAAGCGCAGAGAGCAAGTGTTGCTGCGCCTGTGAAAGTGCTTCCAAGGAGGGTGCTGGCTAGCAAGAGCTTTCAGTGCTGGCACTTTTCAGCTCTGAGCAATTGCTCGACGTTTGCAATTTCTCTCCGGAGCTTTTGTTAGAGTGCGCGAGAGGATGAGCAGAAGATGAGGTGGCTAGAGAAGCACAGAGCGCCAGTGTTCTAAGGGCTACAAGAGCGTTTCCAAGGAAGGGTGCTGGCTAGCAACAGCTTTCAGTGCTGGCACTTTTCATCTCTGAGCAATTGCTCGACGTTTGCAATTTCTCAGCTCGTGTCTATGAGACGGAGAGATAGTGACCGTGACGTTTGGTGGGTAGAGAAGCGCAAAGCCCCAGTGTTGCTGCGCCTGTGAAAGCGCTTCCAAGGAAGGGGGCTGGCTAGCAACAGCTTTCAGTGCTGGCACTTTTCAGCTCTGAGCAATTGCTCGACGTTTGCAATTTCTCTCCGGAGCTTTTGTTAGAGTGCGCGAGAGGATGAGCAGAAGATGAGGTGGCTAGAGAAGCACAGAGCGCCAGTGTTCTTAGGGCTACAAGAGCGTTTCCAACGAAGGGTGCTGGCTAGCAACAGCTTTCAGTGCTGGCACTTTTCTTCTCTGAGCAATTGCTGGACGTTTGCAATTTCTCAGCTCGTGTCTACGAGACGGAGAGATAGTGACCATGACGTTTGGTGGGTAGAGAAGCGCAGAGAGCAAGTGTTGCTGCGCCTGTGAAAGCGCTTCCAAGGAAGGGGGCTTGCTAGCAACAGCTTTCAGTGCTGGCACTTTTCATCTCTGAGCAATTGCTCGACGTTTGCAATTTCTCACCGGAGCTTTTGTTAGAGTGCGCGAGAGGATGAGCAGAAGATGAGGTGGCTAGAGAAGCACAGAGCGCCAGTGTTCTAAGGGCTACAAGAGCGTTTCCAAGGAAGGGTGCTGGCTAGCAACAGCTTTCAGTGCTGGCACTTTTCATCTCTGAGCAATTGCTCGACGTTTGCAATTTCTCAGCTCGTGTCTATGAGACGGAGAGATAGTGACCGTGACGTTTGGTGGGTAGAGAAGCGCAAAGCCCCAGTGTTGCTGCGCCTGTGAAAGCGCTTCCAAGGAAGGGTGCTGACTAGCAACAGCTTTCAGTGCTGGCACTTTTCTTCTCTGAGCAATTGCTCGACGTTTGCAATTTCTCACCGGAGCTTTTGTTAGAGTGCGCGAGAGGATGAGGAGAAGATTAGATGGCTAGAGAAGCACAGAGCGCCAGTGTTCTAAGGGCTACAAGAGCGTTTCCAAGGAAGGGGGCTGGCTAGCAAGAGCTTTCAGTGCTGGCACTTTTCATCTCTGAGCAATTGCTCGACGTTTGCAATTTCTCAGCTCGTGTCTACGAGACGGAGAGATAGTGACCGTGACGTTTGGTGCGTAGAGAAGCGCAGAGAGCAAGTGTTGCTGCGCCTGTGAAAGTGCTTCCAGGGAAGGGTGCTGGCTAGCAACAGCTTTCAGTGCTGGCACTTTTCATCTCTGAGCAATTGCTCGACGTTTGCAATTTCTCACCGGAGCTCTCTTTAGACTGCGCGAGAGGATGAGCAGAAGATGAGGTGGCTAGAGAAGCACAGAGCCCCAGTGTTCTAAGGGCTACAAGAGCGTTTCCAAGGAAGGGGGCTGGCTAGCAAGAGCTTTCAGTGCTGGCACTTTTCATCTCTGAGCAATTGCTCGACGTTTGCAATTTCTCAGCTCGTGTCTACAAGACGGAAAGAGAATGACCGTGACGTTTGGTGGGTAGAGAAGCGCAAAGCCCCAGTGTTGCTGCGCCTGTGAAAGCGCTTCCAAGGAAGGGGGCTGGCTAGCAAGAGCTTTCAGTGCTGGCACTTTTCAGCTCTGAGCAATTGCTGGACGTTTGCAATTTCTCAGCTCGTGTCTACGAGACGGAGAGATAGTGACCGTGACGTTTGGTGGGTCGAGAAGCGCAGAGAGCAAGTGTTGCTGCGCCTGTGAAAGTGCTTCCAAGGAGGGTGCTGGCTAGCAACAGCTTTCAGTGCTGGCACTTTTCATCTCTGAGCAATTGCTCGACGTTTGCAATTTCTCAACTGAGCTCTCTTTAGAGTGCGCGAGAGGATGAGCAGAAGATGAGGTGGCTAGAGAAGCACAGAGCGCCAGTATTCCAAGGGCTACAAGAGCGTTTCCAAGGAAGGGGGCTGGCTAGCAAGAGCTTTCAGTGCTGGCACTTTTCATCTCTGAGCAATTGCTCGACGTTTGCAATTTCTCAGCTCGTGTCTACGAGACGGAGAGATAGTGACCGTGACGTTTGGTGGCTAGAGAAGTGCAAAGCCCCAGTGTTGCTGCGCCTGTGAAAGCGCTTCCAAGGAAGGGGGCTTGCTAGCAACAGCTTTCAGTGCTGGCACTTTTCAGCTCTGAGCAATTGCTCGACGTTTGCAATTTCTCACCGGAGCTTTTGTTAGAGTGCGCGAGAGGATGAGCAGAAGATGAGGTGGCTAGAGAAGCACAGAGCGCCAGTGTTCTAAGGGCTACAAGAGCGTTTCCAAGGAAGGGTGCTGGCTAGCAACAGCTTTCAGTGCTGGCACTTTTCATCTCTGAGCAATTGCTCGACGTTTGCAATTTCTCAGCTCGTGTCTACGAGACGGAGAGATAGTGACCGTGATGATGGTGGGTAGAGAAGTGCAAAGCCCCAGTGTTGCTGCGCCTGTGAAAGCGCTTCCAAGGAAGGGTGCTGGCTAGCAACAGCTTTCAGTGCTGGCACTTTTCATCTCTGAGCAATTGCTGGACGTTTGCAATTTCTCACCAGAGCTCTCTTTAGAGTGCGCGAGAGGATGAGCAGAAGATGAGGTGGCTAGAGAAGCTCAGAGCCCCATTGTTCTTAGGGCTACAAAAGCGTTTCCAAGGAAGGGGGCTGGCTAGCAAGAGCTTTCAGTGCTGGCACTTTTCATCTCTGAGCAGTTGCTCGACGTTTGCAATTTCTCAGCTCGAGTCTACGAGACGGAAAGAGAATGACCGTGACGTTTGGTGGGTAGAGAAGCGCAGAGAGCAAGTGTTGCTGCGCCTGTGAAAGCGCTTCCAAGGAAGGGGGCTGGCTAGCAACAGCTTTCAGTGCTGGCACTTTTCTTCTCTGAGCAATTGCTCGACGTTTGCAATTTGTCACCGGAGCTTTTGTTAGAGTGCGCGAGAGGATGAGCAGAAGATGAGGTGGCTAGAGAAGCACAGAGCGCCAGTGTTCTAAGGGCTACAAGAGCGTTTCCAAGGAAGGGGGCTGGCTAGCAAGAGCTTTCAGTGCTGGCACTTTTCAGCTCTGAGCAATTGCTGGACGTTTGCAATTTCTCAGCTCGTGTCTACGAGACGGAGAGATAGTGACCGTGACGTTTGGTGGGTAGAGAAGCGCAGAGAGCAAGTGTTGCTGCGCCTGTGAAAGTGCTTCCAAGGAGGGTGCTGGCTAGCAAGAGCTTTCAGTGCTGGCACTTTTCAGCTCTGAGCAATTGCTCGACGTTTGCAATTTCTCTCCGGAGCTTTTGTTAGAGTGCGCGAGAGGATGAGCAGAAGATGAGGTGGCTAGAGAAGCACAGAGCGCCAGTGTTCTAAGGGCTACAAGATCGTTTCCAAGGAAGGGGGCTGGCTAGCAACAGCTTTCAGTGCTGGCACTTTTCATCTCTGAGCAATTGCTCGACGTTTGCAATTTCTCAGCTCGTGTCTATGAGACGGAGAGATAGTGACCGTGACGTTTGGTGGGTAGAGAAGCGCAAAGCCCCAGTGTTGCTGCGCCTGTGAAAGCGATTCCAAGGAAGGGGGCTGGCTACCAACAGCTTTCAGTGCTGGCACTTTTCAGCTCTGAGCAATTGCTCGACGTTTGCAATTTCTCACCGGAGCTTTTGTTAGAGTGCGCGAGAGGATGAGCAGAAGATGAGGTGGCTAGAGAAGCACAGAGCGCCAGTGTTCTTAGGGCTACAAGAGCGTTTCCAAGGAAGGGTGCTGGCTAGCAAGAGCTTTCAGTGCTGGCACTTTTCAGCTCTGAGCAATTGCTCAACATTTGCAATTTCTCAGCTCGTGTCTACGAGACGGAGAGATAGTGACCATGGCGTTTGGTGGGTAGAGAAGCGCAGAGAGCAAGTGTTGCTGCGCCTGTGAAAGCGCTTCCAAGGAAGGGGGCTTGCTAGCAACAGCTTTCAGTGCTGGCACTTTTCATCTCTGAGCAATTGCTCGACGTTTGCAATTTCTCACCGGAGCTTTTGTTAGAGTGCGCGAGAGGATGAGGAGAAGATGAGGTGGCTAGAGAAGCACAGAGCGCCAGTGTTCTAAGGGCTACAAGAGCGTTTCCAAGGAAGGGGGCTGGCTAGCAAGAGCTTTCAGTGCTGGCACTTTTCATCTCTGAGCAATTGCTCGACGTTTGCAATTTCTCAGCTCGTGTCTACGAGACGGAGAGATAGTGACCGTGACGTTTGGTGGGTAGAGAAGAGCAAAGCCCCAGTGTTGCTGCGCCTGTGAAAGTGCTTCCAAGGAAGGGTGCTGACTAGCAACAGCTTTCAGTGCTGGCACTTTTCTTCTCTGAGCAATTGCTCGACGTTTGCAATTTCTCACCGGAGCTTTTGTTAGAGTGCGCGAGAGGATGAGCAGAAGATGAGGTGGCTAGAGAAGCACAGAGCGCCAGTGTTCTAAGGGCTACAAGAGCGTTTCCAAGGAAGGGGGCTGGCTAGCAAGAGCTTTCAGTGCTGGCACTTTTCATCTCTGAGCAATTGCTCGACGTTTGCAATTTCTCACCTGAGCTCTCTTTAGACTGCACGAGAGGATGAGCAGAAGATGAGGTGGCTAGAGAAGCACAGAGCGCCAGTGTTCTAAGGGCTACAAGAGCGTTTCCAAGGAAGGGGGCTGGCTAGCAAGAGCTTTCAGTGCTGGCACTTTTCATCTCTGAGCAATTGCTCGACGTTTGCAATTTCTCAGCTCGTGTCTACAAGACGGAAAGAGAATGACCGTGACGTTTGGTGGGTAGAGAAGCGCAAAGCCCCAGTGTTGCTGCGCCTGTGAAAGCGCTTCCAAGGAAGGGGGCTGGCTAGCAAGAGCTTTCAGTGCTGGCACTTTTCAGCTCTGAGCAATTGCTGGACGTTTGCAATTTCTCAGCTCGTGTCTACGAGACGGAGAGATAGTGACCGTGACGTTTGGTGGGTCGAGAAGCGCAGAGAGCAAGTGTTGCTGCGCCTGTGAAAGCGCTTCCATGGAGGGTGCTGGCTAGCAACAGCTTTCAGTGCTGGCACTTTTCAGCTCTGAGCAATTGCTCGACGTTTGCAATTTCTCAACTGAGCTCTCTTTAGAGTGCGCGAGAGGATGAGCAGAAGATGAGGTGGCTAGAGAAGCACAGAGCGCCAGTATTCTAAGGGCTACAAGAGCGTTTCCAAGGAAGGGGGCTGGCTAGCAAGAGCTTTCAGTGCTGGCACTTTTCATCTCTGAGCAATTGCTCGACGTTTGCAATTTCTCAGCTCGTGTCTACGAGACGGAGAGATAGTGACCGTGACGTTTGGTGGCTAGAGAAGTGCAAAGCCCCAGTGTTGCTGCGCCTGTGAAAGCGCTTCCAAGGAAGGGGGCTTGCTAGCAACAGCTTTCAGTGCTGGCACTTTTCAGCTCTGAGCAATTGCTCGACGTTTGCAATTTCTCACCGGAGCTTTTGTTAGAGTGCGCGAGAGGATGAGCAGAAGATGAGGTGGCTAGAGAAGCACAGAGCGCCAGTGTTCTAAGGGCTACAAGAGCGTTTCCAAGGAAGGGTGCTGGCTAGCAAGAGCTTTCAGTGCTGGCACTTTTCATCTCTGAGCAATTGCTCCACGTTTGCAATTTCTCAGCTCGTGTCTACGAGACGGAGAGATAGTGACCGTGATGATGGTGGGTAGAGAAGTGCAAAGCCCCAGTGTTGCTGCGCCTGTGAAAGCGCTTCCAAGGAAGGGTGCTGGCTAGCAACAGCTTTCAGTGCTGGCACTTTTCATCTCTGAGCAATTGCTGGACGTTTGCAATTTCTCACCAGAGCTCTCTTTAGAGTGCGCGAGAGGATGAGCAGAAGATGAGGTGGCTAGAGAAGCTCAGAGCCCCATTGTTCTTAGGGCTACAAAAGCGCTTCCAAGGAAGGGGGCTGGCTAGCAACAGCTTTCAGTGCTGGCACTTTTCATCTCTGAGCAATTGCTCGACCTTTGCAATTTCTCACCTGTGTTCTCTTTAGACTGCGCGAGAGGATGGGCAGAAGATTAGGTGGCTAGAGAAGCACAGAGCCCCAGTGTTCCAAGGGCTACAAGAGCGTTTCCAAGGAAGGGGGCTGGCTAGCAAGAGCTTTCAGTGCTGGCACTTTTCATCTCTGAGCAGTTGCTCGACGTTTGCAATTTCTCAGCTCGAGTCTACGAGACGGAAAGAGAATGACCGTGACGTTTGGTGGGTAGAGAAGCGCAGAGAGCAAGTGTTGCTGCGCCTGTGAAAGCGCTTCCAAGGAAGGGTGCTGGCTAGCAACAGCTTTCAGTGCTGGCACTTTTCTTCTCTGAGCAATTGCTCGACGTTTGCAATTTCTCACCTCGTGTCTACGAGACGGAGAGATAGTGACCATGACGTTTGGTGGGTAGAGAAGCGCAGAGAGCAAGTGTTGCTGCGCCTGTGAAAGCGCTTCCAAGGAAGGGGGCTGGCTAGCAACAGCTTTCAGTGCTGGCACTTTTCATCTCTGAGCAATTGCTCGACGTTTGCAATTTCTCACCGGAGCTTTTGTTAGAGTGCGCGAGAGGATGAGCAGAAGATGAGGTGGCTAGAGAAGCACAGAGCGCCAGTGTTCTAAGGGCTACAAGAGCGTTTCCAAGGAAGGGTGCTGGCTAGCAACAGCTTTCAGTGCTGGCACTTTTCATCTCTGAGCAATTGCTCGACGTTTGCAATTTCTGAACTGAGCTCTCTTTAGACTGCGCGAGAGGATGAGCAGAAGATGAGGTGGCTAGAGAAGCTCAGAGCCCCATTGTTCTAAGGGCTACAAGAGCGTTTCCAAGGAAGGGGGCTGGCTAGCAAGAGCTTTCAGTGCTGGCACTTTTCATCTCTGAGCAATTGCTCGAGCTTTGCAATTTCTCACCTGAGCTCTCTTTAGACAGCGCGAGAGGATGGGCAGAAGATGAGGTGGCTAGAGAAGCACAGAGCGCCAGTGTTCCAAGGGCTACAAGAGCGTTTCCAAGGAAGGGTGCTGGCTAGCAACAGCTTTCAGTGCTGGCACTTTTCATCTCTGAGCAGTTGCTCGACGTTTGCAATTTCTCAGCTCGTGTCTACAAGACGGAAAGAGAATGACCGTTACGTTTGGTGGGTAGAGAAGCGCAAAGCCCCAGTGTTGCTGCGCCTGTGAAAGCGCTTCCAAGGAAGGGGGCTGGCTAGCAACAGCTTTCAGTGCTGGCACTTTTCAGCTCTGAGCAATTGCTCGACGTTTGCAATTTCTCACCGGAGCTTTTGTTAGAGTGCGCGAGAGGATGAGCAGAAGATGAGGTGGCTAGAGAAGCACAGAGCGCCAGTGTTCTAAGGGCTACAAGAGCGTTTCCAAGGAAGGGGGCTGGCTAGCAAGAGCTTTCAGTGCTGGCACTTTTCATCTCTGAGCAATTGCTCGACGTTTGCAATTTCTCAGCTCGTGTCTATGAGACGGAGAGATAGTGACCGTGACGTTTGGTGGGTAGAGAAGCGCAAAGCCCCAGTGTTGCTGCGCCTGTGAAAGCGCTTCCAAGGAAGGGGGCTGGCTAGCAAGAGCTTTCAGTGCTGGCACTTTTCAGCTCTGAGCAATTGCTGGACGTTTGCAATTTCTCAGCTCGTGTCTACGAGACGGAGAGATAGTGACCGTGACGTTTGGTGGGTCGAGAAGCGCAGAGAGCAAGTGTTGCTGCGCCTGTGAAAGTGCTTCCAAGGAGGGTGCTGGCTAGCAACAGCTTTCAGTGCTGGCACTTTTCAGCTCTGAGCAATTGCTCGACGTTTGCAATTTCTCAACTGAGCTCTCTTTAGAGTGCGCGAGAGGATGAGCAGAAGATGAGGTGGCTAGAGAAGCACAGAGCGCCAGTATTCTAAGGGCTACAAGAGCGTTTCCAAGGAAGGGGGCTGGCTAGCAAGAGCTTTCAGTGCTGGCACTTTTCATCTCTGAGCAATTGCTGGACGTTTGCAATTTCTCAGCTCGTGTCTACGAGACGGAGAGATAGTGACCGTGACGTTTGGTGGCTAGAGAAGTGCAAAGCCCCAGTGTTGCTGCGCCTGTGAAAGCGCTTCCAAGGAAGGGGGCTGGCTACCAACAGCTTTCAGTGCTGGCACTTTTCATCTCTGAGCAATTGCTCGACGTTTGCAATTTCTCACCGGAGCTTTTGTTAGAGTGCGCGAGAGGATGAGCAGAAGATGAGGTGGCTAGAGAAGCACAGAGCGCCAGTGTTCTAAGGGCTACAAGAGCGTTTCCAAGGAAGGGGGCTGGCTAGCAAGAGCTTTCAGTGCTGGCACTTTTCATCTCTGAGCAATTGCTCCACGTTTGCAATTTCTCAGCTCGTGTCTACGAGACGGAGAGATAGTGACCGTGATGATGGTGGGTAGAGAAGTGCAAAGCCCCAGTGTTGCTGTGCCTGTGAAAGCGCTTCCAAGGAAGGGGGCTGGCTAGCAACAGCTTTCAGTGCTGGCACTTTTCATCTCTGAGCAATTGCTGGACGTTTGCAATTTCTCACCGGAGCTCTCTTTAGAGTGCGCGAGAGGATGAGCAGAAGATGAGGTGGCTAGAGAAGCTCAGAGCCCCATTGTTCTTAGGGCTACAAAAGCGCTTCCAAGGAAGGGGGCTGGCTAGCAAGAGCTTTCAGTGCTGGCACTTTTCATCTCTGAGCAATTGCTCGACCTTTGCAATTTCTCACCTGTGCTCTCTTTAGACTGCGCGAGAGGATGGGCAGAAGATTAGGTGGCTAGAGAAGCACAGAGCGCCAGTGTTCCAAGGGCTACAAGAGCGTTTCCAAGGAAGGGGGCTGGCTAGCAAGAGCTTTCAGTGCTGGCACTTTTCATCTCTGAGCAGTTGCTCGACGTTTGCAATTTCTCAGCTCGAGTCTACGAGACGGAAAGAGAATGACCGTGACGTTTGGTGGGTAGAGAAGTGCAGAGAGCAAGTGTTGCTGCGCCTGTGAAAGCGCTTCCAAGGAAGGGGGCTGGCTAGCAACAGCTTTCAGTGCTGGCACTTTTCTTCTCTGAGCAATTGCTCGACGTTTGCAATTTCTCACCGGAGCTTTTGTTAGAGTGCGCGAGAGGATGAGCAGAAGATGAGGTGGCTAGAGAAGCACAGAGCCCCAGTGTTCTAAGGGCTACAAGAGCGTTTCCAAGGAAGGGGGCTGGCTAGCAAGAGCTTTCAGTGCTGGCACTTTTCATCTCTGAGCAATTGCTCGACGTTTGCAATTTCTCAGCTCGTGTCTACGAGACGGAGAGATAGTGACCGTGACGTTTGGTGGGTAGAGAAGCGCAAAGCCCCAGTGTTGCTGCGCCTGTGAAAGCGCTTCCAAGGAAGGGGGCTGGCTAGCAACAGCTTTCAGTGCTGGCACTTTTCATCTTTGAGCAATTGCTCGACGTTTGCAATTTCTCACCGGAGCTTTTGTTAGAGTGCGCGAGAGGATGAGCAGAAGATGAGGTGGCTAGAGAAGCACAGAGCGCCAGTGTTCTAAGGGCTACAAGAGCGTTTCCAAGGAAGGGAGCTGGCTAGCAAGAGTTTTCAGTGCTGGCACTTTTCATCTCTGAGCAGTTGCTCGACGTTTGCAATTTCTCAGCTCGTGTCTACGAGACGGAGAGATAGTGACCGTGACGTTTGGTGGATAGAGAAGCGCAAAGCCCCAGTGTTGCTGCGCCTGTGAAAGCGCTTCCAAGGAAGGGTGCTGGCTAGCAACAGCTTTCAGTGCTGGCACTTTTCATCTCTGAGCAATTGCTCGACGTTTGCAATTTCTCACCGGAGCTCTCTTTAGACTGCGCGAGAGGATGAGCAGAAGATGAGGTGGCTAGAGAAGCACAGAGCGCCAGTGTTCTAAGGGCTACAAGAGCGTTTCCAAGGAAGGGGGCTGGCTAGCAAGAGCTTTCAGTGCTGGCACTTTTCATCTCTGAGCAATTGCTCGACGTTTGCAATTTCTCAGCTCGTGTCTACAAGACGGAAAGAGAATGACCGTGACGTTTGGTGGGTAGAGAAGCGCAAAGCCCCAGTGTTGCTGCGCCTGTGAAAGCGCTTCCAAGGAAGGGGGCTGGCTAGCAAGAGCTTTCAGTGCTGGCACTTTTCAGCTCTGAGCAATTGCTGGACGTTTGCAATTTCTCAGCTCGTGTCTACGAGACGGAGAGATAGTGACCGTGACGTTTGGTGGGTCGAGAAGCGCAGAGAGCAAGTGTTGCTGCGCCTGTGAAAGTGCTTCCAAGGAGGGTGCTGGCTAGCAACAGCTTTCAGTGCTGGCACTTTTCATCTCTGAGCAATTGCTCGACGTTTGCAATTTCTCACCAGAGCTTTTGTTAGAGTGCGCGAGAGGATGAGCAGAAGATGAGGTGGCTAGAGAAGCACAGAGCGCCAGTATTCTAAGGGCTACAAGAGCGTTTCCAAGGAAGGGGGCTGGCTAGCAAGAGCTTTCAGTGCTGGCACTTTTCATCTCTGAGCAATTGCTCGACGTTTGCAATTTCTCAGCTCGAGTCTACGAGACGGAGAGATAGTGACCGTGACGTTTGGTGGCTAGAGAAGTGCAAAGCCCCAGTGTTGCTGCGCCTGTGAAAGCGCTTCCAAGGAAGGGGGCTTGCTAGCAACAGCTTTCAGTGCTGGCACTTTTCAGCTCTGAGCAATTGCTCGACGTTTGCAATTTCTCACCGGAGCTTTTGTTAGAGTGCGCAAGAGGATGAGCAGAAGATGAGGTGGCTAGAGAAGCACAGAGCGCCAGTGTTCTAAGGGCTACAAGAGCGTTTCCAAGGAAGGGGGCTGGCTAGCAAGAGCTTTCAGTGCTGGCACTTTTCATCTCTGAGCAATTGCTCCACGTTTGCAATTTCTCAGCTCGTGTCTACGAGACGGAGAGATAGTGACCGTGATGATGGTGGGTAGAGAAGTGCAAAGCCCCAGTGTTGCTGCGCCTGTGAAAGCGCATCCAAGGAAAGGTGCTGGCTAGCAACAGCTTTCAGTGCTGGCACTTTTCATCTCTGAGCAATTGCTCGACGTTTGCAATTTCTCAGCTCGTGTCTATGAGACGGAGAGATAGTGACCGTGACGTTTGGTGGGTAGAGAAGTGCAAAGCCCCAGTGTTGATGTGCCTGTGAAAGCGCTTCCAGGGAAGGGTGCTGGCTAGCAAGAGCTTTCAGTGCTGGCACTTTTCATCTCTGAGCAATTGCTCGACGTTTGCAATTTCTCACCGGAGCTTTTGTTAGAGTGCGCGAGTGGATGAGCAGAAGATGAGGTGGCTAGACAAGCACAGAGCCCCAGTGTTCTTAGTGCTACAAGAGCGTTTCCAAGGAAGGGTGCTGGCTAGCAAGAGCTTTCAGTGCTGGCACTTTTCAGCTCTGAGCAATTGCTCAACGTTTGCAATTTCTCTCCGGAGCTTTTGTTAGAGTGCGCGAGAGGATGAGCAGAAGATGAGGTGGCTAGAGAAGCACAGAGCGCCAGTGTTCTTAGGGCTACAAGAGCGTTTCCAAGGAAGGGGGCTGGCTAGCAACAGCTTTCAGTGCTGGCACTTTTCATCTCTGAGCAATTGCTCCACGTTTGCAATTTCTCAGCTCGTGTCTACGAGACGGAGAGATAGTGACCTTGATATTTGGTGGGTAGAGAAGTGCAAAGCCCCAGTGTTGCTGCGCCTGTGAAAGCGCTTCCAAGGAAGGGGGCTTGCTAGCAACAGCTTTCAGTGCTGGCACTTTTCATCTCTGAGCAATTGCTCGACGTTTGCAATTTCTCACCTCGTGTCTATGAGACGGAGAGATAGTGACCGTGACGTTTGGTGGGTAGAGAAGCGCAAAGCCCCAGTGTTGCTGCGCCTGTGAAAGCGCTTCCAAGGAAGGGGGCTGGCTAGCAACAGCTTTCAGTGCTGGCACTTTTCATCTTTGAGCAATTGCTCGACGTTTGCAATTTCTCAGCTCGTGTCTACAAGACGGAAAGAGAATGACCGTGACGTTTGGTGGGTAGAGAAGCGCAAAGCCCCAGTGTTGCTGCGCCTGTGAAAGCGCTTCCAAGGAAGGGGCCTGGCTAGCAACAGCTTTCAGTGCTGGCACTTTTCATCTTTGAGCAATTGCTTGACGTTTGCAATTTCTCGACTGAGCTCTCTTTAGAGTGCGCGAGAGGATGAGCAGAAGATGAGGTGGCTAGAGAAGCACAGAGCCCCAGTGTTCTAAGGGCTACAAGAGCGTTTCCAAGGAAGGGGGCTGGCTAGCAAGAGCTTTCAGTGCTGGCACTTTTCATCTCTGAGCAATTGCTCGACGTTTGCAATTTCTCAGCTCGTGTCTATGAGATGGAAAGAGAATGACCGTGACTTTTGGTGGGTAGAGAAGCGCAAAGCCCCAGTGTTGCTGCGCCTGTGAAAGCGCTTCCAAGGAAGGGTGCTGGCTAGCAACAGCTTTCAGTGCTGGCACTTTTCATCTCTGAGCAATTGCTCGACGTTTGCAATTTCTCAGCTCGTGTCTACAAGACGGAAAGAGAATGACCGTGACGTTTGGTGGGTAGAGAAGCGCAAAGCCCCAGTGTTGCTGCGCCTGTGAAAGCGCTTCCAAGGAAGGGGCCTGGCTAGCAACAGCTTTCAGTGCTGGCACTTTTCATCTTTGAGCAATTGCTTGACGTTTGCAATTTCTCACCGGAGCTTTTGTTAGAGTGCGCGAGAGGATGAGCAGAAGATGAGGTGGCTAGAGAAGCTCAGAGCCCCAGTGTTCTAAGGGCTACAAGAGCGTTTCCAAGGAAGGGGGCTGGCTAGCAAGAGCTTTCAGTGCTGGCACTTTTCATCTCTGAGCAATTGCTCGACGTTTGCAATTTCTCAGCTCGTGTCTATGAGACGGAGAGATAGTGACCGTGACGTTTGGTGGGTAGAGAAGTGCAAAGCCCCAGTGTTGCTGTGCCTGTGAAAGCGCTTCCAGGGAAGGGTGCTGGCTAGCAAGAGCTTTCAGTGCTGGCACTTTTCAGCTCTGAGCAATTGCTCGACGTTTGCAATTTCTCACCGGAGCTTTTGTTAGAGTGCGCGAGTGGATGAGCAGAAGATGAGGTGGCTAGACAAGCACAGAGCCCCAGTGTTCTTAGTGCTACAAGAGCGTTTCCAAGGAAGGGTGCTGGCTAGCAAGAGCTTTCAGTGCTGGCACTTTTCAGCTCTGAGCAATTGCTCAACGTTTGCAATTTCTCACCAGAGCTTTTGTTAGAGTGCGCGAGAGGATGAGCAGAAGATGAGGTGGCTAGAGAAGCACAGAGCGCCAGTGTTCTTAGGGCTACAAGAGCGTTTCCAAGGAAGGGTGCTGGCTAGCAACAGCTTTCAGTGCTGGCACTTTTCATCTCTGAACAATTGCTCGACGTTTGCAATTTCTCAGCTCGTGTCTACGAGACGGAGAGATAGTGACCTTGATATTTGGTGGGTAGAGAAGTGCAAAGCCCCAGTGTTGCTGCGCCTGTGAAAGCGCTTCCAAGGAAGGGGGCTTGCTAGCAACAGCTTTCAGTGCTGGCACTTTTCATCTCTGAGCAATTGCTCGACGTTTGCAATTTCTGAACTGAGCTCTCTTTAGACTGCGCGAGAGGATGAGCAGAAGATGAGGTGGCTAGAGAAGCTCAGAGCCCCATTGTTCTAAGGGCTACAAGAGCGTTTCCAAGGAAGGGGGCTGGCTAGCAAGAGCTTTCAGTGCTGGCACTTTTCATCTCTGAGCAATTGCTCGACCTTTGCAATTTCTCACCTGAGCTCTCTTTAGACTGCGCGAGAGGATGAGCAGAAGATGAGGTGGCTAGAGAAGCACAGAGCGCCAGTGTTCTTAGGGCTACAAGAGCGTTTCCAAGGAAGGGTGCTGGCTAGCAACAGCTTTCAGTGCTGGCACTTTTCATCTCTGAGCAGTTGCTCGACGTTTGCAATTTCTCAGCTCGTGTCTACAAGACGGAAAGAGAATGACCGTGACGTTTGGTGGGTAGAGAAGCGCAAAGCCCCAGTGTTGCTGCGCCTGTGAAAGCGCTTCCAAGGAAGGGGGCTGGCTAGCAACAGCTTTCAGTGCTGGCACTTTTCATCTCTGAGCAATTGCTCGACGTTTGCAATTTCTGAACTGAGCTCTCTTTAGACTGCGCGAGAGGATGAGCAGAAGATGAGGTGGCTAGAGAAGCTCAGAGCCCCATTGTTCTAAGGGCTACAAGAGCGTTTCCAAGGAAGGGGGCTGGCTAGCAAGAGCTTTCAGTGCTGGCACTTTTCATCTCTGAGCAATTGCTCGACCTTTGCAATTTCTCACCTGAGCTCTCTTTAGACTGCGCGAGAGGATGGGCAGAAGATGAGGTGGCTAGAGAAGCACAGAGCGCCAGTGTTCTTAGGGCTACAAGAGCGTTTCCAAGGAAGGGTGCTGGCTAGCAACAGCTTTCAGTGCTGGCACTTTTCATCTCTGAGCAGTTGCTCGACGTTTGCAATTTCTCAGCTCGTGTCTACAAGACGGAAAGAGAATGACCGTGACGTTTGGTGGGTAGAGAAGCGCAAAGCCCCAGTGTTGCTGCGCCTGTGAAAGCGCTTCCAAGGAAGGGGGCTGGCTAGCAACAGCTTTCAGTGCTGGCACTTTTCATCTCTGAGCAATTGCTCGACGTTTGCAATTTCTCAGCTCGTGTCTATGAGACGGAGAGATAGTGACCGTGACGTTTGGTGGGTCGAGAAGCGCAGAGAGCAAGTGTTGCTGCGCCTGTGAAAGTGCTTCCAAGGAGGGTGCTGGCTAGCAAGAGCTTTCAGTGCTGGCACTTTTCAGCTCTGAGCAATTGCTCGACGTTTGCAATTTCTCTCCGGAGCTTTTGTTAGAGTGCGCGAGAGGATGAGCAGAAGATGAGGTGGCTAGAGAAGCACAGAGCGCCAGTATTCTAAGGGCTACAAGAGCGTTTCCAAGGAAGGGGGCTGGCTAGCAAGAGCTTTCAGTGCTGGCACTTTTCATCTCTGAGCAATTGCTCGACGTTTGCAATTTCTCAGCTCGTGTCTACGAGACGGAGAGATAGTGACCGTGACGTTTGGTGGCTAGAGAAGTGCAAAGCCCCAGTGTTGCTGCGCCTGTGAAAGCGCTTCCAAGGAAGGGGGCTGGCTACCAACAGCTTTCAGTGCTGGCACTTTTCATCTCTGAGCAATTGCTCGACCTTTGCAATTTCTCACCTGTGCTCTCTTTAGACTGCGCGAGAGGATGGGCAGAAGATTAGGTGGCTAGAGAAGCACAGAGCCCCAGTGTTCCAAGGGCTACAAGAGCGTTTCCAAGGAAGGGGGCTGGCTAGCAAGAGCTTTCAGTGCTGGCACTTTTCATCTCTGAGCAGTTGCTCGACGTTTGCAATTTCTCAGCTCGAGTCTACGAGACGGAAAGAGAATGACCGTGACGTTTGGTGGGTAGAGAAGTGCAGAGAGCAAGTGTTGCTGCGCCTGTGAAAGCGCTTCCAAGGAAGGGGGCTGGCTAGCAAGAGCTTTCAGTGCTGGCACTTTTCTTCTCTGAGCAATTGCTCGACGTTTGCAATTTCTCACCGGAGCTTTTGTTAGAGTGCGCGAGAGGATGAGCAGAAGATGAGGTGGCTAGAGAAGCACAGAGCGCCAGTGTTCTAAGGGCTACAAGAGCGTTTCCAAGGAAGGGGGCTGGCTAGCAAGAGCTTTCAGTGCTGGCACTTTTCATCTCTGAGCAATTGCTCGACGTTTGCAATTTCTCAGCTCGAGTCTACGAGACGGAAAGAGAATGACCGTGACGTTTGGTGGGTAGAGAAGCGCAGAGAGCAACTGTTGCTGCGCCTGTGAAAGTGCTTCCAAGGAGGGTGCTGGCTAGCAAGAGCTTTCAGTGCTGGCACTTTTCAGCTCTGAGCAATTGCTCGACGTTTGCAATTTCTCACCAGAGCTTTTGTTAGAGTGCGCGAGAGGATGAGCAGAAGATGAGGTGGCTAGAGAAGCACAGAGCGCCAGTGTTCTAAGGGCTACAAGAGCGTTTCCAAGGAAGGGGGCTGGCTAGCAACAGCTTTCAGTGCTGGCACTTTTCATCTCTGAGCAATTGCTCGACGTTTGCAATTTCTCAGCTCGTGTCTATGAGACGGAGAGATAGTGACCGTGACGTTTGGTGGGTAGAGAAGCGCAAAGCCCCAGTGTTGCTGCGCCTGTGAAAGCGCTTCCAAGGAAGGGGGCTGGCTAGCAACAGCTTTCAGTGCTGGCACTTTTCATCTCTGAGCAATTGCTCGACGTTTGCAATTTCTCACCGGAGCTTTTGTTAGAGTGCGCGAGAGGATGAGCAGAAGATGAGGTGGCTAGAGAAGCACAGAGCGCCAGTGTTCTTAGGGCTACAAGAGCGTTTCCAAGGAAGGGTGCTGGCTAGCAACAGCTTTCAGTGCTGGCACTTTTCTTCTCTGAGCAATTGCTCGACGTTTGCAATTTCTCAGCTCGTGTCTATGAGACGGAGAGATAGTGACCGTGACGTTTGGTGGGTAGAGAAGCGCAAAGCCCCAGTGTTGCTGCGCCTGTGAAAGCGCTTCCAAGGAAGGGTGCTGACTAGCAACAGCTTTCAGTGCTGGCACTTTTCTTCTCTGAGCAATTGCTCGACGTTTGCAATTTCTCACCGGAGCTTTTGTTAGAGTGCGCGAGAGGATGAGGAGAAGATTAGATGGCTAGAGAAGCACAGAGCGCCAGTGTTCTTAGGGCTACAAGAGCGTTTCCAAGGAAGGGGGCTGGCTAGCAAGAGCTTTCAGTGCTGGCACTTTTCATCTCTGAGCAATTGCTCGACGTTTGCAATTTCTCAGCTCGTGTCTACGAGACGGAGAGATAGTGACCGTGACGTTTGGTGCGTAGAGAAGCGCAAAGCCCCAGTGTTGCTGCGCCTGTGAAAGCGCTTCCAAGGAAGGGTGCTGGCTAGCAACAGCTTTCAGTGCTGGCACTTTTCATCTCTGAGCAATTGCTCGACGTTTGCAATTTCTCACCGGAGCTCTCTTTAGAGTGCGCGAGAGGATGAGCAGAAGATGAGGTGGCTAGAGAAGCACAGAGCGCCAGTGTTCTAAGGGCTACAAGAGCGTTTCCAAGGAAGGGGGCTGGCTAGCAAGAGCTTTCAGTGCTGGCACTTTTCATCTCTGAGCAATTGCTCGACTTTTGCAATTTCTCACCTGTGCTCTCTTTAGACTGCGCGAGAGGATGGGCAGAAGATTAGGTGGCTAGAGAAGCACAGAGCCCCAGTGTTCCAAGGGCTACAAGAGCGTTTCCAAGGAAGGGGGCTGGCTAGCAAGAGCTTTCAGTGCTGGCACTTTTCATCTCTGAGCAGTTGCTCGACGTTTGCAATTTCTCAGCTCGAGTCTACGAGACGGAAAGAGAATGACCGTGACGTTTGGTGGGTAGAGAAGCGCAGAGAGCAAGTGTTGCTGCGCCTGTGAAAGCGCTTCCAAGGAAGGGGGCTGGCTACCAACAGCTTTCAGTGCTGGCACTTTTCTTCTCTGAGCAATTGCTCGACGTTTGCAATTTCTCTCCGGAGCTTTTGTTAGAGTGCGCGAGAGGATGAGGAGAAGATGAGGTGGCTAGAGAAGCACAGAGCGCCAGTGTTCTAAGGGCTACAAGAGCGTTTCCAAGGAAGGGTGCTGGCTAGCAAGAGCTTTCAGTGCTGGCACTTTTCATCTCTGAGCAATTGCTGGACGTTTGCAATTTCTCAGCTCGTGTCTACGAGACGGAGAGATAGTGACCGTGACGTTTGGTGGGTAGAGAAGCGCAGAGAGCAAGTGTTGCTGCGCCTGTGAAAGTGCTTCCAAGGAGGGTGCTGGCTAGCAAGAGCTTTCAGTGCTGGCACTTTTCAGCTCTGAGCAATTACTCGACGTTTGCAATTTCTCTCCGGAGCTTTTGTTAGAGTGCGCGAGAGGATGAGCAGAAGATGAGGTGGCTAGAGAAGCACAGAGCGCCAGTGTTCTAAGGGCTACAAGAGCGTTTCCAAGGAAGGGGGCTGGCTAGCAAGAGCTTTCAGTGCTGGCACTTTTCATCTCTGAGCAATTGCTCGACCTTTGCAATTTCTCAGCTCGTGTCTATGAGACGGAGAGATAGTGACCGTGACGTTTGGTGTGTAGAGAAGCGCAAAGCCCCAGTGTTGCTGCGCCTGTGAAAGCGCTTCCAAGGAAGGGGGCTGGCTACCAACAGTTTTCAGTGCTGGCACTTTTCAGCTCTGAGCAATTGCTCGACGTTTGCAATTTCTCACCCGAGCTTTTGTTAGAGTGCGCGAGAGGATGAGCAGAAGATGAGGTGGCTAGAGAAGCACAGAGCGCCAGTGTTCTAAGGGCTACAAGAGCGTTTCCAAGGAAGGGTGCTGGCTAGCAACAGCTTTCAGTGCTGGCACTTTTCTTCTCTGAGCAATTGCTCGACGTTTGCAATTTCTCAGCTCGTGTCTACGAGACGGAGAGATAGTGACCATGACGTTTGGTGGGTAGAGAAGCGCAGAGAGCAAGTGTTGCTGCGCCTGTGAAAGCGCTTCCAAGGAAGGGGGCTTGCTAGCAACAGCTTTCAGTGCTGGCACTTTTCATCTCTGAGCAATTGCTCGACGTTTGCAATTTCTCGACTGAGCTCTCTTTAGAGTGCGCGAGAGGATGAGCAGAAGATGAGGTGGCTAGAGAAGCACAGAGCGCCAGTGTTCTAAGGGCTACAAGAGCGTTTCCAAGGAAGGGGGCTGGCTAGCAAGAGCTTTCAGTGCTGGCACTTTTCATCTCTGAGCAATTGCTCGACCTTTGCAATTTCTCAGCTCGTGTCTATGAGACGGAGAGATAGTGACCGTGACGTTTGGTGGGTAGAGAAGCGCAAAGCCCCAGTGTTGCTGCGCCTGTGAAAGCGCTTCCAAGGAAGGGGGCTGGCTAGCAACAGCTTTCAGTGCTGGCACTTTTCAGCTCTGAGCAATTGCTCGACGTTTGCAATTTCTCAGCTCGTGTCTACGAGACGGAGAGATAGTGACCGTGACGTTTGGTGGGTCGAGAAGCGCAGAGAGCAAGTGTTGCTGCGCCTGTGAAAGCGCTTCCAAGGAGGGTGCTGGCTAGCAACAGCTTTCAGTGCTGGCACTTTTCATCTCTGAGCAATTGCTCGACGTTTGCAATTTCTCACCAGAGCTTTTGTTAGAGTGCGCGAGAGGATGAGGAGAAGATGAGGTGGCTAGAGAAGCACAGAGCGCCAGTGTTCTAAGGGCTACAAGAGCGTTTCCAAGGAAGGGGGCTGGCTAGCAAGAGCTTTCAGTGCTGGCACTTTTCATCTCTGAGCAATTGCTCGACGTTTGCAATTTCTCAGCTCGTGTCTATGAGACGGAGAGATAGTGACCGTGACGTTTGGTGGGTAGAGAAGCGCAAAGCCCCAGTGTTGCTGCGCCTGTGAAAGCGCTTCCAAGGAAGGGTGCTGGCTAGCAACAGCTTTCAGTGCTGGCACTTTTCAGCTCTGAGCAATTGCTCGACGTTTGCAATTTCTCACCGGAGCTTTTGTTAGAGTGCGCGAGAGGATGAGCAGAAGATGAGGTGGCTAGAGAAGCACAGAGCGCCAGTGTTCTTAGGGCTACAAGAGCGTTTCCAAGGAAGGGTGCTGGCTAGCAACAGCTTTCAGTGCTGGCACTTTTCTTCTCTGAGCAATTGCTGGACGTTTGCAATTTCTCAGCTCGTGTCTACGAGACGGAGAGATAGTGACCGTGACGTTTGGTGGGTAGAGAAGCGCAGAGAGCAAGTGTTGCTGCGCCTGTGAAAGCGCTTCCAAGGAAGGGGGCTTGCTAGCAACAGCTTTCAGTGCTGGCACTTTTCATCTCTGAGCAATTGCTCGACGTTTGCAATTTCTCGACTGAGCTCTCTTTAGAATGCGCGAGAGGATGAGCAGAAGATGAGGTGGCTAGAGAAGCACAGAGCGCCAGTGTTCTAAGGGCTACAAGAGCGTTTCCAAGGAAGGGGGCTGGCTAGCAAGAGCTTTCAGTGCTGGCACTTTTCATCTCTGAGCAATTGCTCGACGTTTGCAATTTCTCAGCTCGTGTCTATGAGACGGAGAGATAGTGACCGTGACGTTTGGTGGCTAGAGAAGCGCAAAGCCCCAGTGTTGCTGCGCCTGTGAAAGCGCTTCCAAGGAAGGGGGCTGGCTAGCAAGAGCTTTCAGTGCTGGCACTTTTCAGCTCTGAGCAATTGCTGGACGTTTGCAATTTCTCAGCTCGTGTCTACGAGACGGAGAGATAGTGACCGTGACGTTTGGTGGGTCGAGAAGCACAGAGAGCAAGTGTTGCTGCGCCTGTGAAAGTGCTTCCAAGGAGGGTGCTGGCTAGCAACAGCTTTCAGTGCTGGCACTTTTCATCTCTGAGCAATTGCTCGACGTTTGCAATTTCTCACCAGAGCTTTTGTTAGAGTGCGCGAGAGGATGAGCAGAAGATGAGGTGGCTAGAGAAGCACAGAGCGCCAGTATTCTAAGGGCTACAAGAGCGTTTCCAAGGAAGGGGGCTGGCTAGCAAGAGCTTTCAGTGCTGGCACTTTTCATCTCTGAGCAATTGCTCGACGTTTGCAATTTCTCAGCTCGTGTCTACGAGACGGAGAGATAGTGACCGTGACGTTTGGTGGCTAGAGAAGTGCAAAGCCCCAGTGTTGCTGCGCCTGTGAAAGCGCTTCCAAGGAAGGGGGCTTGCTAGCAACAGCTTTCAGTGCTGGCACTTTTCATCTCTGAGCAATTGCTGGACGTTTGCAATTTCTCACCAGAGCTCTCTTTAGAGTGCGCGAGAGGATGAGCAGAAGATGAGGTGGCTAGAGAAGCTCAGAGCCCCATTGTTCTTAGGGCTACAAAAGCGCTTCCAAGGAAGGGGGCTGGCTAGCAACAGCTTTCAGTGCTGGCACTTTTCATCTCTGAGCAATTGCTCGACCTTTGCAATTTCTCACCTGTGCTCTCTTTAGACTGCGCGAGAGGATGGGCAGAAGATTAGGTGGCTAGAGAAGCACAGAGCCCCAGTGTTCCAAGGGCTACAAGAGCGTTTCCAAGGAAGGGGGCTGGCTAGCAAGAGCTTTCAGTGCTGGCACTTTTCATCTCTGAGCAGTTGCTCGACGTTTGCAATTTCTCAGCTCGAGTCTACGAGACGGAAAGAGAATGACCGTGACGTTTGGTGGGTAGAGAAGCGCAGAGAGCAAGTGTTGCTGCGCCTGTGAAAGCGCTTCCAAGGAAGGGGGCTGGCTAGCAAGAGCTTTCAGTGCTGGCACTTTTCTTCTCTGAGCAATTGCTCGACGTTTGCAATTTCTCACCGGAGCTTTTGTTAGAGTGCGCGAGAGGATGAGCAGAAGATGAGGTGGCTAGAGAAGCACAGAGCGCCAGTGTTCTAAGGGCTACAAGAGCGTTTCCAAGGAAGGGGGCTGGCTAGCAAGAGCTTTCAGTGCTGGCACTTTTCATCTCTGAGCAATTGCTGGACGTTTGCAATTTCTCAGCTCGTGTCTACGAGACGGAGAGATAGTGACCGTGACGTTTGGTGGGTAGAGAAGCGCAGAGAGCAAGTGTTGCTGCGCCTGTGAAAGTGCTTCCAAGGAGGGTGCTGGCTAGCAAGAGCTTTCAGTGCTGGCACTTTTCAGCTCTGAGCAATTGCTCGACGTTTGCAATTTCTCACCGGAGCTTTTGTTAGAGTGCGCGAGAGGATGAGCAGAAGATGAGGTGGCTAGAGAAGCACAGAGCGCCAGTGTTCTTAGGGCTACAAGAGCGTTTCCAAGGAAGGGGGCTGGCTAGCAACAGCTTTCAGTGCTGGCACTTTTCTTCTCTGAGCAATTGCTCGACGTTTGCAATTTCTCAGCTCGTGTCTACGAGACGGAGAGATAGTGACCATGACGTTTGGTGGGTAGAGAAGCGCAGAGAGCAAGTGTTGCTGCGCCTGTGAAAGCGCTTCCAAGGAAGGGGGCTTGCTAGCAACAGCTTTCAGTGCTGGCACTTTTCAGCTCTGAGCAATTGCTCGACGTTTGCAATTTCTCACCGGAGCTTTTGTTAGAGTGCGCGAGAGGATGAGCAGAAGATGAGGTGGCTAGAGAAGCACAGAGCGCCAGTGTTCTAAGGGCTACAAGAGCGTTTCCAAGGAAGGGTGCTGGCTAGCAAGAGCTTTCAGTGCTGGCACTTTTCATCTCTGAGCAATTGCTCGACGTTTGCAATTTCTCAGCTCGTGTCTACGAGACGGAGAGATAGTGACCGTGACGTTTGGTGGGTAGAGAAGCGCAGAGAGCAAGTGTTGCTGCGCCTGTGAAAGTTCTTCCAAGGAGGGGGCTGGCTAGCAACAGCTTTCAGTGCTGGCACTTTTCATCTCTGAGCAATTGCTCGACGTTTGCAATTTCTCACCGGAGCTCTCTTTAGACTGCGCGAGAGGATGAGCAGAAGATGAGGTGGCTAGAGAAGCACAGAGCCCCAGTGTTCTAAGGGCTACAAGAGCGTTTCCAAGGAAGGGGGCTGGCTAGCAAGAGCTTTCAGTGCTGGCACTTTTAATCTCTGAGCAATTGCTCGACGTTTGCAATTTCTCAGCTCGTGTCTACAAGACGGAAAGAGAATGACCGTGACGTTTGGTGGGTAGAGAAGCGCAAAGCCCCAGTGTTGCTGCGCCTGTGAAAGCGCTTCCAAGGAAGGGGGCTGGCTAGCAAGAGCTTTCAGTGCTGGCACTTTTCATCTCTGAGCAATTGCTCGACGTTTGCAATTTCTCAGCTCGTGTCTACGAGACGGAGAGATAGTGACCGTGACGTTTGGTGGGTCGAGAAGCGCAGAGAGCAAGTGTTGCTGCGCCTGTGAAAGTGCTTCCAAGGAGGGTGCTGGCTAGCAAGAGCTTTCAGTGCTGGCACTTTTCATCTCTGAGCAATTGCTCGACGTTTGCAATTTCTCACCGGAGCTTTTGTTAGAGTGCGCGAGAGGATGAGCAGAAGATGAGGTGGCTAGAGAAGCACAGAGCGCCAGTATTCTAAGGGCTACAAGAGCGTTTCCAAGGAAGGGGGCTGCCTAGCAACAGCTTTCAGTGCTGGCACTTTTCATCTCTGAGCAATTGCTCGACGTTTGCAATTTCTCAGCTCGTGTCTACGAGACGGAGAGATAGTGACCGTGACGTTTGGTGGGTAGAGAAGTGCAAAGCCCCAGTGTTGCTGCGCCTGTGAAAGCGCTTCCAAGGAAGGGGGCTGGCTAGCAACAGCTTTCAGTGCTGGCACTTTTCAGCTCTGAGCAATTGCTCGACGTTTGCAATTTCTCACCGGAGCTTTTGTTAGAGTGCGCGAGAGGATGAGCAGAAGATGAGGTGGCTAGAGAAGCACAGAGCGCCAGTGTTCTAAGGGCTACAAGAGCGTTTCCAAGGAAGGGGGCTGGCTAGCAAGAGCTTTCAGTGCTGGCACTTTTCATCTCTGAGCAATTGCTCCACGTTTGCAATTTCTCAGCTCGTGTCTACGAGACGGAGAGATAGTGACCGTGATGATGGTGGGTAGAGAAGCGCAAAGCCCCAGTGTTGCTGCGCCTGTGAAAGCGCTTCCAAGGAAGGGTGCTGGCTAGCAACAGCTTTCAGTGCTGGCACTTTTCATCTCTGAGCAATTGCTCGACCTTTGCAATTTCTCACCTGTGCTCTCTTTAGACTGCGCGAGAGGATGAGCAGAAGATGAGGTGGCTAGAGAAGCACAGAGCCCCAGTGTTCCAAGGGCTACAAGAGCGTTTCCAAGGAAGGGGGCTGGCTAGCAACAGCTTTCAGTGCTGGCACTTTTCATCTCTGAGCAGTTGCTCGACGTTTGCAATTTCTCAGCTCGAGTCTACGAGACGGAAAGAGAATGACCGTGACGTTTGGTGGGTAGAGAAGCGCAGAGAGCAAGTGTTGCTGCGCCTGTGAAAGCGCTTCCAAGGAAGGGGGCTGGCTAGCAAGAGCTTTCAGTGCTGGCACTTTTCATCTCTGAGCAATTGCTCGACGTTTGCAATTTCTCAGCTCGTGTCTACGAGACGGAGAGATAGTGACCGTGACGTTTGGTGGGTCGAGAAGCGCAGAGAGCAAGTGTTGCTGCGCCTGTGAAAGTGCTTCCAAGGAGGGTGCTGGCTAGCAAGAGCTTTCAGTGCTGGCACTTTTCATCTCTGAGCAATTGCTCGACGTTTGCAATTTCTCACCGGAGCTTTTGTTAGAGTGCGCGAGAGGATGAGGAGAAGATGAGGTGGCTAGAGAAGCACAGAGCGCCAGTGTTCTAAGGGCTACAAGAGCGTTTCCAAGGAAGGGGGCTGGCTAGCAACAGCTTTCAGTGCTGGCACTTTTCATCTCTGAGCAATTGCTCGACGTTTGCAATTTCTCAGCTCGTGTCTATGAGACGGAGAGATAGTGACCGTGACGTTTGGTGGGTAGAGAAGCGCAAAGCCCCAGTGTTGCTGCGCCTGTGAAAGCGCTTCCAAGGAAGGGTGCTGGCTAGCAACAGCTTTCAGTGCTGGCACTTTTCAGCTCTGAGCAATTGCTCGACGTTTGCAATTTCTCTCCGGAGCTTTTGTTAGAGTGCGCGAGAGGATGAGCAGAAGATGAGGTGGCTAGAGAAGCACAGAGCGCCAGTGTTCTTAGGGCTACAAGAGCGTTTCCAACGAAGGGTGCTGGCTAGCAACAGCTTTCAGTGCTGGCACTTTTCTTCTCTGAGCAATTGCTCGACGTTTGCAATTTCTCAGCTCGTGTCTACGAGACGGAGAGATAGTGACCATGACGTTTGGTGGGTAGAGAAGCGCAGAGAGCAAGTGTTGCTGCGCCTGTGAAAGCGCTTCCAAGGAAGGGGGCTTGCTAGCAACAGCTTTCAGTGCTGGCACTTTTCATCTCTGAGCAATTGCTCGACGTTTGCAATTTCTCACCGGAGCTTTTGTTAGAGTGCGCGAGAGGATGAGCAGAAGATGAGGTGGCTAGAGAAGCACAGAGCCCCAGTGTTCTAAGGGCTACAAGAGCGTTTCCAAGGAAGGGGGCTGGCTAGCAACAGCTTTCAGTGCTGGCACTTTTCATCTCTGAGCAATTGCTCCACGTTTGCAATTTCTCAGCTCGTGTCTACAAGACGGAAAGAGAATGACCGTGACGTTTGGTGGGTAGAGAAGCGCAAAGCCCCAGTGTTGCTGCGCCTGTGAAAGCGCTTCCAAGGATGGGGGCTGGCTAGCAAGAGCTTTCAGTGCTGGCACTTTTCATCTCTGAGCAATTGCTGGACGTTTGCAATTTCTCAGCTCGTGTCTACGAGACGGAGAGATAGTGACCGTGACGTTTGGTGGGTCGAGAAGCGCAGAGAGCAAGTGTTGCTGCGCCTGTGAAAGTGCTTCCAAGGAGGGTGCTGGCTAGCAACAGCTTTCAGTGCTGGCACTTTTCATCTCTGAGCAATTGCTCGACGTTTGCAATTTCTCAACTGAGCTCTCTTTAGAGTGCGCGAGAGGATGAGCAGAAGATGAGGTGGCTAGAGAAGCACAGAGCGCCAGTATTCCAAGGGCTACAAGAGCGTTTCCAAGGAAGGGGGCTGGCTAGCAAGAGCTTTCAGTGCTGGCACTTTTCATCTCTGAGCAATTGCTCGACGTTTGCAATTTCTCAGCTCGTGTCTACGAGACGGAGAGATAGTGACCGTGACGTTTGGTGGCTAGAGAAGTGCAAAGCCCCAGTGTTGCTGCGCCTGTGAAAGCGCTTCCAAGGAAGGGGGCTTGCTAGCAACAGCTTTCAGTGCTGGCACTTTTCAGCTCTGAGCAATTGCTCGACGTTTGCAATTTCTCTCCGGAGCTTTTGTTAGAGTGCGCGAGAGGATGAGCAGAAGATGAGGTGGCTAGAGAAGCACAGAGCGCCAGTGTTCTAAGGGCTACAAGAGCGTTTCCAAGGAAGGGTGCTGGCTAGCAACAGCTTTCAGTGCTGGCACTTTTCATCTCTGAGCAATTGCTCCACGTTTGCAATTTCTCAGCTCGTGTCTACGAGACGGAGAGATAGTGACCGTGATGATGGTGGGTAGAGAAGTGCAAAGCCCCAGTGTTGCTGCGCCTGTGAAAGCGCTTCCAAGGAAGGGTGCTGGCTAGCAACAGCTTTCAGTGCTGGCACTTTTCATCTCTGAGCAATTGCTGGACGTTTGCAATTTCTCACCAGAGCTCTCTTTAGAGTGCGCGAGAGGATGAGCAGAAGATGAGGTGGCTAGAGAAGCTCAGAGCCCCATTGTTCTTAGGGCTACAAAAGCGCTTCCAAGGAAGGGGGCTGGCTAGCAACAGCTTTCAGTGCTGGCACTTTTCATCTCTGAGCAATTGCTCGACCTTTGCAATTTCTCACCTGTGCTCTCTTTAGACTGCGCGAGAGGATGGGCAGAAGATGAGGTGGCTAGAGAAGCACAGAGCCCCAGTGTTCCAAGGGCTACAAGAGCGTTTCCAAGGAAGGGGGCTGGCTAGCAAGAGCTTTCAGTGCTGGCACTTTTCATCTCTGAGCAGTTGCTCGACGTTTGCAATTTCTCAGCTCGAGTCTACGAGACGGAAAGAGAATGACCGTGACGTTTGGTGGGTAGAGAAGCGCAGAGAGCAAGTGTTGCTGCGCCTGTGAAAGCGCTTCCAAGGAAGGGGGCTTGCTAGCAACAGCTTTCAGTGCTGGCACTTTTCTTCTCTGAGCAATTGCTCGACGTTTGCAATTTCTCACCGGAGCTTTTGTTAGAGTGCGCGAGAGGATGAGCAGAAGATGAGGTGGCTAGAGAAGCACAGAGCGCCAGTGTTCTAAGGGCTACAAGAGCGTTTCCAAGGAAGGGGGCTGGCTAGCAAGAGCTTTCAGTGCTGGCACTTTTCAGCTCTGAGCAATTGCTGGACGTTTGCAATTTCTCAGCTCGTGTCTACGAGACGGAGAGATAGTGACCGTGACGTTTGGTGGGTAGAGAAGCGCAGAGAGCAAGTGTTGCTGCGCCTGTGAAAGTGCTTCCAAGGAGGGTGCTGGCTAGCAAGAGCTTTCAGTGCTGGCACTTTTCAGCTCTGAGCAATTGCTCGACGTTTGCAATTTCTCTCCGGAGCTTTTGTTAGAGTGCGCGAGAGGATGAGCAGAAGATGAGGTGGCTAGAGAAGCACAGAGCGCCAGTGTTCTAAGGGCTACAAGAGCGTTTCCAAGGAAGGGTGCTGGCTAGCAACAGCTTTCAGTGCTGGCACTTTTCATCTCTGAGCAATTGCTCGACGTTTGCAATTTCTCAGCTCGTGTCTATGAGACGGAGAGATAGTGACCGTGACGTTTGGTGGGTAGAGAAGCGCAAAGCCCCAGTGTTGCTGCGCCTGTGAAAGCGCTTCCAAGGAAGGGGGCTGGCTAGCAACAGCTTTCAGTGCTGGCACTTTTCAGCTCTGAGCAATTGCTCGACGTTTGCAATTTCTCACCGGAGCTTTTGTTAGAGTGCGCGAGAGGATGAGCAGAAGATGAGGTGGCTAGAGAAGCACAGAGCGCCAGTGTTCTTAGGGCTACAAGAGCGTTTCCAAGGAAGGGGGCTGGCTAGCAACAGCTTTCAGTGCTGGCACTTTTCTTCTCTGAGCAATTGCTCGACGTTTGCAATTTCTCAGCTCGTGTCTACGAGACGGAGAGATAGTGACCATGACGTTTGGTGGGTAGAGAAGCGCAGAGAGCAAGTGTTGCTGCGCCTGTGAAAGCGCTTCCAAGGAAGGGGGCTTGCTAGCAACAGCTTTCAGTGCTGGCACTTTTCAGCTCTGAGCAATTGCTCGACGTTTGCAATTTCTCACCGGAGCTTTTGTTAGAGTGCGCGAGAGGATGAGCAGAAGATGAGGTGGCTAGAGAAGCACAGAGCCCCAGTGTTCTAAGGGCTACAAGAGCGTTTCCAAGGAAGGGGGCTGGCTAGCAAGAGCTTTCAGTGCTGGCACTTTTCATCTCTGAGCAATTGCTCGACGTTTGCAATTTCTCAGCTCGTGTCTACGAGACGGAGAGATAGTGACCGTGACGTTTGGTGGGTAGAGAAGCGCAGAGAGCAAGTGTTGCTGCGCCTGTGAAAGTGCTTCCAAGGAGGGGGCTGGCTAGCAACAGCTTTCAGTGCTGGCACTTTTCATCTCTGAGCAATTGCTCGACGTTTGCAATTTCTCACCGGAGCTCTCTTTAGACTGCGCGAGAGGATGAGGAGAAGATGAGGTGGCTAGAGAAGCACAGAGCGCCAGTGTTCTAAGGGCTACAAGAGCGTTTCCAAGGAAGGGGGCTGGCTAGCAAGAGCTTTCAGTGCTGGCACTTTTCATCTCTGAGCAATTGCTCGACGTTTGCAATTTCTCAGCTCGTGTCTACAAGACGGAAAGAGAATGACCGTGACGTTTGGTGGGTAGAGAAGCGCAAAGCCCCAGTGTTGCTGCGCCTGTGAAAGCGCTTCCAAGGAAGGGTGCTGGCTAGCAACAGCTTTCAGTGCTGGCACTTTTCATCTCTGAGCAATTGCTCGACGTTTGCAATTTCTCAGCTCGTGTCTACGAGACGGAGAGATAGTGACCGTGACGTTTGGTGGGTCGAGAAGCGCAGAGAGCAAGTGTTGCTGCGCCTGTGAAAGTGCTTCCAAGGAGGGTGCTGGCTAGCAAGAGCTTTCAGTGCTGGCACTTTTCATCTCTGAGCAATTGCTCGACGTTTGCAATTTCTCAACAGAGCTTTTGTTAGAGTGCGCGAGAGGATGAGCAGAAGATGAGGTGGCTAGAGAAGCACAGAGCGCCAGTGTTCTAAGGGCTACAAGAGCGTTTCCAAGGAAGGGGGCTGGCTAGCAAGAGCTTTCAGTGCTGGCACTTTTCATCTCTGAGCAATTGCTCGACGTTTGCAATTTCTCAGCTCGTGTCTACGAGACGGAGAGATAGTGACCGTGACGTTTGGTGGGTAGAGAAGTGCAAAGCCCCAGTGTTGCTGCGCCTGTGAAAGCGCTTCCAAGGAAGGGGGCTGGCTAGCAACAGCTTTCAGTGCTGGCACTTTTCAGCTCTGAGCAATTGCTCGACGTTTGCAATTTCTCACCGGAGCTTTTGTTAGAGTGCGCGAGAGGATGAGCAGAAGATGAGGTGGCTAGAGAAGCACAGAGCGCCAGTGTTCCAAGGGCTACAAGAGCGTTTCCAAGGAAGGGGGCTGGCTAGCAAGAGCTTTCAGTGCTGGCACTTTTCATCTCTGAGCAATTGCTCGACGTTTGCAATTTCTCAGCTCGTGTCTACGAGACGGAGAGATAGTGACCGTGACGTTTGGTGGGTAGAGAAGCGCAAAGCCCCAGTGTTGCTGCGCCTGTGAAAGCGCTTCCAAGGAAGGGTGCTGGCTAGCAACAGCTTTCAGTGCTGGCACTTTTCATCTCTGAGCAATTGCTCGACCTTTGCAATTTCTCACCTGTGCTCTCTTTAGACTGCGCGAGAGGATGGGCAGAAGATGAGGTGGCTAGAGAAGCACAGAGCCCCAGTGTTCCAAGGGCTACAAGAGCGTTTCCAATAAGGGGGCTGGCTAGCAAGAGCTTTCAGTGCTGGCACTTTTCATCTCTGAGCAGTTGCTCGACGTTTGCAATTTCTCAGCTCGAGTCTACGAGACGGAAAGAGAATGACCGTGACGTTTGGTGGGTAGAGAAGCGCAGAGAGCAAGTGTTGCTGCGCCTGTGAAAGCGCTTCCAAGGAAGGGTGCTGGCTAGCAACAGCTTTCAGTGCTGGCACTTTTCTTCTCTGAGCAATTGCTCGACGTTTGCAATTTCTCACCGGAGCTTTTGTTAGAGTGCGCGAGAGGATGAGGAGAAGATGAGGTGGCTAGAGAAGCACAGAGCGCCAGTGTTCTAAGGGCTACAAGAGCGTTTCCAAGGAAGGGGGCTGGCTAGCAAGAGCTTTCAGTGCTGGCACTTTTCATCTCTGAGCAATTGCTGGACGTTTGCAATTTCTCAGCTCGTGTCTACGAGACGGAGAGATAGTGACCGTGACGTTTGGTGGGTAGAGAAGCGCAGAGAGCAAGTGTTGCTGCGCCTGTGAAAGTGCTTCCAAGGAGGGTGCTGGCTAGCAAGAGCTTTCAGTGCTGGCACTTTTCAGCTCTGAGCAATTGCTCGACGTTTGCAATTTCTCTCCGGAGCTTTTGTTAGAGTGCGCGAGAGGATGAGCAGAAGATGAGGTGGCTAGAGAAGCACAGAGCGCCAGTGTTCTAAGGGCTACAAGAGCGTTTCCAAGGAAGGGTGCTGGCTAGCAACAGCTTTCAGTGCTGGCACTTTTCATCTCTGAGCAATTGCTCGACGTTTGCAATTTCTCAGCTCGTGTCTATGAGACGGAGAGATAGTGACCGTGACGTTTGGTGGGTAGAGAAGCGCAAAGCCCCAGTGTTGCTGCGCCTGTGAAAGCGCTTCCAAGGAAGGGGGCTGGCTAGCAACAGCTTTCAGTGCTGGCACTTTTCAGCTCTGAGCAATTGCTCGACGTTTGCAATTTCTCTCCGGAGCTTTTGTTAGAGTGCGCGAGAGGATGAGCAGAAGATGAGGTGGCTAGAGAAGCACAGAGCGCCAGTGTTCTTAGGGCTACAAGAGCGTTTCCAACGAAGGGTGCTGGCTAGCAACAGCTTTCAGTGCTGGCACTTTTCTTCTCTGAGCAATTGCTGGACGTTTGCAATTTCTCAGCTCGTGTCTACGAGACGGAGAGATAGTGACCATGACGTTTGGTGGGTAGAGAAGCGCAGAGAGCAAGTGTTGCTGCGCCTGTGAAAGCGCTTCCAAGGAAGGGGGCTTGCTAGCAACAGCTTTCAGTGCTGGCACTTTTCATCTCTGAGCAATTGCTCGACGTTTGCAATTTCTCACCGGAGCTTTTGTTAGAGTGCGCGAGAGGATGAGCAGAAGATGAGGTGGCTAGAGAAGCACAGAGCGCCAGTGTTCTAAGGGCTACAAGAGCGTTTCCAAGGAAGGGTGCTGGCTAGCAAGAGCTTTCAGTGCTGGCACTTTTCATCTCTGAGCAATTGCTCGACGTTTGCAATTTCTCAGCTCGTGTCTATGAGACGGAGAGATAGTGACCGTGACGTTTGGTGGGTAGAGAAGCGCAAAGCCCCAGTGTTGCTGCGCCTGTGAAAGCGCTTCCAAGGAAGGGGGCTTGCTAGCAACAGCTTTCAGTGCTGGCACTTTTCTTCTCTGAGCAATTGCTCGACGTTTGCAATTTCTCACCGGAGCTTTTGTTAGAGTGCGCGAGAGGATGAGGAGAAGATTAGATGGCTAGAGAAGCACAGAGCGCCAGTGTTCTAAGGGCTACAAGAGCGTTTCCAAGGAAGGGGGCTGGCTAGCAAGAGCTTTCAGTGCTGGCACTTTTCATCTCTGAGCAATTGCTCGACGTTTGCAATTTCTCAGCTCGTGTCTACGAGACGGAGAGATAGTGACCGTGACGTTTGGTGCGTAGAGAAGCGCAGAGAGCAAGTGTTGCTGCGCCTGTGAAAGTGCTTCCAGGGAAGGGTGCTGGCTAGCAACAGCTTTCAGTGCTGGCACTTTTCATCTCTGAGCAATTGCTCGACGTTTGCAATTTCTCACCGGAGCTCTCTTTAGACTGCGCGAGAGGATGAGCAGAAGATGAGGTGGCTAGAGAAGCACAGAGCCCCAGTGTTCTAAGGGCTACAAGAGCGTTTCCAAGGAAGGGGGCTGGCTAGCAAGAGCTTTCAGTGCTGGCACTTTTCATCTCTGAGCAATTGCTCGACGTTTGCAATTTCTCAGCTCGTGTCTACAAGACGGAAAGAGAATGACCGTGACGTTTGGTGGGTAGAGAAGCGCAAAGCCCCAGTGTTGCTGCGCCTGTGAAAGCGCTTCCAAGGAAGGGGGCTGGCTAGCAAGAGCTTTCAGTGCTGGCACTTTTCAGCTCTGAGCAATTGCTGGACGTTTGCAATTTCTCAGCTCGTGTCTACGAGACGGAGAGATAGTGACCGTGACGTTTGGTGGGTCGAGAAGCGCAGAGAGCAAGTGTTGCTGCGCCTGTGAAAGTGCTTCCAAGGAGGGTGCTGGCTAGCAACAGCTTTCAGTGCTGGCACTTTTCATCTCTGAGCAATTGCTCGACGTTTGCAATTTCTCAACTGAGCTCTCTTTAGAGTGCGCGAGAGGATGAGCAGAAGATGAGGTGGCTAGAGAAGCAGAGAGCGCCAGTATTCCAAGGGCTACAAGAGCGTTTCCAAGGAAGGGGGCTGGCTAGCAAGAGCTTTCAGTGCTGGCACTTTTCATCTCTGAGCAATTGCTCGACGTTTGCAATTTCTCAGCTCGTGTCTACGAGACGGAGAGATAGTGACCGTGACGTTTGGTGGCTAGAGAAGTGCAAAGCCCCAGTGTTGCTGCGCCTGTGAAAGCGCTTCCAAGGAAGGGGGCTTGCTAGCAACAGCTTTCAGTGCTGGCACTTTTCAGCTCTGAGCAATTGCTCGACGTTTGCAATTTCTCACCGGAGCTTTTGTTAGAGTGCGCGAGAGGATGAGCAGAAGATGAGGTGGCTAGAGAAGCACAGAGCGCCAGTGTTCTAAGGGCTACAAGAGCGTTTCCAAGGAAGGGTGCTGGCTAGCAACAGCTTTCAGTGCTGGCACTTTTCATCTCTGAGCAATTGCTCGACGTTTGCAATTTCTCAGCTCGTGTCTACGAGACGGAGAGATAGTGACCGTGATGATGGTGGGTAGAGAAGTGCAAAGCCCCAGTGTTGCTGCGCCTGTGAAAGCGCTTCCAAGGAAGGGTGCTGGCTAGCAACAGCTTTCAGTGCTGGCACTTTTCATCTCTGAGCAATTGCTGGACGTTTGCAATTTCTCACCAGAGCTCTCTTTAGAGTGCGCGAGAGGATGAGCAGAAGATGAGGTGGCTAGAGAAGCTCAGAGCCCCATTGTTCTTAGGGCTACAAAAGCGTTTCCAAGGAAGGGGGCTGGCTAGCAACAGCTTTCAGTGCTGGCACTTTTCATCTCTGAGCAGTTGCTCGACGTTTGCAATTTCTCAGCTCGAGTCTACGAGACGGAAAGAGAATGACCGTGACGTTTGGTGGGTAGAGAAGCGCAGAGAGCAAGTGTTGCTGCGCCTGTGAAAGCGCTTCCAAGGAAGGGGGCTGGCTAGCAACAGCTTTCAGTGCTGGCACTTTTCTTCTCTGAGCAATTGCTCGACGTTTGCAATTTGTCACCGGAGCTTTTGTTAGAGTGCGCGAGAGGATGAGCAGAAGATGAGGTGGCTAGAGAAGCACAGAGCGCCAGTGTTCTAAGGGCTACAAGAGCGTTTCCAAGGAAGGGGGCTGGCTAGCAAGAGCTTTCAGTGCTGGCACTTTTCAGCTCTGAGCAATTGCTGGACGTTTGCAATTTCTCAGCTCGTGTCTACGAGACGGAGAGATAGTGACCGTGACGTTTGGTGGGTAGAGAAGCGCAGAGAGCAAGTGTTGCTGCGCCTGTGAAAGTGCTTCCAAGGAGGGTGCTGGCTAGCAAGAGCTTTCAGTGCTGGCACTTTTCAGCTCTGAGCAATTGCTCGACGTTTGCAATTTCTCTCCGGAGCTTTTGTTAGAGTGCGCGAGAGGATGAGCAGAAGATGAGGTGGCTAGAGAAGCACAGAGCGCCAGTGTTCTAAGGGCTACAAGAGCGTTTCCAAGGAAGGGGGCTGGCTAGCAACAGCTTTCAGTGCTGGCACTTTTCATCTCTGAGCAATTGCTCGACGTTTGCAATTTCTCAGCTCGTGTCTATGAGACGGAGAGATAGTGACCGTGACGTTTGGTGGGTAGAGAAGCGCAAAGCCCCAGTGTTGCTGCGCCTGTGAAAGCGATTCCAAGGAAGGGGGCTGGCTACCAACAGCTTTCAGTGCTGGCACTTTTCAGCTCTGAGCAATTGCTCGACGTTTGCAATTTCTCACCGGAGCTTTTGTTAGAGTGCGCGAGAGGATGAGCAGAAGATGAGGTGGCTAGAGAAGCACAGAGCGCCAGTGTTCTTAGGGCTACAAGAGCGTTTCCAAGGAAGGGTGCTGGCTAGCAGCAGCTTTCAGTGCTGGCACTTTTCTTCTCTGAGCAATTGCTCAACATTTGCAATTTCTCAGCTCGTGTCTACGAGACGGAGAGATAGTGACCATGGCGTTTGGTGGGTAGAGAAGCGCAGAGAGCAAGTGTTGCTGCGCCTGTGAAAGCGCTTCCAAGGAAGGGGGCTTGCTAGCAACAGCTTTCAGTGCTGGCACTTTTCATCTCTGAGCAATTGCTCGACGTTTGCAATTTCTCACCGGAGCTTTTGTTAGAGTGCGCGAGAGGATGAGGAGAAGATGAGGTGGCTAGAGAAGCACAGAGCGCCAGTGTTCTAAGGGCTACAAGAGCGTTTCCAAGGAAGGGGGCTGGCTAGCAACAGCTTTCAGTGCTGGCACTTTTCATCTCTGAGCAATTGCTCGACGTTTGCAATTTCTCAGCTCGTGTCTACGAGACGGAGAGATAGTGACCGTGACGTTTGGTGGGTAGAGAAGAGCAAAGCCCCAGTGTTGCTGCGCCTGTGAAAGTGCTTCCAAGGAAGGGTGCTGACTAGCAACAGCTTTCAGTGCTGGCACTTTTCTTCTCTGAGCAATTGCTCGACGTTTGCAATTTCTCACCGGAGCTTTTGTTAGAGTGCGCGAGAGGATGAGCAGAAGATGAGGTGGCTAGAGAAGCACAGAGCGCCAGTGTTCTAAGGGCTACAAGAGCGTTTCCAAGGAAGGGGGCTGGCTAGCAAGAGCTTTCAGTGCTGGCACTTTTCATCTCTGAGCAATTGCTCGACGTTTGCAATTTCTCACCGGAGCTCTCTTTAGACTGCACGAGAGGATGAGCAGAAGATGAGGTGGCTAGAGAAGCACAGAGCGCCAGTGTTCTAAGGGCTACAAGAGCGTTTCCAAGGAAGGGGGCTGGCTAGCAAGAGCTTTCAGTGCTGGCACTTTTCAGCTCTGAGCAATTGCTCGACGTTTGCAATTTCTCAGCTCGTGTCTACAAGACGGAAAGAGAATGACCGTGACGATTGGTGGGTAGAGAAGCGCAAAGCCCCAGTGTTGCTGCGCCTGTGAAAGCGCTTCCAAGGAAGGGGGCTGGCTAGCAAGAGCTTTCAGTGCTGGCACTTTTCAGCTCTGAGCAATTGCTGGACGTTTGCAATTTCTCAGCTCGTGTCTACGAGACGGAGAGATAGTGACCGTGACGTTTGGTGGGTCGAGAAGCGCAGAGAGCAAGTGTTGCTGCGCCTGTGAAAGCGCTTCCATGGAGGGTGCTGGCTAGCAACAGCTTTCAGTGCTGGCACTTTTCATCTCTGAGCAATTGCTCGACGTTTGCAATTTCTCAACTGAGCTCTCTTTAGAGTGCGCGAGAGGATGAGCAGAAGATGAGGTGGCTAGAGAAGCACAGAGCGCCAGTATTCTAAGGGCTACAAGAGCGTTTCCAAGGAAGGGGGCTGGCTAGCAAGAGCTTTCAGTGCTGGCACTTTTCATCTCTGAGCAATTGCTCGACGTTTGCAATTTCTCAGCTCGTGTCTACGAGACGGAGAGATAGTGACCGTGACGTTTGGTGGCTAGAGAAGTGCAAAGCCCCAGTGTTGCTGCGCCTGTGAAAGCGCTTCCAAGGAAGGGGGCTTGCTAGCAACAGCTTTCAGTGCTGGCACTTTTCAGCTCTGAGCAATTGCTCGACGTTTGCAATTTCTCACCGGAGCTTTTGTTAGAGTGCGCGAGAGGATGAGCAGAAGATGAGGTGGCTAGAGAAGCACAGAGCGCCAGTGTTCTAAGGGCTACAAGAGCGTTTCCAAGGAAGGGTGCTGGCTAGCAAGAGCTTTCAGTGCTGGCACTTTTCATCTCTGAGCAATTGCTCCACGTTTGCAATTTCTCAGCTCGTGTCTACGAGACGGAGAGATAGTGACCGTGATGATGGTGGGTAGAGAAGTGCAAAGCCCCAGTGTTGCTGCGCCTGTGAAAGCGCTTCCAAGGAAGGGTGCTGGCTAGCAACAGCTTTCAGTGCTGGCACTTTTCATCTCTGAGCAATTGCTGGACGTTTGCAATTTCTCACCAGAGCTCTCTTTAGAGTGCGCGAGAGGATGAGCAGAAGATGAGGTGGCTAGAGAAGCTCAGAGCCCCATTGTTCTTAGGGCTACAAAAGCGCTTCCAAGGAAGGGGGCTGGCTAGCAACAGCTTTCAGTGCTGGCACTTTTCATCTCTGAGCAATTGCTCGACCTTTGCAATTTCTCACCTGTGTTCTCTTTAGACTGCGCGAGAGGATGGGCAGAAGATTAGGTGGCTAGAGAAGCACAGAGCCCCAGTGTTCCAAGGGCTACAAGAGCGTTTCCAAGGAAGGGGGCTGGCTAGCAAGAGCTTTCAGTGCTGGCACTTTTCATCTCTGAGCAGTTGCTCGACGTTTGCAATTTCTCAGCTCGAGTCTACGAGACGGAAAGAGAATGACCGTGACGTTTGGTGGGTAGAGAAGCGCAGAGAGCAAGTGTTGCTGCGCCTGTGAAAGCGCTTCCAAGGAAGGGGGCTGGCTAGCAACAGCTTTCAGTGCTGGCACTTTTCTTCTCTGAGCAATTGCTCGACGTTTGCAATTTCTCACCTCGTGTCTACGAGACGGAGAGATAGTGACCATGACGTTTGGTGGGTAGAGAAGCGCAGAGAGCAAGTGTTGCTGCGCCTGTGAAAGCGCTTCCAAGGAAGGGGGCTGGCTAGCAACAGCTTTCAGTGCTGGCACTTTTCATCTCTGAGCAATTGCTCGACGTTTGCAATTTCTCACCGGAGCTTTTGTTAGAGTGCGCGAGAGGATGAGCAGAAGATGAGGTGGCTAGAGAAGCACAGAGCGCCAGTGTTCTAAGGGCTACAAGAGCGTTTCCAAGGAAGGGTGCTGGCTAGCAACAGCTTTCAGTGCTGGCACTTTTCATCTCTGAGCAATTGCTCGACGTTTGCAATTTCTCACCGGAGCTCTCTTTAGACTGCGCGAGAGGATGAGCAGAAGATGAGGTGGCTAGAGAAGCACAGAGCGCCAGTGTTCTAAGGGCTACAAGAGCGTTTCCAAGGAAGGGGGCTGGCTAGCAAGAGCTTTCAGTGCTGGCACTTTTCAGCTCTGAGCAATTGCTCGACGTTTGCAATTTCTCAGCTCGTGTCTACAAGACGGAAAGAGAATGACCGTGACGTTTGGTGGGTAGAGAAGCGCAAAGCCCCAGTGTTGCTGCGCCTGTGAAAGCGCTTCCAAGGAAGGGGGCTGGCTAGCAAGAGCTTTCAGTGCTGGCACTTTTCAGCTCTGAGCAATTGCTGGACGTTTGCAATTTCTCAGCTCGTGTCTACGAGACGGAGAGATAGTGACCGTGACGTTTGGTGGGTCGAGAAGCGCAGAGAGCAAGTGTTGCTGCGCCTGTGAAAGTGCTTCCAAGGAGGGTGCTGGCTAGCAACAGCTTTCAGTGCTGGCACTTTTCTTCTCTGAGCAATTGCTCGACGTTTGCAATTTCTCAACTGAGCTCTCTTTAGAGTGCGCGAGAGGATGAGCAGAAGATGAGGTGGCTAGAGAAGCACAGAGCGCCAGTATTCTAAGGGCTACAAGAGCGTTTCCAAGGAAGGGGGCTGGCTAGCAACAGCTTTCAGTGCTGGCACTTTTCATCTCTGAGCAATTGCTCGACGTTTGCAATTTCTCAGCTCGTGTCTATGAGACGGAGAGATAGTGACCGTGACGTTTGGTGGCTAGAGAAGTGCAAAGCCCCAGTGTTGCTGCGCCTGTGAAAGCGCTTCCAAGGAAGGGGGCTTGCTAGCAACAGCTTTCAGTGCTGGCACTTTTCAGCTCTGAGCAATTGCTCGACGTTTGCAATTTCTCACCGGAGCTTTTGTTAGAGTGCGCGAGAGGATGAGCAGAAGATGAGGTGGCTAGAGAAGCACAGAGCCCCAGTGTTCTAAGGGCTACAAGAGCGTTTCCAAGGAAGGGTGCTGGCTAGCAAGAGCTTTCAGTGCTGGCACTTTTCATCTCTGAGCAATTGCTCGACGTTTGCAATTTCTCAGCTCGTGTCTACGAGACGGAGAGATAGTGACCGTGATGATGGTGGGTAGAGAAGCGCAAAGCCCCAGTGTTGCTGCGCCTGTGAAAGCGCTTCCAAGGAAGGGTGCTGGCTAGCAACAGCTTTCAGTGCTGGCACTTTTCATCTCTGAGCAATTGCTGGACGTTTGCAATTTCTCACCAGAGCTCTCTTTAGAGTGCGCGAGAGGATGAGCAGAAGATGAGGTGGCTAGAGAAGCTCAGAGCCCCATTGTTCTTAGGGCTACAAAAGCGCTTCCAAGGAAGGGGGCTGGCTAGCAACAGCTTTCAGTGCTGGCACTTTTCATCTCTGAGCAATTGCTCGACCTTTGCAATTTCTCACCTGTGCTCTCTTTAGACTGCGCGAGAGGATGGGCAGAAGATTAGGTGGCTAGAGAAGCACAGAGCCCCAGTGTTCCAAGGGCTACAAGAGCGTTTCCAAGGAAGGGGGCTGGCTAGCAAGAGCTTTCAGTGCTGGCACTTTTCATCTCTGAGCAGTTGCTCGACGTTTGCAATTTCTCAGCTCGAGTCTACGAGACGGAAAGAGAATGACCGTGACGTTTGGTGGGTAGAGAAGCGCAGAGAGCAAGTGTTGCTGCGCCTGTGAAAGCGCTTCCAAGGAAGGGGGCTGGCTACCAACAGCTTTCAGTGCTGGCACTTTTCATCTCTGAGCAATTGCTCGACGTTTGCAATTTCTCACCGGAGCTCTCTTTAGACTGCGCGAGAGGATGAGCAGAAGATGAGGTGGCTAGAGAAGCACAGAGCCCCAGTGTTCTAAGGGCTACAAGAGCGTTTCCAAGGAAGGGGGCTGGCTAGCAAGAGCTTTCAGTGCTGGCACTTTTCATCTCTGAGCAATTGCTGGACGTTTGCAATTTCTCAGCTCGTGTCTACGAGACGGAGAGATAGTGACCGTGACGTTTGGTGGGTCGAGAAGCGCAGAGAGCAAGTGTTGCTGCGCCTGTGAAAGTGCTTCCAAGGAGGGTGCTGGCTAGCAAGAGCTTTCAGTGCTGGCACTTTTCAGCTCTGAGCAATTGCTCGACGTTTGCAATTTCTCTCCGGAGCTTTTGTTAGAGTGCGCGAGAGGATGAGCAGAAGATGAGGTGGCTAGAGAAGCACAGAGCGCCAGTGTTCTAAGGGCTACAAGAGCGTTTCCAAGGAAGGGGGCTGGCTAGCAACAGCTTTCAGTGCTGGCACTTTTCATCTCTGAGCAATTGCTCGACGTTTGCAATTTCTCAGCTCGTGTCTATGAGACGGAGAGATAGTGACCGTGACGTTTGGTGGGTAGAGAAGCGCAAAGCCCCAGTGTTGCTGCGCCTGTGAAAGCGCTTCCAAGGAAGGGGGCTGGCTAGCAACAGCTTTCAGTGCTGGCACTTTTCAGCTCTGAGCAATTGCTCGACGTTTGCAATTTCTCACCGGAGCTTTTGTTAGAGTGCGCGAGAGGATGAGCAGAAGATGAGGTGGCTAGAGAAGCACAGAGCGCCAGTGTTCTAAGGGCTACAAGAGCGTTTCCAAGGAAGGGGGCTGGCTAGCAACAGCTTTCAGTGCTGGCACTTTTCTTCTCTGAGCAATTGCTCGACGTTTGCAATTTCTCAGCTCGTGTCTACGAGACGGAGAGATAGTGACCATGACGTTTGGTGGGTAGAGAAGCGCAGAGAGCAAGTGTTGCTGCGCCTGTGAAAGCGCTTCCAAGGAAGGGGGCTTGCTAGCAACAGCTTTCAGTGCTGGCAATTTTCAGCTCTGAGCAATTGCTCGACGTTTGCAATTTCTCACCGGAGCTTTTGTTAGAGTGCGCGAGAGGATGAGCAGAAGATGAGGTGGCTAGAGAAGCACAGAGCGCCAGTGTTCTAAGGGCTACAAGAGCGTTTCCAAGGAAGGGGGCTGGCTAGCAACAGCTTTCAGTGCTGGCACTTTTCATCTCTGAGCAATTGCTCGACGTTTGCAATTTCTCACCTCGTGTCTACGAGACGGAGAGATAGTGACCGTGACGTTTGGTGGCTAGAGAAGTGCAAAGCCCCAGTGTTGCTGCGCCTGTGAAAGCGCTTCCAAGGAAGGGGGCTTGCTAGCAACAGCTTTCAGTGCTGGCACTTTTCAGCTCTGAGCAATTGCTCGACGTTTGCAATTTCTCACCGGAGCTTTTGTTAGAGTGCGCGAGAGGATGAGCAGAAGATGAGGTGGCTAGAGAAGCACAGAGCGCCAGTGTTCTAAGGGCTACAAGAGCGTTTCCAAGGAAGGGTGCTGGCTAGCAAGAGCTTTCAGTGCTGGCACTTTTCATCTCTGAGCAATTGCTGGACGTTTGCAATTTCTCAGCTCGTGTCTACGAGACGGAGAGATAGTGACCGTGACGTTTGGTGGGTCGAGAAGCGCAGAGAGCAAGTGTTGCTGCGCCTGTGAAAGTGCTTCCAAGGAGGGTGCTGGCTAGCAAGAGCTTTCAGTGCTGGCACTTTTCATCTCTGAGCAATTGCTCGACGTTTGCAATTTCTCAACTGAGCTCTCTTTAGAGTGCGCGAGAGGATGAGCAGAAGATGAGGTGGCTAGAGAAGCACAGAGCGCCAGTATTCTAAGGGCTACAAGAGCGTTTCCAAGGAAGGGGGCTGGCTAGCAACAGCTTTCAGTGCTGGCACTTTTCATCTCTGAGCAATTGCTCGACGTTTGCAATTTCTCAGCTCGTGTCTACGAGACGGAGAGATAGTGACCGTGACGTTTGGTGGCTAGAGAAGTGCAAAGCCCCAGTGTTGCTGCGCCTGTGAAAGCGCTTCCAAGGAAGGGGGCTTGCTAGCAACAGCTTTCAGTGCTGGCACTTTTCAGCTCTGAGCAATTGCTCGACGTTTGCAATTTCTCACCGGAGCTTTTGTTAGAGTGCGCGAGAGGATGAGCAGAAGATGAGGTGGCTAGAGAAGCACAGAGCGCCAGTGTTCTAAGGGCTACAAGAGCGTTTCCAAGGAAGGGTGCTGGCTAGCAACAGCTTTCAGTGCTGGCACTTTTCTTCTCTGAGCAATTGCTCGACGTTTGCAATTTCTCAGCTCGTGTCTACGAGACGGAGAGATAGTGACCATGACGTTTGGTGGGTAGAGAAGCGCAGAGAGCAAGTGTTGCTGCGCCTGTGAAAGCGCTTCCAAGGAAGGGGGCTTGCTAGCAACAGCTTTCAGTGCTGGCACTTTTCAGCTCTGAGCAATTGCTCGACGTTTGCAATTTCTCACCGGAGCTTTTGTTAGAGTGCGCGAGAGGATGAGCAGAAGATGAGGTGGCTAGAGAAGCACAGAGCGCCAGTGTTCTAAGGGCTACAAGAGCGTTTCCAAGGAAGGGGGCTGGCTAGCAACAGCTTTCAGTGCTGGCACTTTTCAGCTCTGAGCAATTGCTGGACGTTTGCAATTTCTCAGCTCGTGTCTATGAGACGGAGAGATAGTGACCGTGACGTTTGGTGGGTAGAGAAGCGCAAAGCCCCAGTGTTGCTGCGCCTGTGAAAGCGCTTCCAAGGAAGGGTGCTGACTAGCAACAGCTTTCAGTGCTGGCACTTTTCAGCTCTGAGCAATTGCTCGACGTTTGCAATTTCTCACCGGAGCTTTTGTTAGAGTGCGCGAGAGGATGAGGAGAAGATTAGATGGCTAGAGAAGCACAGAGCGCCAGTGTTCTAAGGGCTACAAGAGCGTTTCCAAGGAAGGGGGCTGGCTAGCAAGAGCTTTCAGTGCTGGCACTTTTCATCTCTGAGCAATTGCTGGACGTTTGCAATTTCTCAGCTCGTGTCTACGAGACGGAGAGATAGTGACCGTGACGTTTGGTGCGTAGAGAAGCGCAGAGAGCAAGTGTTGCTGCGCCTGTGAAAGTTCTTCCAAGGAGGGGGCTGGCTAGCAACAGCTTTCAGTGCTGGCACTTTTCATCTTTGAGCAATTGCTCGACGTTTGCAATTTCTCACCGGAGCTTTTGTTAGAGTGCGCGAGAGGATGAGGAGAAGATGACGTGGCTAGAGAAGCACAGAGCCCCAGTGTTCTAAGGGCTACAAGAGCGTTTCCAAGGAAGGGGGCTGGCTAGCAACAGCTTTCAGTGCTGGCACTTTTCATCTCTGAGCAATTGCTCGACGTTTGCAATTTCTCAGCTTGTGTCTACGAGACGGAGAGATAGTGACCGTGACGATTGGTGGGTAGAGAAGCGCAAAGCCCCAGTGTTGCTGCGCCTGTGAAAGCGCTTCCAAGGAAGGGGGCTGGCTAGCAAGAGCTTTCAGTGCTGGCACTTTTCATCTTTGAGCAATTGCTCGACGTTTGCAATTTCTCACCGGAGCTCTCTTTAGACTGCGCGAGAGGATGAGCAGAAGATGAGGTGGCTAGAGAAGCACAGAGCGCCAGTGTTCTAAGGGCTACAAGAGCGTTTCCAAGGAAGGGGGCTGGCTAGCAACAGCTTTCAGTGCTGGCACTTTTCATCTCTGAGCAATTGCTCGACGTTTGCAATTTCTCAGCTCGTGTCTACAAGACGGAAAAGAATGACCGTGACGTTTGGTGGGTAGAGAAGCGCAAAGCCCCAGTGTTGCTGCGCCTGTGAAAGCGCTTCCAAGGAAGGGTGCTGGCTAGCAACAGCTTTCAGTGCTGGCACTTTTCATCTCTGAGCAATTGCTCGACGTTTGCAATTTCTCACCGGAGCTTTTGTTAGAGTGCGCGAGAGGATGAGCAGAAGATGAGGTGGCTAGAGAAGCACAGAGCGCCAGTGTTCTAAGGGCTACAAGAGCGTTTCCAAGGAAGGGGGCTGGCTAGCAACAGCTTTCAGTGCTGGCACTTTTCATCTCTGAGCAATTGCTCGACGTTTGCAATTTCTCAGCTCGTGTCTACGAGACGGAGAGATAATGACCGTGACGTTTGGTGGGTAGAGAAGCGCAAAGCCCCAGTGTTGCTGCGCCTGTGAAAGCGCTTCCAAGGAAGGGGCCTGGCTAGCAACAGCTTTCAGTGCTGGCACTTTTCATCTTTGAGCAATTGCTCGACGTTTGCAATTTCTCACCGGAGCTTTTGTTAGAGTGCGCGAGAGGATGAGCAGAAGATGAGGTGGCTAGAGAAGCACAGAGCGCCAGTGTTCTAAGGGCTACAAGAGCGTTTCCAAGGAAGGGTGCTGGCTAGCAAGAGCTTTCAGTGCTGGCACTTTTCTTCTCTGAGCAATTGCTCGACGTTTGCAATTTCTCAGCTCGTGTCTACGAGACGGAGAGATAATGACCGCGACGTTTGGTGGGTAGAGAAGCGCAAAGCCCCAGTGTTGCTGCGCCTGTGAAAGCGCTTCCAAGGAAGGGGCCTGGCTAGCAACAGCTTTCAGTGCTGGCACTTTTCATCTTTGAGCAATTGCTCGACGTTTGCAATTTCTCACCGGAGCTTTTGTTAGAGTGCGCGAGAGGATGAGCAGAAGATGAGGTGGCTAGAGAAGCACAGAGCGCCAGTGTTCTAAGGGCTACAAGAGCGTTTCCAAGGAAGGGAGCTGGCTAGCAAGAGTTTTCAGTGCTGGCACTTTTCATCTCTGAGCAATTGCTCGACGTTTGCAATTTCTCAGCTCGTGTCTACGAGACGGAGAGATAGTGACCGTGACGTTTGGTGGGTAGAGAAGCGCAAAGCCCCAGTGTTGCTGCGCCTGTGAAAGCGCTTCCAAGGAAGGGTGCTGGCTAGCAACAGCTTTCAGTGCTGGCACTTTTCTTCTCTGAGCAATTGCTCGACGTTTGCAATTTCTCACCGGAGCTTTTCTTAGAGTGCGCGAGAGGATGAGCAGAAGATGAGGTGGCTAGAGAAGCACAGAGCGCCAGTGTTCTAAGGGCTACAAGAGCGTTTCCAAGGAAGGGGGCTGGCTAGCAAGAGCTTTCAGTGCTGGCACTTTTCATCTCTGAGCAATTGCTCGACGTTTGCAATTTCTCAGCTCGTGTCTATGAGACGGAGAGATAGTGACCGTGACGATTGGTGGGTAGAGAAGCGCAAAGCCCCAGTGTTGCTGCGCCTGTGAAAGCGCTTCCAAGGAAGGGGGCTGGCTAGCAACAGCTTTCAGTGCTGGCACTTTTCATCTTTGAGCAATTGCTCGACGTTTGCAATTTCTCACCAGAGCTTTTGTTAGAGTGCGCGAGAGGATGAGCAGAAGATGAGGTGGCTAGAGAAGCACAGAGCGCCAGTGTTCTAAGGGCTGCAAGAGCGTTTCCAAGGAAGGGGGCTGGCTAGCAACAGCTTTCAGTGCTGGCACTTTTCATCTCTGAGCAATTGCTCGACGTTTGCAATTTCTCAGCTCGTGTCTACGAGACGGAGAGATAGTGACCATGACGTTTGGTGGGTAGAGAAGCGCAAAGCCCCAGTGTTGCTGCGCCTGTGAAAGCGCTTCCAAGGAAGGGTGCTGGCTAGCAACAGCTTTCAGTGCTGGCACTTTTCATCTCTGAGCAATTGCTCGACGTTTGCAATTTCTCACCGGAGCTTTTGTTAGAGTGCGCGAGAGGATGAGCAGAAGATGAGGTGGCTAGAGAAGCACAGAGCGCCAGTGTTCTAAGGGCTACAAGAGCGTTTCCAAGGAAGGGTGCTGGCTAGCAACAGCTTTCAGTGCTGACACTTTTCATCTCTGAGCAATTGCTCGACGTTTGCAATTTCTCAGCTCGTGTCTACAAGACGGAAAGAGAATGACCGTGACGTTTGGTGGGTAGAGAAGCGCAAAGCCCCAGTGTTGCTGCGCCTGTGAAAGCGCTTCCGGGGAAGGGTGCTGGCTAGCAACAGCTTTCAGTGCTGGCACTTTTCATCTCTGAGCAATTGCTCGACGTTTGCAATTTTGAGCTCGTGTCTACGAAACGGAAAGAGAATGACCGTGACGTTTGGTGGGTAGAGAAGCGCAAAGCCCCAGTGTTGCTGCGCCTGTGAAAGCGCTTCCAAGGAAGGGGGCTGGCTAGCAACAGCTTTCAGTGCTGGCACTTTTCATCTCTGAGCAATTGCTGGACGTTTGCAATTTCTCACCGGAGCTTTTGTTAGAGTGCGCGAGAGGATGAGCAGAAGATGAGGTGGCTAGAGAAGCACAGAGCGCCAGTGTTCTAAGGGCTACAAGAGCGTTTCCAAGGAAGGGGGCTGCCTAGCAACAGCTTTCAGTGCTGGCACTTTTCATCTCTGAGCAATTGCTCAACGTTTGCAATTTCTCAGCTCGTGTCTACGAGACGGAAAGAGAATGACCGTGACGTTTGGTGGGTAGAGAAGCGCAAAGCCCCAGTGTTGCTGCGCCTGTGAAAGCGCTTCCAAGGAAGGGTGCTGGCTAGCAAGAGCTTTCAGTGCTGGCACTTTTCATCTCTGAGCAATTGCTCGACGTTTGCAATTTTGAGCTCGTGTCTACGAGACGGAAAGAGAATGACCGTGACGTTTGGTGGGTAGAGAAGCGCAAAGCCCCAGTGTTGCTGTGCCTGTGAAAGCGCTTCCAGTGAAGGGTGCTGGCTAGCAACAGCTTTCAGTGCTGGCACTTTTCTTCTCTGAGCAATTGCTCGACGTTTGCAATTTCTCAACTGAGCTTTTGTTAGAGTGCGCGAGAGGATGAGCAGAAGATGAGGTGGCTAGAGAAGCACAGAGCCCCAGTGTTCTAAGGGCTACAAGAGCGTTTCCAAGGAAGGGGGCTGGCTAGCAACAGCTTTCAGTGCTGGCACTTTTCATCTCTGAGCAATTGCTCGACGTTTGCAATTTCTCAGCTCGTGTCTACGAGGCGGAGAGATAGTGACCGTGACGTTTGGTGGGTAGAGAAGCGCAAAGCCCCAGTGTTGCTGCGGATGTGAAAGCGCTTCCAAGGAAGGGTGCTGGCTAGCAACAGCTTTCAGTGCTGGCACTTTTCATCTCTGAGCAATTGCTGGACGTTTGCAATTTCTCAGCTCGTGTCTACGAGACGGAGAGATAGTGACCGTGACGTTTGGTGGGTAGAGAAGCGCAAAGCCCCAGTGTTGCTGCGCCTGTGAAAGCGCTTCCAAGGAAGGGTGCTGGCTAGCAACAGCTTTCAGTGCTGGCACTTTTCAGCTCTGAGCAATTGCTCGACGTTTGCAATTTCTCACCGGAGCTTTTGTTAGAGTGCGCGAGAGGATGAGCAGAAGATGAGGTGGCTAGAGAAGCACAGAGCGCCAGTGTTCTAAGGGCTACAAGAGCGTTTCCCAGGAAGGGGGCTGGCTAGCAACAGCTTTCAGTGCTGGCACTTTTCATCTCTGAGCAATTGCTCGACGTTTGCAATTTCTCAGCTCGTGTCTACGAGACGGAAAGAGAATGACCGTGACGTTTGGTGGGTAGAGAAGCGCAAAGCCCCAGTGTTGCTGCGCCTGTGAAAGCGCTTCCAAGGAAGGGAGCTGGCTAGCAACAGCTTTCAGTGCTGGCACTTTTCATCTCTGAGCAATTGCTCGACGTTTGCAATTTCTCACCGGAGCTTTTGTTAGACTGCGCGAGAGGATGAGCAGAAGATGAGGTGGCTAGAGAAGCACAGAGCGCCAGTGTTCTAAGGGCTACAAGAGCGTTTCCAAGGAAGGGTGCTGGCTAGCAACAGCTTTCAGTGCTGGCACTTTTCATCTCTGAGCAATTGCTGGACGTTTGCAATTTCTCAGCTCGTGTCTACAAGACGGAAAGTGAATGACCGTGACGTTTGGTGGGTAGAGAAGCGCAAAGCCCCAGTGTTGCTGCGCCTGTGAAAGCGCTTCCAAGGAAGGGGGCTGGCTAGCAACAGCTTTCAGTGCTGGCACTTTTCAGCTCTGAGCAATTGCTCGACGTTTGCAATTTCTCACCGGAGCTTTTGTTAGAGTGCGCGAGAGGATGAGCAGAAGATGAGGTGGCTAGAGAAGCACAGAGCCCCAGTGTTCTAAGGGCTACAAGAGCGTTTCCAAGGAAGGGAGCTGGCTAGCAACAGCTTTCAGTGCTGGCACTTTTCATCTCTGAGCAATTGCTGGACGTTTGCAATTTCTCAGCTCGTGTCTACGAGACGGAGAGATAGTGACCGTGACGTTTGGTGGATAGAGAAGCGCAAAGCCCCAGTGTTGCTGCGCCTGTGAAAGCGCTTCCAAGGAAGGGGGCTAAATAGCAACAGCTTTCAGTGCTGGCACTTTTCATCTCTGAGCAATTGCTCGACGTTTGCAATTTCTCACCGGAGCTTTTGTTAGAGTGCGCAAGAGGATGAGCAGAAGATGAGGTGGCTAGAGAAGCACAGAGCGCCAGTGTTCTAAGGGCTACAAGAGCGTTTCCAAGGAAGGGTGCTGGCTAGCAAGAGCCTTCAGTGCTGGCACTTTTAATCTCTGAGCAATTGCTCGACGTTTGCAATTTCTCAGCTCGTGTCTACGAGACGGAAAGAGAATGACCGTGACGTTTGGTGGGTAGAGAAGCGCAAAGCCCCAGTGTTGCTGCGCCTGTGAAAGCGCTTCCAAGGAAGGGTGCTGGCTAGCAACAGCTTTCAGTGCTGGCACTTTTCATCTCTGAGCAATTGCTCGACGTTTGCAATTTTGAGCTCGTGTCTACGAGACGGAAAGAGAATGACCGTGACGTTTGGTGGGTAGAGAAGCGCAAAGCCCCAGTGTTGCTGTGCCTGTGAAAGCGCTTCCAGTGAAGGGTGCTGGCTAGCAACAGCTTTCAGTGCTGGCACTTTTCATCTCTGAGCAATTGCTCGACGTTTGCAATTTCTCACCAGAGCTTTTGTTAGAGTGCGCGAGAAGATGAGCAGAAGATGAGGTGGCTAGAGAAGCACAGAGCCCCAGTGTTCTAAGGGCTACAAGAGCGTTTCCAAGGAAGGGGGCTGGCTAGCAAGAGCTTTCAGTGCTGGCACTTTTCTTCTCTGAGCAATTGCTCGACGTTTGCAATTTCTCAGCTCATGTCTATGAGACGGAGAGATAGTGACCGTGACGTTTGGTGGGTAGAGAAGCGCAGAGAGCAAGTGTTGCTGCGCCTGTGAAAGCGCTTCCGGGGAAGGGTGCTGGCTAGCAACAGCTTTCAGTGCTGGCACTTTTCATCTCTGAGCAATTGCTCGACGTTTGCAATTTTGAGCTCGTGTCTACGAGACGGAGAGATAGTGACCATGACGTTTGGTGGGTAGAGAAGCGCAAAGCCCCAGTGTTGCTGCGCCTGTGAAAGCGCTTCCAAGGAAGGGTGCTGGCTAGCAAGAGCTTTCAGTGCTGGCACTTTTCATCTCTGAGCAATTGCTCGACGTTTGCAATTTCTCACCGGAGCTTTTGTTAGAGTGCGCGAGAGGATGAGCAGAAGATGAGGTGGCTAGAGAAGCACAGAGCGCCAGTGTTCTTAGGGCTACAAGCGCGTTTCCAAGGAAGGGTGCTGGCTAGCAACAGCTTTCAGTGCTGGCACTTTTCATCTCTGAGCAATTGCTCGACGTTTGCAATTTCTCAGCTCGTGTCTACAAGACGGAAAGAGAATGACCGTGACGTTTGGTGGGTAGAGAAGCGCAAAGCCCCAGTGTTGCTGCGCCTGTGAAAGCGCTTCCGGGGAAGGGTGCTGGCTAGCAACAGCTTTCAGTGCTGGCACTTTTCATCTCTGAGCAATTGCTCGACGTTTGCAATTTCTCACCGGAGCTTTTGTTAGAGTGCGCGAGAGGATGAGCAGAAGATGAGGTGGCTAGAGAAGCACAGAGCCCCAGTGTTCTAAGGGCTACAAGAGCGTTTCCAAGGAAGGGAGCTGGCTAGCAAGAGTTTTCAGTGCTGGCACTTTTCATCTCTGAGCAATTGCTGGACGTTTGCAATTTCTCAGCTCGTGTCTACGAGACGGAGAGATAGTGACCGTGACGTTTGGTGGGTAGAGAAGCGCAAAGCCCCAGTGTTGCTGCGCCTGTGAAAGCGCTTCCAAGGAAGGGGGCTAAATAGCAACAGCTTTCAGTGCTGGCACTTTTCATCTCTGAGCAATTGCTCGACGTTTGCAATTTCTCACCGGAGCTTTTGTTAGAGTGCGCGAGAGGATGAGCAGAAGATGAGGTGGCTAGAGAAGCACAGAGCGCCAGTGTTCTAAGGGCTACAAGAGCGTTTCCAAGGAAGGGTGCTGGCTAGCAAGAGCTTTCAGTGCTGGCACTTTTCATCTCTGAGCAATTGCTCGACGTTTGCAATTTCTCAGCTCGTGTCTATGAGACGGAGAGATAGTGACCGTGACGTTTGGTGGGTAGAGAAGCGCAAAGCCCCAGTGTTGCTGCGCCTGTGAAAGCGCTTCCAAGGAAGGGGGCTGGCTAGCAACAGCTTTCAGTGCTGGCAGTTTTCATCTTTGAGCAATTGCTCGACGTTTGCAATTTCTCACCTGAGCTTTTGTTAGAGTGCGCGAGAGGATGAGCAGAAGATGAGGTGGCTAGAGAAGCACAGAGCGCCAGTGTTCTAAGGGCTACAAGAGCGTTTCCAAGGAAGGGTGCTGGCTAGCAAGAGCTTTCAGTGCTGGCACTTTTAATCTCTGAGCAATTGCTCGACGTTTGCAATTTCTCAGCTCGTGTCTACGAGACGGAAAGAGAATGACCGTGACGTTTGGTGGGTAGAGAAGCGCAAAGCCCCAGTGTTGCTGCGCCTGTGAAAGCGCTTCCAAGGAAGGGTGCTGGCTAGCAACAGCTTTCAGTGCTGGCACTTTTCAGCTCTGAGCAATTGCTCGACGTTTGCAATTTTGAGCTCGTGTCTACGAGACGGAAAGAGAATGACCGTGACGTTTGGTGGGTAGAGAAGCGCAAAGCCCCAGTGTTGCTGTGCCTGTGAAAGCGCTTCCAGTGAAGGGTGCTGGCTAGCAACAGCTTTCAGTGCTGGCACTTTTCTTCTCTGAGCAATTGCTCGACGTTTGCAATTTCTCACCAGAGCTTTTGTTAGAGTGCGCGAGAAGATGAGCAGAAGATGAGGTGGCTAGAGAAGCACAGAGCGCCAGTGTTCTAAGGGCTACAAGAGCGTTTCCAAGGAAGGGGGCTGGCTAGCAAGAGCTTTCAGTGCTGGCACTTTTCTTCTCTGAGAAATTGCTCGACGTTTGCAATTTCTCAGCTCATGTCTATGAGACGGAGAGATAGTGACCGTGACGTTTGGTGGGTAGAGAAGCGCAGAGAGCAAGTGTTGCTGCGCCTGTGAAAGCGCTTCCAAGGAAGGGGGCTGGCTAGCAAGAGCTTTCAGTGCTGGCACTTTTCATCTCTGAGTAATTGCTGGACGTTTGCAATTTCTCAGCTCGTGTCTACGAGACGGAGAGATAGTGACCGTGACGTTTGGTGGGTAGAGAAGCGCAGAGAGCAAGTGTTGCTGCGCCTGTGAAAGTGCTTCCAAGGAGGGTGCTGGCTAGCAAGAGCTTTCAGTGCTGGCACTTTTCATCTCTGAGCAATTGCTCGACGTTTGCAATTTCTCACCGGAGCTTTTGTTAGAGTGCGCGAGAGGATGAGCAGAAGATGAGGTGGCTAGAGAAGCACAGAGCGCCAGTGTTCTAAGGGCTACAAGAGCGTTTCCAAGGAAGGGGGCTGGCTAGCAAGAGCTTTCAGTGCTGGCACTTTTCATCTCTGAGCAATTGCTGGACGTTTGCAATTTCTCAGCTCGTGTCTACGAGACGGAGAGATAGTGACCGTGACGTTTGGTGGGTAGAGAAGCGCAGAGAGCAAGTGTTGCTGCGCCTGTGAAAGTGCTTCCAAGGAGGGTGCTGGCTAGCAAGAGCTTTCAGTGCTGGCACTTTTCAGCTCTGAGCAATTGCTCGACGTTTGCAATTTCTCACCAGAGCTTTTGTTAGAGTGCGCGAGAGGATGAGCAGAAGATGAGGTGGCTAGAGAAGCACAGAGCGCCAGTGTTCTAAGGGCTACAAGAGCGTTTCCAAGGAAGGGGGCTGGCTAGCAACAGCTTTCAGTGCTGGCACTTTTCATCTCTGAGCAATTGCTCGACGTTTGCAATTTCTCAGCTCGTGTCTACGAGACGGAAAGAGAATGACTGTGACGTTTGGTGGGTAGAGAAGCGCAAAGCCCCAGTGTTGCTGCGCCTGTGAAAGCGCTTCCAAGGAAGGGGGCTGGCTAGCAACAGCTTTCAGTGCTGGCACTTTTCATCTCTGAGCAATTGCTCAACGTTTGCAATTTCTCAGCTCGTGTCTACGAGACGGAAAGAGAATGACCGTGACGTTTGGTGGGTAGAGAAGCGCAAAGCCCCAGTGTTGCTGCGCCTGTGAAAGCGCTTCCAAGGAAGGGGGCTGGCTAGCAACAGCTTTCAGTGCTGGCACTTTTCATCTCTGAGCAATTGCTGGACGTTTGCAATTTCTCACCGGAGCTTTTGTTAGAGTGCGCGAGAGGATGAGCAGAAGATGAGGTGGCTAGAGAAGCACAGAGCGCCAGTGTTCTAAGGGCTACAAGAGCGTTTCCAAGGAAGGGGGCTGCCTAGCAAGAGCTTTCAGTGCTGGCACTTTTCATCTCTGAGCAATTGCTCAACGTTTGCAATTTCTCAGCTCGTGTCTATGAGACGGAGAGATAGTGACCGTGACGTTTGGTGGGTAGAGAAGCGCAAAGCCCCAGTGTTGCTGCGCCTGTGAAAGCGCTTCCAAGGAAGGGTGCTGGCTAGCAACAGCTTTCAGTGCTGGCACTTTTCAGCTCTGAGCAATTGCTCGACGTTTGCAATTTTGAGCTTGTGTCTACGAGACGGAAAGAGAATGACCGTGACGTTTGGTGGGTAGAGAAGCGCAAAGCCCCAGTGTTGCTGTGCCTGTGAAAGCGCTTCCAGTGAAGGGTGCTGGCTAGCAACAGCTTTCAGTGCTGGCACTTTTCTTCTCTGAGCAATTGCTCGACGTTTGCAATTTCTCACCAGAGCTTTTGTTAGAGTGCGCGAGAGGATGAGCAGAAGATGAGGTGGCTAGAGAAGCACAGAGCCCCAGTGTTCTAAGGGCTACAAGAGCGTTTCCAAGGAAGGGGGCTGGCTAGCAACAGCTTTCAGTGCTGGCACTTTTCATCTCTGAGCAATTGCTCGACGTTTGCAATTTCTCAGCTCGTGTCTACGAGGCGGAGAGATAGTGACCGTGACGTTTGGTGGGTAGAGAAGCGCAAAGCCCCAGTGTTGCTGCGCCTGTGAAAGCGCTTCCAAGGAAGGGTGCTGGCTAGCAACAGCTTTCAGTGCTGGCACTTTTCATCTCTGAGCAATTGCTCGACGTTTGCAATTTCTCAGCTCGTGTCTACGAGACGGAGAGATAGTGACCGTGACGTTTGGTGGGTAGAGAAGCGCAAAGCCCCAGTGTTGCTGCGCCTTTGAAAGCGCTTCCAAGGAAGGGTGCTGGCTAGCAACAGCTTTCAGTGCTGGCACTTTTCAGCTCTGAGCAATTGCTCGACGTTTGCAATTTCTCACCGGAGCTTTTGTTAGAGTGCGCGAGAGGATGAGCAGAAGATGAGGTGGCTAGAGAAGCACAGAGCGCCAGTGTTCTAAGGGCTACAAGAGCGTTTCCCAGGAAGGGGGCTGGCTAGCAACAGCTTTCAGTGCTGGCACTTTTCATCTCTGAGCAATTGCTCGACGTTTGCAATTTCTCAGCTCGTGTCTACGAGACGGAAAGAGAATGACCGTGACGTTTGGTGGGTAGAGAAGTGCAAAGCCCCAGTGTTGCTGCGCCTGTGAAAGCGCTTCCAAGGAAGGGAGCTGGCTAGCAACAGCTTTCAGTGCTGGCACTTTTCATCTCTGAGCAATTGCTCGACGTTTGCAATTTCTCACCGGAGCTTTTGTTAGACTGCGCGAGAGGATGAGCAGAAGATGAGGTGGCTAGAGAAGCACAGAGCGCCAGTGTTCTAAGGGCTACAAGAGCGTTTCCAAGGAAGGGGGCTGGCTAGCAACAGCTTTCAGTGCTGGCACTTTTCATCTCTGAGCAATTGCTGGACGTTTGCAATTTCTCAGCTCGTGTCTACAAGACGGAAAGTGAATGACCGTGACGTTTGGTGGGTAGAGAAGCGCAAAGCCCCAGTGTTGCTGCGCCTGTGAAAGCGCTTCCAAGGAAGGGGGCTGGCTAGCAACAGCTTTCAGTGCTGGCACTTTTCAGCTCTGAGCAATTGCTCGACGTTTGCAATTTCTCACCGGAGCTTTTGTTAGAGTGCGCGAGAGGATGAGCAGAAGATGAGGTGGCTAGAGAAGCACAGAGCCCCAGTGTTCTAAGGGCTACAAGAGCGTTTCCAAGGAAGGGAGCTGGCTAGCAAGAGTTTTCAGTGCTGGCACTTTTCATCTCTGAGCAATTGCTGGACGTTTGCAATTTCTCAGCTCGTGTCTACGAGACGGAGAGATAGTGACCGTGACGTTTGGTGGGTAGAGAAGCGCAAAGCCCCAGTGTTGCTGCGCCTGTGAAAGCGCTTCCAAGGAAGGGGGCTAAATAGCAACAGCTTTCAGTGCTGGCACTTTTCATCTCTGAGCAATTGCTCGACGTTTGCAATTTCTCACCGGAGCTTTTGTTAGAGTGCGCGAGAGGATGAGCAGAAGATGAGGTGGCTAGAGAAGCACAGAGCGCCAGTGTTCTAAGGGCTACAAGAGCGTTTCCAAGGAAGGGGGCTGGCTAGCAAGAGCTTTCAGTGCTGGCACTTTTCATCTCTGAGCAATTGCTCGACGTTTGCAATTTCTCAGCTCGTGTCTATGAGACGGAGAGATAGTGACCGTGACGTTTGGTGGGTAGAGAAGCGCAAAGCCCCAGTGTTGCTGCGCCTGTGAAAGCGCTTCCAAGGAAGGGTGCTGGCTAGCAACAGCTTTCAGTGCTGGCACTTTTCATCTTTGAGCAATTGCTCGACGTTTGCAATTTCTCACCTGAGCTTTTGTTAGAGTGCGCGAGAGGATGAGCAGAAGATGAGGTGGCTAGAGAAGCACAGAGCGCCAGTGTTCTAAGGGCTACAAGAGCGTTTCCAAGGAAGGGTGCTGGCTAGCAACAGCTTTCAGTGCTGGCACTTTTAATCTCTGAGCAATTGCTCGACGTTTGCAATTTCTCAGCTCGTGTCTACGAGACGGAAAGAGAATGACCGTGACGTTTGGTGGGTAGAGAAGCGCAAAGCCCCAGTGTTGCTGCGCCTGTGAAAGCGCTTCCAAGGAAGGGTGCTGGCTAGCAACAGCTTTCAGTGCTGGCACTTTTCATCTCTGAGCAATTGCTCGACGTTTGCAATTTTGAGCTCGTGTCTACGAGACGGAAAGAGAATGACCGTGACGTTTGGTGGGTAGAGAAGCGCAAAGCCCCAGTGTTGCTGTGCCTGTGAAAGCGCTTCCAGTGAAGGGTGCTGGCTAGCAACAGCTTTCAGTGCTGGCACTTTTCTTCTCTGAGCAATTGCTCGACGTTTGCAATTTCTCACCAGAGCTTTTGTTAGAGTGCGCGAGAAGATGAGCAGAAGATGAGGTGGCTAGAGAAGCACAGAGCGCCAGTGTTCTAAGGGCTACAAGAGCGTTTCCAAGGAAGGGGGCTGGCTAGCAAGAGCTTTCAGTGCTGGCACTTTTCTTCTCTGAGCAATTGCTCGACGTTTGCAATTTCTCAGCTCATGTCTATGAGACGGAGAGATAGTGACCGTGACGTTTGGTGGGTAGAGAAGCGCAGAGAGCAAGTGTTGCTGCGCCTGTGAAAGCGCTTCCAAGGAAGGGGGCTGGCTAGCAAGAGCTTTCAGTGCTGGCACTTTTCATCTCTGAGTAATTGCTGGACGTTTGCAATTTCTCAGCTCGTGTCTACGAGACGGAGAGATAGTGACCGTGACGTTTGGTGGGTAGAGAAGCGCAGAGAGCAAGTGTTGCTGCGCCTGTGAAAGTGCTTCCAAGGAGGGTGCTGGCTAGCAAGAGCTTTCAGTGCTGGCACTTTTCATCTCTGAGCAATTGCTCGACGTTTGCAATTTCTCACCGGAGCTTTTGTTAGAGTGCGCGAGAGGATGAGCAGAAGATGAGGTGGCTAGAGAAGCACAGAGCGCCAGTGTTCTAAGGGCTACAAGAGCGTTTCCAAGGAAGGGGGCTGGCTAGCAAGAGCTTTCAGTGCTGGCACTTTTCATCTCTGAGCAATTGCTGGACGTTTGCAATTTCTCAGCTCGTGTCTACGAGACGGAGAGATAGTGACCGTGACGTTTGGTGGGTAGAGAAGCGCAGAGAGCAAGTGTTGCTGCGCCTGTGAAAGTGCTTCCAAGGAGGGTGCTGGCTAGCAAGAGCTTTCAGTGCTGGCACTTTTCAGCTCTGAGCAATTGCTCGACGTTTGCAATTTCTCACCAGAGCTTTTGTTAGAGTGCGCGAGAGGATGAGCAGAAGATGAGGTGGCTAGAGAAGCACAGAGCGCCAGTGTTCTAAGGGCTACAAGAGCGTTTCCAAGGAAGGGGGCTGGCTAGCAACAGCTTTCAGTGCTGGCACTTTTCATCTCTGAGCAATTGCTCGACGTTTGCAATTTCTCAGCTCGTGTCTACGAGACGGAAAGAGAATGACTGTGACGTTTGGTGGGTAGAGAAGCGCAAAGCCCCAGTGTTGCTGCGCCTGTGAAAGCGCTTCCAAGGAAGGGGGCTGGCTAGCAACAGCTTTCAGTGCTGGCACTTTTCATCTCTGAGCAATTGCTCAACGTTTGCAATTTCTCAGCTCGTGTCTACGAGACGGAAAGAGAATGACCGTGACGTTTGGTGGGTAGAGAAGCGCAAAGCCCCAGTGTTGCTGCGCCTGTGAAAGCGCTTCCAAGGAAGGGTGCTGGCTAGCAACAGCTTTCAGTGCTGGCACTTTTCAGCTCTGAGCAATTGCTCGACGTTTGCAATTTCTCACCGGAGCTTTTGTTAGAGTGCGCGAGAGGATGAGCAGAAGATGAGGTGGCTAGAGAAGCACAGAGCGCCAGTGTTCTAAGGGCTACAAGAGCGTTTCCAAGGAAGGGGGCTGGCTAGCAACAGCTTTCAGTGCTGGCACTTTTCAGCTCTGAGCAAATGCTCGACGTTTGCAATTTCTCACCGGAGCTTTTGTTAGAGTGCGCGAGAGGATGAGCAGAAGATGAGGTGGCTAGAGAAGCACAGAGCGCCAGTGTTCTAAGGGCTACAAGAGCGTTTCCAAGGAAGGGGGCTGGCTAGCAACAGCTTTCAGTGCTGGCACTTTTCATCTCTGAGCAATTGCTCGACGTTTGCAATTTCTCAGCTCGTGTCTACAAGACGGAAAGAGAATGACCGTGACGTTTGGTGGGTAGAGAAGCGCAAAGCCCCAGTGTTGCTGCGCCTGTGAAAGCGCTTCCAAGGAAGGGGGCTGGCTAGCAACAGCTTTCAGTGCTGGCACTTTTCATCTCTGAGCAATTGCTCGACGTTTGCAATTTCTCAGCTCGTGTCTACGAGACGGAGAGATAGTGACCGTGACGTTTGGTGGATAGAGAAGCGCAAAGCCCCAGTGTTGCTGCGCCTGTGAAAGCGCTTCCAAGGAAGGGGGCTAAATAGCAACAGCTTTCAGTGCTGGCACTTTTCATCTCTGAGCAATTGCTCGACGTTTGCAATTTCTCACCGGAGCTTTTGTTAGAGTGCGCGAGAGGATGAGCAGAAGATGAGGTGGCTAGAGAAGCACAGAGCGCCAGTGTTCTAAGGGCTACAAGAGCGTTTCCAAGGAAGGGTGCTGGCTAGCAACAGCTTTCAGTGCTGGCACTTTTCATCTCTGAGCAATTGCTCGACGTTTGCAATTTCTCAGCTCGTGTCTATGAGACGGAGAGATAGTGACCGTGACGTTTGGTGGGTAGAGAAGCGCAAAGCCCCAGTGTTGCTGCGCCTGTGAAAGCGCTTCCAAGGAAGGGTGCTGGCTAGCAACAGCTTTCAGTGCTGGCACTTTTCATCTTTGAGCAATTGCTCGACGTTTGCAATTTCTCACCTGAGCTTTTGTTAGAGTGCGCGAGAGGATGAGCAGAAGATGAGGTGGCTAGAGAAGCACAGAGCGCCAGTGTTCTAAGGGCTACAAGAGCGTTTCCAAGGAAGGGTGCTGGCTAGCAAGAGCTTTCAGTGCTGGCACTTTTAATCTCTGAGCAATTGCTCGACGTTTGCAATTTATCAGCTCGTGTCTACGAGACGGAAAGAGAATGACCGTGACGTTTGGTGGGTAGAGAAGCGCAAAGCCCCAGTGTTGCTGCGCCTGTGAAAGCGCTTCCAAGGAAGGGTGCTGGCTAGCAACAGCTTTCAGTGCTGGCACTTTTCATCTCTGAGCAATTGCTCGAAGTTTGCAATTTTGAGCTCGTGTCTACGAGACGGAAAGAGAATGACCGTGACGTTTGGTGGGTAGAGAAGCGCAAAGCCCCAGTGTTGCTGTGCCTGTGAAAGCGCTTCCAGTGAAGGGTGCTGGCTAGCAACAGCTTTCAGTGCTGGCACTTTTCTTCTCTGAGCAATTGCTCGACGTTTGCAATTTCTCACCAGAGCTTTTGTTAGAGTGCGCGAGAAGATGAGCAGAAGATGAGGTGGCTAGAGAAGCACAGAGCGCCAGTGTTCTAAGGGCTACAAGAGCGTTTCCAAGGAAGGGGGCTGGCTAGCAACAGCTTTCAGTGCTGGCACTTTTCTTCTCTGAGCAATTGCTCGACGTTTGCAATTTCTCAGCTCATGTCTATGAGACGGAGAGATAGTGACCGTGACGTTTGGTGGGTAGAGAAGCGCAGAGAGCAAGTGTTGCTGCGCCTGTGAAAGCGCTTCCAAGGAAGGGGGCTGGCTAGCAAGAGCTTTCAGTGCTGGCACTTTTCATCTCTGAGTAATTGCTGGACGTTTGCAATTTCTCAGCTCGTGTCTACGAGACGGAGAGATAGTGACCATGACGTTTGGTGGGTAGAGAAGCGCAGAGAGCAAGTGTTGCTGCGCCTGTGAAAGTGCTTCCAAGGAGGGTGCTGGCTAGCAAGAGCTTTCAGTGCTGGCACTTTTCATCTCTGAGCAATTGCTCGACGTTTGCAATTTCTCACCGGAGCTTTTGTTAGAGTGCGCGAGAGGATGAGCAGAAGATGAGGTGGCTAGAGAAGCACAGAGCGCCAGTGTTCTAAGGGCTACAAGAGCGTTTCCAAGGAAGGGTGCTGGCTAGCAAGAGCTTTCAGTGCTGGCACTTTTCATCTCTGAGCAATTGCTGGACGTTTGCAATTTCTCAGCTCGTGTCTACGAGACGGAGAGATAGTGACCGTGACGTTTGGTGGGTAGAGAAGCGCAGAGAGCAAGTGTTGCTGCGCCTGTGAAAGTGCTTCCAAGGAGGGTGCTGGCTAGCAAGAGCTTTCAGTGCTGGCACTTTTCAGCTCTGAGCAATTGCTCGACGTTTGCAATTTCTCACCAGAGCTTTTGTTAGAGTGCGCGAGAGGATGAGCAGAAGATGAGGTGGCTAGAGAAGCACAGAGCGCCAGTGTTCTAAGGGCTACAAGAGCGTTTCCAAGGAAGGGGGCTGGCTAGCAACAGCTTTCAGTGCTGGCACTTTTCATCTCTGAGCAATTGCTCGACGTTTGCAATTTCTCAGCTCGTGTCTACGAGACGGAAAGAGAATGACTGTGACGTTTGGTGGGTAGAGAAGCGCAAAGCCCCAGTGTTGCTGCGCCTGTGAAAGCGCTTCCAAGGAAGGGGGCTGGCTAGCAACAGCTTTCAGTGCTGGCACTTTTCATCTCTGAGCAATTGCTCAACGTTTGCAATTTCTCAGCTCGTGTCTACGAGACGGAAAGAGAATGACCGTGACGTTTGGTGGGTAGAGAAGCGCAAAGCCCCAGTGTTGCTGCGCCTGTGAAAGCGCTTCCAAGGAAGGGTGCTGGCTAGCAACAGCTTTCAGTGCTGGCACTTTTCAGCTCTGAGCAATTGCTCGACGTTTGCAATTTCTCACCGGAGCTTTTGTTAGAGTGCGCGAGAGGATGAGCAGAAGATGAGGTGGCTAGAGAAGCACAGAGCGCCAGTGTTCTAAGGGCTACAAGAGCGTTTCCAAGGAAGGGGGCTGGCTAGCAACAGCTTTCAGTGCTGGCACTTTTCAGCTCTGAGCAATTACTCGACGTTTGCAATTTCTCACCGGAGCTTTTGTTAGAGTGCGCGAGAGGATGAGCAGAAGATGAGGTGGCTAGAGAAGCACAGAGCGCCAGTGTTCTAAGGGCTACAAGAGCGTTTCCAAGGAAGGGGGCTGGCTAGCAACAGCTTTCAGTGCTGGCACTTTTCATCTCTGAGCAATTGCTCGACGTTTGCAATTTCTCAGCTCGTGTCTACAAGACGGAAAGAGAATGACCGTGACGTTTGGTGGGTAGAGAAGCGCAAAGCCCCAGTGTTGCTGCGCCTGTGAAAGCGCTTCCAAGGAAGGGAGCTGGCTAGCAACAGCTTTCAGTGCTGGCACTTTTCATCTCTGAGCAATTGCTCGACGTTTGCAATTTTGAGCTCGTGTCTACAATACGGAAAGAGAATGACCGTGACGTTTGGTGGGTAGAGAAGCGCAAAGCCCCAGTGTTGCTGCGCCTGTGAAAGCGCTTCCAAGGAAGGGGGCTGGCTAGCAACAGCTTTCAGTGCTGGCACTTTTCAGCTCTGAGCAATTGCTCGACGTTTGCAATTTCTCACCGGAGCTTTTGTTAGAGTGCGCGAGAGGATGAGCAGAAGATGAGGTGGCTAGAGAAGCACAGAGCGCCAGTGTTCTAAGGGCTACAAGAGCGTTTCCAAGGAAGGGTGCTGGCTAGCAAGAGCTTTCAGTGCTGGCACTTTTAATCTCTGAGCAATTGCTCGACGTTTGCAATTTCTCAGCTCGTGTCTACGAGACGGAAAGAGAATGACCGTGACGTTTGGTGGGTAGAGAAGCGCAAAGCCCCAGTGTTGCTGCGCCTGTGAAAGCGCTTCCAAGGAAGGGTGCTGGCTAGCAACAGCTTTCAGTGCTGGCACTTTTCATCTCTGAGCAATTGCTCGACGTTTGCAATTTTGAGCTCGTGTCTACGAGACGGAAAGAGAATGACCGTGACGTTTGGTGGGTAGAGAAGCGCAAAGCCCCAGTGTTGCTGTGCCTGTGAAAGCGCTTCCAGTGAAGGGTGCTGGCTAGCAACAGCTTTCAGTGCTGGCACTTTTCTTCTCTGAGCAATTGCTCGACGTTTGCAATTTCTCACCAGAGCTTTTGTTAGAGTGCGCGAGAAGATGAGCAGAAGATGAGGTGGCTAGAGAAGCACAGAGCCCCAGTGTTCTAAGGGCTACAAGAGCGTTTCCAAGGAAGGGGGCTGGCTAGCAAGAGCTTTCAGTGCTGGCACTTTTCTTCTCTGAGCAATTGCTCGACGTTTGCAATTTCTCAGCTCATGTCTATGAGACGGAGAGATAGTGACCGTGACGTTTGGTGGGTAGAGAAGCGCAGAGAGCAAGTGTTGCTGCGCCTGTGAAAGCGCTTCCAAGGAAGGGGGCTGGCTAGCAAGAGCTTTCAGTGCTGGCACTTTTCATCTCTGAGTAATTGCTGGACGTTTGCAATTTCTCAGCTCGTGTCTACGAGACGGAGAGATAGTGACCGTGACGTTTGGTGGGTAGAGAAGCGCAGAGAGCAAGTGTTGCTGCGCCTGTGAAAGTGCTTCCAAGGAGGGTGCTGGCTAGCAAGAGCTTTCAGTGCTGGCACTTTTCAGCTCTGAGCAATTGCTCGACGTTTGCAATTTCTCACCGGAGCTTTTGTTAGAGTGCGCGAGAGGATGAGCAGAAGATGAGGTGGCTAGAGAAGCACAGAGCGCCAGTGTTCTAAGGGCTACAAGAGCGTTTCCAAGGAAGGGGGCTGGCTAGCAACAGCTTTCAGTGCTGGCACTTTTCATCTCTGAGCAATTGCTCGACGTTTGCAATTTCTCAGCTCGTGTCTACAAACGGAAAGAGAATGACCGTGACGTTTGGTGGGTAGAGAAGCGCAAAGCCCCAGTGTTGCTGCGCCTGTGAAAGCGCTTCCAAGGAAGGGAGCTGGCTAGCAACAGCTATCAGTGCTGGCACTTTTCATCTCTGAGCAATTGCTCGACGTTTGCAATTTCTCACCGGAGCTTTTGTTAGAGTGCGCGAGAGGATGAGCAGAAGATGAGGTGGCTAGAGAAGCACAGAGCGCCAGTGTTCTAAGGGCTACAAGAGCGTTTCCAAGGAAGGGGGCTGGCTAGCAAGAGCTTTCAGTGCTGGCACTTTTCATCTCTGAGCAATTGCTCGACGTTTGCAATTTCTCAGCTCGTGTCTACGAGACGGAGAGATAGTGACCGTGACGTTTGGTGGGTAGAGAAGCGCAGAGAGCAAGTGTTGCTGCGCCTGTGAAAGTGCTTCCAAGGAGGGTGCTGGCTAGCAAGAGCTTTCAGTGCTGGCACTTTTCAGCTCTGAGCAATTGCTCGACGTTTGCAATTTCTCACCAGAGCTTTTGTTAGAGTGCGCGAGAGGATGAGCAGAAGATGAGGTGGCTAGAGAAGCACAGAGCGCCAGTGTTCTAAGGGCTACAAGAGCGTTTCCAAGGAAGGGGGCTGGCTAGCAACAGCTTTCAGTGCTGGCACTTTTCATCTCTGAGCAATTGCTCGACGTTTGCAATTTCTCAGCTCGTGTCTATGAGACGGAGAGATAGTGACCGTGACGTTTGGTGGGTAGAGAAGCGCAAAGCCCCAGTGTTGCTGCGCCTGTGAAAGCGCTTCCAAGGAAGGGTGCTGGCTAGCAACAGCTTTCAGTGCTGGCAGTTTTCATCTCTGAGCAATTGCTCGACCTTTGCAATTTCTCACCGGAGCTTTTGTTAGAGTGCGCGAGAGGATGAGCAGAAGATGAGGTGGCTAGAGAAGCACAGAGCGCCAGTGTTCTAAGGGCTACAAGAGCGTTTCCAAGGAAGGGGGCTGGCTAGCAAGAGCTTTCAGTGCTGGCACTTTTCATCTCTGAGCAATTGCTCGACGTTTGCAATTTCTCAGCTCGTGTCTACGAGACGGAGAGATAGTGACCGTGACGATTGGTGGGTAGAGAAGCGCAAAGCCCCAGTGTTGCTGCGCCTGTGAAAGCGCTTCCAAGGAAGGGTGCTGGCTAGCAACAGCTTTCAGTGCTGGCACTTTTCATCTTTGAGCAATTGCTCGACGTTTGCAATTTCTCACCGGAGCTCTCTTTAGACTGCGCGAGAGGATGAGCAGAAGATGAGGTGGCTAGAGAAGCACAGAGCGCCAGTGTTCTAAGGGCTACAAGAGCGTTTCCAAGGAAGGGTGCTGGCTAGCAAGAGCTTTCAGTGCTGGCACTTTTCATCTCTGAGCAATTGCTCGACGTTTGCAATTTCTCAGCTCGTGTCTACGAGACGGAAAGAGAATGACTGTGACGTTTGGTGGGTAGAGAAGCGCAAAGCCCCAGTGTTGCTGCGCCTGTGAAAGCGCTTCCAAGGAAGGGGGCTTGCTAGCAACAGCTTTCAGTGCTGGCACTTTTCATCTCTGAGCAATTGCTCAACGTTTGCAATTTCTCAGCTCGTGTCTACGAGACGGAAAGAGAATGACCGTGACGTTTGGTGGGTAGAGAAGCGCAAAGCCCCAGTGTTGCTGCGCCTGTGAAAGCGCTTCCAAGGAAGGGTGCTGGCTACCAACAGCTTTCAGTGCTGGCACTTTTCAGCTCTGAGCAATTGCTCGACGTTTGCAATTTCTCACCGGAGCTTTTGTTAGAGTGCGCGAGAGGATGAGCAGAAGATGAGGTGGCTAGAGAAGCACAGAGCGCCAGTGTTCTAAGGGCTACAAGAGCGTTTCCAAGGAAGGGGGCTGGCTAGCAACAGCTTTCAGTGCTGGCACTTTTCAGCTCTGAGCAATTGCTCGACGTTTGCAATTTCTCACCGGAGCTTTTGTTAGAGTGCGCGAGAGGATGAGCAGAAGATGAGGTGGCTAGAGAAGCACAGAGCGCCAGTGTTCTAAGGGCTACAAGAGCGTTTCCAAGGAAGGGTGCTGGCTAGCAACAGCTTTCAGTGCTGGCACTTTTCATCTCTGAGCAATTGCTCGACGTTTGCAATTTCTCAGCTCGTGTCTACAAGACGGAAAGAGAATGACCGTGACGTTTGGTGGGTAGAGAAGCGCAAAGCCCCAGTGTTGCTGCGCCTGTGAAAGCGCTTCCAAGGAAGGGGGCTGGCTAGCAACAGCTTTCAGTGCTGGCACTTTTCATCTCTGAGCAATTGCTCGACGTTTGCAATTTTGAGCTCGTGTCTACAATACGGAAAGAGAATGACCGTGACGTTTGGTGGGTAGAGAAGCGCAAAGCCCCAGTGTTGCTGCGCCTGTGAAAGCGCTTCCAAGGAAGGGTGCTGGCTAGCAAGAGCTTTCAGTGCTGGCACTTTTCAGCTCTGAGCAATTGCTCGACGTTTGCAATTTCTCACCGGAGCTTTTGTTAGAGTGCGCGAGAGGATGAGCAGAAGATGAGGTGGCTAGAGAAGCACAGAGCGCCAGTGTTCTAAGGGCTACAAGAGCGTTTCCCAGGAAGGGTGCTGGCTAGCAAGAGCTTTCAGTGCTGGCACTTTTCAGCTCTGAGCAATTGCTCGACGTTTGCAATTTCTCAGCTCGTGTCTACGAGACGGAAAGAGAATGACCGTGACGTTTGGTGGGTAGAGAAGCGCAAAGCCCCAGTGTTGCTGCGCCTGTGAAAGCGCTTCCAAGGAAGGGTGCTGGCTAGCAAGAGCTTTCAGTGCTGGCACTTTTCATCTCTGAGCAATTGCTCGACGTTTGCAATTTCTCAGCTCGTGTCTACGAGACGGAAAGAGAATGACCGTGACGTTTGGTGGGTAGAGAAGCGCAAAGCCCCAGTGTTGCTGTGCCTGTGAAAGCGCTTCCAGTGAAGGGTGCTGGCTAGCAACAGCTTTCAGTGCTGGCACTTTTCTTCTCTGAGCAATTGCTCGACGTTTGCAATTTCTCACCAGAGCTTTTGTTAGAGTGCGCGAGAAGATGAGCAGAAGATGAGGTGGCTAGAGAAGCACAGAGCGCCAGTGTTCTAAGGGCTACAAGAGCGTTTCCAAGGAAGGGGGCTGGCTAGCAAGAGCTTTCAGTGCTGGCACTTTTCATCTCTGAGCAATTGCTCGACGTTTGCAATTTCTCAGCTCGTGTCTACAAACGGAAAGAGAATGACCGTGACGTTTGGTGGGTAGAGAAGCGCAAAGCCCCAGTGTTGCTGCGCCTGTGAAAGCGCTTCCAAGGAAGGGAGCTGGCTAGCAACAGCTTTCAGTGCTGGCACTTTTCATCTCTGAGCAATTGCTGGACGTTTGCAATTTCTCAGCTCGTGTCTACGAGACGGAGAGATAGTGACCGTGACGTTTGGTGGGTAGAGAAGCGCAGAGAGCAAGTGTTGCTGCGCCTGTGAAAGTGCTTCCAAGGAGGGTGCTGGCTAGCAAGAGCTTTCAGTGCTGGCACTTTTCAGCTCTGAGCAATTGCTCGACGTTTGCAATTTCTCACCAGAGCTTTTGTTAGAGTGCGCGAGAGGATGAGCAGAAGATGAGGTGGCTAGAGAAGCACAGAGCGCCAGTGTTCTAAGGGCTACAAGAGCGTTTCCAAGGAAGGGGGCTGGCTAGCAACAGCTTTCAGTGCTGGCACTTTTCATCTCTGAGCAATTGCTCGACGTTTGCAATTTCTCAGCTCGTGTCTATGAGACGGAGAGATAGTGACCGTGACGTTTGGTGGGTAGAGAAGCGCAAAGCCCCAGTGTTGCTGCGCCTGTGAAAGCGCTTCCAAGGAAGGGTGCTGGCTAGCAACAGCTTTCAGTGCTGGCAGTTTTCATCTCTGAGCAATTGCTCGACGTTTGCAATTTCTCACCGGAGCTTTTGTTAGAGTGCGCGAGAGGATGAGCAGAAGATGAGGTGGCTAGAGAAGCACAGAGCGCCAGTGTTCTAAGGGCTACAAGAGCGTTTCCAAGGAAGGGGGCTGGCTAGCAAGAGCTTTCAGTGCTGGCACTTTTCATCTCTGAGCAATTGCTCGACGTTTGCAATTTCTCAGCTCGTGTCTACGAGACGGAGAGATAGTGACCGTGACGATTGGTGGGTAGAGAAGCGCAAAGCCCCAGTGTTGCTGCGCCTGTGAAAGCGCTTCCAAGGAAGGGTGCTGGCTAGCAACAGCTTTCAGTGCTGGCACTTTTCATCTTTGAGCAATTGCTCGACGTTTGCAATTTCTCACCGGAGCTCTCTTTAGACTGCGCGAGAGGATGAGCAGAAGATGAGGTGGCTAGAGAAGCACAGAGCGCCAGTGTTCTAAGGGCTACAAGAGCGTTTCCAAGGAAGGGTGCTGGCTAGCAAGAGCTTTCAGTGCTGGCACTTTTCATCTCTGAGCAATTGCTCGACGTTTGCAATTTCTCAGCTCGTGTCTACGAGACGGAAAGAGAATGACTGTGACGTTTGGTGGGTAGAGAAGCGCAAAGCCCCAGTGTTGCTGCGCCTGTGAAAGCGCTTCCAAGGAAGGGGGCTGGCTAGCAACAGCTTTCAGTGCTGGCACTTTTCATCTCTGAGCAATTGCTCAACGTTTGCAATTTCTCAGCTCGTGTCTACGAGACGGAAAGAGAATGACCGTGACGTTTGGTGGGTAGAGAAGCGCAAAGCCCCAGTGTTGCTGCGCCTGTGAAAGCGCTTCCAAGGAAGGGTGCTGGCTACCAACAGCTTTCAGTGCTGGCACTTTTCAGCTCTGAGCAATTGCTCGACGTTTGCAATTTCTCACCGGAGCTTTTGTTAGAGTGCGCGAGAGGATGAGCAGAAGATGAGGTGGCTAGAGAAGCACAGAGCGCCAGTGTTCTAAGGGCTACAAGAGCGTTTCCAAGGAAGGGGGCTGGCTAGCAACAGCTTTCAGTGCTGGCACTTTTCAGCTCTGAGCAATTGCTCGACGTTTGCAATTTCTCACCGGAGCTTTTGTTAGAGTGCGCGAGAGGATGAGCAGAAGATGAGGTGGCTAGAGAAGCACAGAGCGCCAGTGTTCTAAGGGCTACAAGAGCGTTTCCAAGGAAGGGTGCTGGCTAGCAGCAGCTTTCAGTGCTGGCACTTTTCATCTCTGAGCAATTGCTCGACGTTTGCAATTTCTCAGCTCGTGTCTACAAGACGGAAAGAGAATGACCGTGACGTTTGGTGGGTAGAGAAGCGCAAAGCCCCAGTGTTGCTGCGCCTGTGAAAGCGCTTCCAAGGAAGGGAGCTGGCTAGCAACAGCTTTCAGTGCTGGCACTTTTCATCTCTGAGCAATTGCTCGACGTTTGCAATTTTGAGCTCGTGTCTACAATACGGAAAGAGAATGACCGTGACGTTTGGTGGGTAGAGAAGCGCAAAGCCCCAGTGTTGCTGCGCCTGTGAAAGCGCTTCCAAGGAAGGGTGCTGGCTAGCAAGAGCTTTCAGTGCTGGCACTTTTCAGCTCTGAGCAATTGCTCGACGTTTGCAATTTCTCACCGGAGCTTTTGTTAGAGTGCGCGAGAGGATGAGCAGAAGATGAGGTGGCTAGAGAAGCACAGAGCGCCAGTGTTCTAAGGGCTACAAGAGCGTTTCCCAGGAAGGGTGCTGGCTAGCAAGAGCTTTCAGTGCTGGCACTTTTAATCTCTGAGCAATTGCTCGACGTTTGCAATTTCTCAGCTCGTGTCTACGAGACGGAAAGAGAATGACCGTGACGTTTGGTGGGTAGAGAAGCGCAAAGCCCCAGTGTTGCTGCGCCTGTGAAAGCGCTTCCAAGGAAGGGTGCTGGCTAGCAAGAGCTTTCAGTGCTGGCACTTTTCATCTCTGAGCAATTGCTCGACGTTTGCAATTTTGAGCTCGTGCCTACAAGGCGGAAAGAGAATGACCGTGACGTTTGGTGGGTAGAGAAGCGCAAAGCCCCAGTGTTGCTGTGCCTGTGAAAGCGCTTCCAGTGAAGGGTGCTGGCTAGCAACAGCTTTCAGTGCTGGCACTTTTCTTCTCTGAGCAATTGCTCGACGTTTGCAATTTCTCACCAGAGCTTTTGTTAGAGTGCGCGAGAAGATGAGCAGAAGATGAGGTGGCTAGAGAAGCACAGAGCGCCAGTGTTCTAAGGGCTACAAGAGCGTTTCCAAGGAAGGGGGCTGGCTAGCAAGAGCTTTCAGTGCTGGCACTTTTCATCTCTGAGCAATTGCTCGACGTTTGCAATTTCTCAGCTCATGTCTATGAGACGGAGAGATAGTGACCGTGACGTTTGGTGGGTAGAGAAGCGCAGAGAGCAAGTGTTGCTGCGCCTGTGAAAGCGCTTCCAAGGAAGGGGGCTGGCTAGCAAGAGCTTTCAGTGCTGGCACTTTTCATCTCTGAGTAATTGCTGGACGTTTGCAATTTCTCAGCTCTTGTCTACAAGACGGAAAGTGAATGACCGTGACGTTTGGTGGGTAGAGAAGCGCAGAGAGCAAGTGTTGCTGCGCCTGTGAAAGTGCTTCCAAGGAGGGTGCTGGCTAGCAAGAGCTTTCAGTGCTGGCACTTTTCATCTCTGAGCAATTGCTCGACGTTTGCAATTTCTCACCGGAGCTTTTGTTAGAGTGCGCGAGAGGATGAGCAGAAGATGAGGTGGCTAGAGAAGCACAGAGCGCCAGTGTTCTAAGGGCTACAAGAGCGTTTCCAAGGAAGGGGGCTGGCTAGCAAGAGCTTTCAGTGCTGGCACTTTTCATCTCTGAGCAATTGCTCGACGTTTGCAATTTCTCAGCTCGTGTCTACAAACGGAAAGAGAATGACCGTGACGTTTGGTGGGTAGAGAAGCGCAAAGCCCCAGTGTTGCTGCGCCTGTGAAAGCGCTTCCAAGGAAGGGAGCTGGCTAGCAACAGCTTTCAGTGCTGGCACTTTTCATCTCTGAGCAATTGCTCGACGTTTGCAATTTCTCAGCTCGTGTCTACGAGACGGAGAGATAGTGACCATGACGTTTGGTGGGTAGAGAAGCGCAGAGAGCAAGTGTTGCTGCGCCTGTGAAAGCGCTTCCAAGGAAGGGGGCTTGCTAGCAACAGCTTTCAGTGCTGGCACTTTTCAGCTCTGAGCAATTGCTCGACGTTTGCAATTTCTCACCGGAGCTTTTGTTAGAGTGCGCGAGAGGATGAGCAGAAGATGAGGTGGCTAGAGAAGCACAGAGCGCCAGTGTTCTAAGGGCTACAAGAGCGTTTCCAAGGAAGGGGGCTGGCTAGCAACAGCTTTCAGTGCTGGCACTTTTCATCTCTGAGCAATTGCTCGACGTTTGCAATTTCTCAGCTCGTGTCTACGAGACGGAGAGATAGTGACCGTGACGTTTGGTGCGTAGAGAAGCGCAAAGCCCCAGTGTTGCTGCGCCTGTGAAAGCGCTTCCAAGGAAGGGGCCTGGCTAGCAACAGCTTTCAGTGCTGGCACTTTTCATCTTTGAGCAATTGCTCGACGTTTGCAATTTCTCTCCGGAGCTTTTGTTAGAGTGCGCGAGAGGATGAGCAGAAGATGAGGTGGCTAGAGAAGCACAGAGCCCCAGTGTTCTAAGGGCTACAAGAGCGTTTCCAAGGAAGGGAGCTGGCTAGCAAGAGTTTTCAGTGCTGGCACTTTTCATCTCTGAGCAGTTGCTCAACGTTTGCAATTTCTCAGCTCGTGTCTACGAGACGGAAAGAGAATGACTGTGACGTTTGGTGGGTAGAGAAGCGCAAAGCCCCAGTGTTGCTGCGCCTGTGAAAGCGCTTCCAAGGAAGGGGGCTGGCTAGCAACAGCTTTCAGTGCTGGCACTTTTCATCTCTGAGCAATTGCTCGACGTTTGCAATTTTGAGCTCGTGTCTACAAGGCGGAAAGAGAATGACCGTGACGTTTGGTGGGTAGAGAAGCGCAAAGCCCCAGTGTTGCTGCGCCTGTGAAAGCGCTTCCAAGGAAGGGTGCTGGCTAGCAACAGCTTTCAGTGCTGGCACTTTTCAGCTCTGAGCAATTGCTCGACGTTTGCAATTTCTCACCGGAGCTTTTGTTAGAGTGCGCGAGAGGATGAGCAGAAGATGAGGTGGCTAGAGAAGCACAGAGCGCCAGTGTTCTAAGGGCTACAAGAGCGTTTCCAAGGAAGGGTGCTGGCTAGCAACAGCTTTCAGTGCTGGCACTTTTCAGCTCTGAGCAATTGCTCGACGTTTGCAATTTCTCACCGGAGCTTTTGTTAGAGTGCGCGAGAGGATGAGCAGAAGATGAGGTGGCTAGAGAAGCACAGAGCGCCAGTGTTCTAAGGGCTACAAGAGCGTTTCCAAGGAAGGGGGCTGGCTAGCAACAGCTTTCAGTGCTGGCACTTTTCATCTCTGAGCAATTGCTCGACGTTTGCAATTTCTCAGCTCGTGTCTACAAGACGGAAAGAGAATGACCGTGACGTTTGGTGGGTAGAGAAGCGCAAAGCCCCAGTGTTGCTGCGCCTGTGAAAGCGCTTCCAAGGAAGGGAGCTGGCTAGCAACAGCTTTCAGTGCTGGCACTTTTCATCTCTGAGCAATTGCTCGACGTTTGCAATTTTGAGCTTGTGTCTACAATACGGAAAGAGAATGACCGTGACGTTTGGTGGGTAGAGAAGCGCAAAGCCCCAGTGTTGCTGCGCCTGTGAAAGCGCTTCCAAGGAAGGGTGCTGGCTAGCAACAGCTTTCAGTGCTGGCACTTTTCAGCTCTGAGCAATTGCTCGACGTTTGCAATTTCTCAACTGAGCTCTCTTTAGAGTGCGCGAGAGGATGAGCAGAAGATGAGGTGGCTAGAGAAGCACAGAGCGCCAGTGTTCTAAGGGCTACAAGAGCGTTTCCCAGGAAGGGTGCTGGCTAGCAAGAGCTTTCAGTGCTGGCACTTTTAATCTCTGAGCAATTGCTCGACGTTTGCAATTTCTCAGCTCGTGTCTACGAGACGGAAAGAGAATGACCGTGACGTTTGGTGGGTAGAGAAGCGCAAAGCCCCAGTGTTGCTGCGCCTGTGAAAGCGCTTCCAAGGAAGGGTGCTGGCTAGCAACAGCTTTCAGTGCTGGCACTTTTCATCTCTGAGCAATTGCTCGACGTTTGCAATTTTGAGCTCGTGTCTACGAGACGGAAAGAGAATGACCGTGACGTTTGGTGGGTAGAGAAGCGCAAAGCCCCAGTGTTGCTGTGCCTGTGAAAGCGCTTCCAGTGAAGGGTGCTGGCTAGCAACAGCTTTCAGTGCTGGCACTTTTCTTCTCTGAGCAATTGCTCGACGTTTGCAATTTCTCACCAGAGCTTTTGTTAGAGTGCGCGAGAAGATGAGCAGAAGATGAGGTGGCTAGAGAAGCACAGAGCGCCAGTGTTCTAAGGGCTACAAGAGCGTTTCCAAGGAAGGGGGCTGGCTAGCAAGAGCTTTCAGTGCTGGCACTTTTCATCTCTGAGCAATTGCTCGACGTTTGCAATTTCTCAGCTCATGTCTATGAGACGGAGAGATAGTGACCGTGACGTTTGGTGGGTAGAGAAGCGCAGAGAGCAAGTGTTGCTGCGCCTGTGAAAGCGCTTCCAAGGAAGGGGGCTGGCTAGCAAGAGCTTTCAGTGCTGGCACTTTTCATCTCTGAGTAATTGCTGGACGTTTGCAATTTCTCAGCTCGTGTCTACAAGACGGAAAGTGAATGACCGTGACGTTTGGTGGGTAGAGAAGCGCAGAGAGCAAGTGTTGCTGCGCCTGTGAAAGTGCTTCCAAGGAGGGTGCTGGCTAGCAAGAGCTTTCAGTGCTGGCACTTTTCAGCTCTGAGCAATTGCTCGACGTTTGCAATTTCTCACCGGAGCTTTTGTTAGAGTGCGCGAGAGGATGAGCAGAAGATGAGGTGGCTAGAGAAGCACAGAGCGCCAGTGTTCTAAGGGCTACAAGAGCGTTTCCAAGGAAGGGGGCTGGCTAGCAAGAGCTTTCAGTGCTGGCACTTTTCATCTCTGAGCAATTGCTCGACGTTTGCAATTTCTCAGCTCGTGTCTACAAACGGAAAGAGAATGACCGTGACGTTTGGTGGGTAGAGAAGCGCAAAGCCCCAGTGTTGCTGCGCCTGTGAAAGCGCTTCCAAGGAAGGGAGCTGGCTAGCAACAGCTATCAGTGCTGGCACTTTTCATCTCTGAGCAATTGCTCGACGTTTGCAATTTCTCAACTGAGCTCTCTTTAGAGTGCGCGAGAGGATGAGCAGAAGATGAGGTGGCTAGAGAAGCACAGAGCGCCAGTGTTCTAAGGGCTACAAGAGCGTTTCCAAGGAAGGGGGCTGGCTAGCAAGAGCTTTCAGTGCTGGCACTTTTCATCTCTGAGCAATTGCTCGACGTTTGCAATTTCTCAGCTCGTGTCTACGAGACGGAGAGATAGTGACCGTGACGTTTGGTGGGTAGAGAAGCGCAGAGAGCAAGTGTTGCTGCGCCTGTGAAAGTGCTTCCAAGGAGGGTGCTGGCTAGCAAGAGCTTTCAGTGCTGGCACTTTTCAGCTCTGAGCAATTGCTCGACGTTTGCAATTTCTCACCAGAGCTTTTGTTAGAGTGCGCGAGAGGATGAGCAGAAGATGAGGTGGCTAGAGAAGCACAGAGCGCCAGTGTTCTAAGGGCTACAAGAGCGTTTCCAAGGAAGGGGGCTGGCTAGCAACAGCTTTCAGTGCTGGCACTTTTCATCTCTGAGCAATTGCTCGACGTTTGCAATTTCTCAGCTCGTGTCTATGAGACGGAGAGATAGTGACCGTGACGTTTGGTGGGTAGAGAAGTGCAAAGCCCCAGTGTTGCTGCGCCTGTGAAAGCGCTTCCAAGGAAGGGTGCTGGCTAGCAACAGCTTTCAGTGCTGGCACTTTTCAGCTCTGAGCAATTGCTCGACGTTTGCAATTTCTCACCGGAGCTTTTGTTAGAGTGCGCGAGAGGATGAGCAGAAGATGAGGTGGCTAGAGAAGCACAGAGCGCCAGTGTTCTTAGGGCTACAAGAGCGTTTCCAAGGAAGGGGGCTGGCTAGCAACAGCTTTCAGTGCTGGCACTTTTCTTCTCTGAGCAATTGCTCGACGTTTGCAATTTCTCAGCTCGTGTCTACGAGACGGAGAGATAGTGACCATGACGTTTGGTGGGTAGAGAAGCGCAGAGAGCAAGTGTTGCTGCGCCTGTGAAAGCGCTTCCAAGGAAGGGGGCTTGCTAGCAACAGCTTTCAGTGCTGGCACTTTTCAGCTCTGAGCAATTGCTCGACGTTTGCAATTTCTCACCGGAGCTTTTGTTAGAGTGCGCGAGAGGATGAGCAGAAGATGAGGTGGCTAGAGAAGCACAGAGCGCCAGTGTTCTAAGGGCTACAAGAGCGTTTCCAAGGAAGGGGGCTGGCTAGCAACAGCTTTCAGTGCTGGCACTTTTCATCTCTGAGCAATTGCTGGACGTTTGCAATTTCTCAGCTCGTGTCTACGAGACGGAGAGATAGTGACCGTGACGTTTGGTGGGTAGAGAAGCGCAAAGCCCCAGTGTTGCTGCGCCTGTGAAAGCGCTTCCAAGGAAGGGTGCTGACTAGCAACAGCTTTCAGTGCTGGCACTTTTCTTCTCTGAGCAATTGCTCGACGTTTGCAATTTCTCACCGGAGCTTTTGTTAGAGTGCGCGAGAGGATGAGCAGAAGATGAGGTGGCTAGAGAAGCACAGAGCGCCAGTGTTCTTAGGGCTACAAGAGCGTTTCCAAGGAAGGGTGCTGGCTAGCAAGAGCTTTCAGTGCTGGCACTTTTCATCTCTGAGCAATTGCTCGACGTTTGCAATTTCTCAGCTCGTGTCTACGAGACGGAGAGATAGTGACCGTGACGTTTGGTGCGTAGAGAAGCGCAAAGCCCCAGTGTTGCTGCGCCTGTGAAAGCGCTTCCAAGGAAGGGGGCTGGCTAGCAACAGCTTTCAGTGCTGGCACTTTTCATCTTTGAGCAATTGCTCGACGTTTGCAATTTCTCACCAGAGCTTTTGTTAGAGTGCGCGAGAGGATGAGCAGAAGATGAGGTGGCTAGAGAAGCACAGAGCGCCAGTGTTCTAAGGGCTACAAGAGCGTTTCCAAGGAAGGGAGCTGGCTAGCAAGAGTTTTCAGTGCTGGCACTTTTCATCTCTGAGCAGTTGCTCGACGTTTGCAATTTCTCAGCTCGTGTCTACGAGACGGAGAGATAGTGACCGTGACGTTTGGTGGATAGAGAAGCGCAAAGCCCCAGTGTTGCTGCGCCTGTGAAAGCGCTTCCAAGGAAGGGTGCTGGCTAGCAACAGCTTTCAGTGCTGGCACTTTTCATCTCTGAGCAATTGCTCGACGTTTGCAATTTCTCACCGGAGCTTTTGTTAGAGTGCGCGAGAGGATGAGCAGAAGATGAGGTGGCTAGAGAAGCACAGAGCCCCAGTGTTCTAAGGGCTACAAGAGCGTTTCCAAGGAAGGGTGCTGGCTAGCAAGAGCTTTCAGTGCTGGCACTTTTCATCTCTGAGCAATTGCTCGACGTTTGCAATTTCTCAGCTCGTGTCTACAAGACAGAAAGAGAATGACCGTGACGTTTGGTGGGTAGAGAAGCGCAAAGCCCCAGTGTTGCTGCGCCTGTGAAAGCGCTTCCAAGGAAGGGGGCTGGCTAGCAAGAGCTTTCAGTGCTGGCACTTTTCATCTCTGAGCAATTGCTCAACGTTTGCAATTTCTCAGCTCATGTCTACGAGACGGAAAGAGAATCACCGTGACGTTTGGTGGGTAGAGAAGCGCAGAGAGCAAGTGTTGCTGCGCCTGTGAAAGCGCTTCCAAGGAAGGGGGCTGGCTAGCAAGAGCTTTCAGTGCTGGCACTTTTCAGCTCTGAGCAATTGCTCGACGTTTGCAATTTCTCACCGGAGCTTTTGTTAGAGTGCGCGAGAGGATGAGCAGAAGATGAGGTGGCTAGAGAAGCACAGAGCGCCAGTGTTCTAAGGGCTACAAGAGCGTTTCCAAGGAAGGGTGCTGGCTAGCAAGAGCTTTCAGTGCTGGCACTTTTCATCTCTGAGCAATTGCTCGACGTTTGCAATTTCTCAGCTCGTGTCTACAAGACGGAAAGAGAATGACCGTGACGTTTGGTGGGTAGAGAAGCGCAAAGCCCCAGTGTTGCTGCGCCTGTGAAAGCGCTTCCAAGGAAGGGAGCTGGCTAGCAACAGCTTTCAGTGCTGGCACTTTTCATCTCTGAGCAATTGCTCGACGTTTGCAATTTTGAGCTCGTGTCTACAATACGGAAAGAGAATGACCGTGACGTTTGGTGGGTAGAGAAGCGCAAAGCCCCAGTGTTGCTGCGCCTGTGAAAGCGCTTCCAAGGAAGGGTGCTGGCTAGCAAGAGCTTTCAGTGCTGGCACTTTTCAGCTCTGAGCAATTGCTCGACGTTTGCAATTTCTCACCGGAGCTTTTGTTAGAGTGCGCGAGAGGATGAGCAGAAGATGAGGTGGCTAGAGAAGCACAGAGCGCCAGTGTTCTAAGGGCTACAAGAGCGTTTCCCAGGAAGGGTGCTGGCTAGCAAGAGCTTTCAGTGCTGGCACTTTTAATCTCTGAGCAATTGCTCGACGTTTGCAATTTCTCAGCTCGTGTCTACGAGACGGAAAGAGAATGACTGTGACGTTTGGTGGGTAGAGAAGCGCAAAGCCCCAGTGTTGCTGCGCCTGTGAAAGCGCTTCCAAGGAAGGGTGCTGGCTAGCAACAGCTTTCAGTGCTGGCACTTTTCTTCTCTGAGCAATTGCTCGACGTTTGCAATTTCTCACCAGAGCTTTTGTTAGAGTGCGCGAGAGGATGAGCAGAAGATGAGGTGGCTAGAGAAGCACAGAGCGCCAGTGTTCTAAGGGCTACAAGAGCGTTTCCAAGGAAGGGGGCTGGCTAGGAAGAGCTTTCAGTGCTGGCACTTTTCTTCTCTGAGCAATTGCTCGACGTTTGCAATTTCTCAGCTCATGTCTATGAGACGGAGAGATAGTGACCGTGACGTTTGGTGGGTAGAGAAGCGCAGAGAGCAAGTGTTGCTGCGCCTGTGAAAGTGCTTCCAAGGAGGGTGCTGGCTAGCAACAGCTTTCAGTGCTGGCACTTTTCAGCTCTGAGCAATTGCTCGACGTTTGCAATTTCTCACCGGAGCTTTTGTTAGAGTGCGCGAGAGGATGAGCAGAAGATGAGGTGGCTAGAGAAGCACAGAGCGCCAGTGTTCTAAGGGCTACAAGAGCGTTTCCAAGGAAGGGGGCTGGCTAGCAACAGCTTTCAGTGCTGGCACTTTTCATCTCTGAGCAATTGCTCGACGTTTGCAATTTCTCAGCTCGTGTCTACAAGACGGAAAGAGAATGACCGTGACGTTTGGTGGGTAGAGAAGCGCAAAGCCCCAGTGTTGCTGCGCCTGTGAAAGCGCTTCCAAGGAAGGGGGCTGGCTAGCAACAGCTTTCAGTGCTGGCACTTTTCATCTCTGAGCAATTGCTCGACGTTTGCAATTTCTCACCGGAGCTTTTGTTAGAGTGCGCGAGAGGATGAGCAGAAGATGAGGTGGCTAGAGAAGCACAGAGCGCCAGTGTTCTAAGGGCTACAAGAGCGTTTCCAAGGAAGGGTGCTGGCTAGCAAGAGCTTTCAGTGCTGGCACTTTTCATCTCTGAGCAATTGCTCGACGTTTGCAATTTCTCAGCTCGTGTCTACGAGACGGAGAGATAGTGACCGTGACGTTTGGTGGGTAGAGAAGCACAGAGAGCAAGTGTTGCTGCGCCTGTGAAAGTGCTTCCAAGGAGGGTGCTGGCTAGCAAGAGCTTTCAGTGCTGGCACTTTTCAGCTCTGAGCAATTGCTCGACGTTTGCAATTTCTCACCAGAGCTTTTGTTAGAGTGCGCGAGAGGATGAGCAGAAGATGAGGTGGCTAGAGAAGCACAGAGCGCCAGTGTTCTAAGGGCTACAAGAGCGTTTCCAAGGAAGGGGGCTGGCTAGCAACAGCTTTCAGTGCTGGCACTTTTCATCTCTGAGCAATTGCTCGACGTTTGCAATTTCTCAGCTCGTGTCTATGAGACGGAGAGATAGTGACCGTGACGTTTGGTGGGTAGAGAAGCGCAAAGCCCCAGTGTTGCTGCGCCTGTGAAAGCGCTTCCAAGGAAGGGGGCTGGCTAGCAAGAGCTTTCAGTGCTGGCACTTTTCAGCTCTGAGCAATTGCTCGACGTTTGCAATTTCTCTCCGGAGCTTTTGTTAGAGTGCGCGAGAGGATGAGCAGAAGATGAGGTGGCTAGAGAAGCACAGAGCGCCAGTGTTCTTAGGGCTACAAGAGCGTTTCCAAGGAAGGGGGCTGGCTAGCAACAGCTTTCAGTGCTGGCACTTTTCTTCTCTGAGCAATTGCTCGACGTTTGCAATTTCTCAGCTCGTGTCTACGAGACGGAGAGATAGTGACCATGGCGTTTGGTGGGTAGAGAAGCGCAGAGAGCAATTGTTGCTGCGCCTGTGAAAGCGCTTCCAAGGAAGGGGGCTTGCTAGCAACAGCTTTCAGTGCTGGCACTTTTCAGCTCTGAGCAATTGCTCGACGTTTGCAATTTCTCACCGGAGCTTTTGTTAGAGTGCGCGAGAGGATGAGCAGAAGATGAGGTGGCTAGAGAAGCACAGAGCGCCAGTGTTCTAAGGGCTACAAGAGCGTTTCCAAGGAAGGGGGCTGGCTAGCAAGAGCTTTCAGTGCTGGCACTTTTCATCTCTGAGCAATTGCTCGACGTTTGCAATTTCTCAGCTCGTGTCTACGAGACGGAGAGATAGTGACCGTGACGTTTGGTGGGTAGAGAAGCGCAAAGCCCCAGTGTTGCTGCGCCTGTGAAAGTGCTTCCAAGGAAGGGTGCTGACTAGCAACAGCTTTCAGTGCTGGCACTTTTCTTCTCTGAGCAATTGCTCGACGTTTGCAATTTCTCACCGGAGCTTTTGTTAGAGTGCGCGAGAGGATGAGGAGAAGATTAGATGGCTAGAGAAGCACAGAGCGCCAGTGTTCTTAGGGCTACAAGAGCGTTTCCAAGGAAGGGGGCTGGCTAGCAAGAGCTTTCAGTGCTGGCACTTTTCATCTCTGAGCAATTGCTCGACGTTTGCAATTTCTCAGCTCGTGTCTACGAGACGGAGAGATAGTGACCGTGACGTTTGGTGCGTAGAGAAGCGCAAAGCCCCAGTGTTGCTGCGCCTGTGAAAGCGCTTCCAAGGAAGGGTGCTGGCTAGCAACAGCTTTCAGTGCTGGCACTTTTCATCTCTGAGCAATTGCTCGACGTTTGCAATTTCTCACCGGAGCTCTCTTTAGACTGCGCGAGAGGATGAGCAGAAGATGAGGTGGCTAGAGAAGCACAGAGCGCCAGTGTTCTAAGGGCTACAAGAGCGTTTCCAAGGAAGGGGGCTGGCTAGCAAGAGCTTTCAGTGCTGGCACTTTTCATCTCTGAGCAATTGCTCGACGTTTGCAATTTCTCAGCTCGTGTCTACGAGACGGAGAGATAGTGACCGTGACGTTTGGTGGCTAGAGAAGTGCAAAGCCCCAGTGTTGCTGCGCCTGTGAAAGCGCTTCCAAGGAAGGGGGCTTGCTAGCAACAGCTTTCAGTGCTGGCACTTTTCAGCTCTGAGCAATTGCTCGACGTTTGCAATTTCTCACCGGAGCTTTTGTTAGAGTGCGCGAGAGGATGAGCAGAAGATGAGGTGGCTAGAGAAGCACAGAGCGCCAGTGTTCTAAGGGCTACAAGAGCGTTTCCAAGGAAGGGTGCTGGCTAGCAAGAGCTTTCAGTGCTGGCACTTTTCATCTCTGAGCAATTGCTCGACGTTTGCAATTTCTCAGCTCGTGTCTACGAGACGGAGAGATAGTGACCGTGATGATGGTGGCTAGAGAAGTGCAAAGCCCCAGTGTTGCTGCGCCTGTGAAAGCGCATCCAAGGAAGGGTGCTGGCTAGCAACAGCTTTCAGTGCTGGCACTTTTCATCTCTGAGCAATTGCTGGACGTTTGCAATTTCTCACCAGAGCTCTCTTTAGAGTGCGCGAGAGGATGAGCAGAAGATGAGGTGGCTAGAGAAGCTCAGAGCCCCATTGTTCTTAGGGCTACAAAAGCGCTTCCAAGGAAGGGGGCTGGCTAGCAAGAGCTTTCAGTGCTGGCACTTTTCATCTCTGAGCAATTGCTCGACTTTTGCAATTTCTCACCTGTGCTCTCTTTAGACTGCGCGAGAGGATGGGCAGAAGATTAGGTGGCTAGAGAAGCACAGAGCCCCAGTGTTCCAAGGGCTACAAGAGCGTTTCCAAGGAAGGGGGCTGGCTAGCAACAGCTTTCAGTGCTGGCACTTTTCATCTCTGAGCAGTTGCTCGACGTTTGCAATTTCTCAGCTCGAGTCTACGAGACGGAAAGAGAATGACCGTGACGTTTGGTGGGTAGAGAAGCGCAGAGAGCAAGTGTTGCTGCGCCTGTGAAAGCGCTTCCAAGGAAGGGGGCTGGCTAGCAAGAGCTTTCAGTGCTGGCACTTTTCTTATCTGAGCAATTGCTCGACGTTTGCAATTTCTCACCGGAGCTTTTGTTAGAGTGCGCGAGAGGATGAGCAGAAGATGAGGTGGCTAGAGAAGCACAGAGCGCCAGTGTTCTTAGGGCTACAAGAGCGTTTCCAAGGAAGGGGGCTGGCTAGCAAGAGCTTTCAGTGCTGGCACTTTTCAGCTCTGAGCAATTGCTCGACGTTTGCAATTTCTCAGCTCATGTCTATGAGACGGAGAGATAGTGACCGTGACGTTTGGTGGGTAGAGAAGTGCAGAGAGCAAGTGTTGCTGCGCCTGTGAAAGCGCTTCCAAGGAAGGGGGCTGGCTAGCAAGAGCTTTCAGTGCTGGCACTTTTCATCTCTGAGTAATTGCTGGACGTTTGCAATTTCTCAGCTCGTGTCTACGAGACGGAGAGATAGTGACCGTGACGTTTGGTGGGTAGAGAAGCGCAGAGAGCAAGTGTTGCTGCGCCTGTGAAAGTGCTTCCAAGGAGGGTGCTGGCTAGCAACAGCTTTCAGTGCTGGCACTTTTCAGCTCTGAGCAATTGCTCGACGTTTGCAATTTCTCACCGGAGCTTTTGTTAGAGTGCGCGAGAGGATGAGCAGAAGATGAGGTGGCTAGAGAAGCACAGAGCGCCAGTGTTCTAAGGGCTACAAGAGCGTTTCCAAGGAAGGGGGCTGGCTAGCAAGAGCTTTCAGTGCTGGCACTTTTCATCTCTGAGCAATTGCTCGACGTTTGCAATTTCTCAGCTCGTGTCTACAAGACGGAAAGAGAATGACCGTGACGTTTGGTGGGTAGAGAAGCGCAAAGCCCCAGTGTTGCTGCGCCTGTGAAAGCGCTTCCAAGGAAGGGAGCTGGCTAGCAACAGCTTTCAGTGCTGGCACTTTTCATCTCTGAGCAATTGCTCGACGTTTGCAATTTCTCACCGGAGCTTTTGTTAGAGTGCGCGAGAGGATGAGCAGAAGATGAGGTGGCTAGAGAAGCACAGAGCGCCAGTGTTCTAAGGGCTACAAGAGCGTTTCCAAGGAAGTGGGCTGGCTAGCAAGAGCTTTCAGTGCTGGCACTTTTCATCTCTGAGCAATTGCTGGACGTTTGCAATTTCTCAGCTCGTGTCTACGAGACGGAGAGATAGTGACCGTGACGTTTGGTGGGTCGAGAAGCGCAGAGAGCAAGTGTTGCTGCGCCTGTGAAAGTGCTTCCAAGGAGGGTGCTGGCTAGCAAGAGCTTTCAGTGCTGGCACTTTTCAGCTCTGAGCAATTGCTCGACGTTTGCAATTTCTCACCAGAGCTTTTGTTAGAGTGCGCGAGAGGATGAGCAGAAGATGAGGTGGCTAGAGAAGCACAGAGCGCCAGTGTTCTAAGGGCTACAAGAGCGTTTCCAAGGAAGGGTGCTGGCTAGCAAGAGCTTTCAGTGCTGGCACTTTTCATCTCTGAGCAATTGCTCGACGTTTGCAATTTCTCAGCTCGTGTCTATGAGACGGAGAGATAGTGACCGTGACGTTTGGTGGGTAGAGAAGCGCAAAGCCCCAGTGTTGCTGCGCCTGTGAAAGCGCTTCCAAGGAAGGGGGCTGGCTAGCAAGAGCTTTCAGTGCTGGCACTTTTCAGCTCTGAGCAATTGCTCGACGTTTGCAATTTCTCACCGGAGCTTTTGTTAGAGTGCGCGAGAGGATGAGCAGAAGATGAGGTGGCTAGAGAAGCACAGAGCGCCAGTGTTCTTAGGGCTACAAGAGCGTTTCCAAGGAAGGGTGCTGGCTAGCAACAGCTTTCAGTGCTGGCACTTTTCTTCTCTGAGCAATTGCTCGACGTTTGCAATTTCTCAGCTCGTGTCTACGAGACGGAGAGATAGTGACCATGACGTTTGGTGGGTAGAGAAGCGCAGAGAGCAAGTGTTGCTGCGCCTGTGAAAGCGCTTCCAAGGAAGGGGGCTTGCTAGCAACAGCTTTCAGTGCTGGCACTTTTCAGCTCTGAGCAATTGCTCGACGTTTGCAATTTCTCACCGGAGCTTTTGTTAGAGTGCGCGAGAGGATGAGCAGAAGATGAGGTGGCTAGAGAAGCACAGAGCGCCAGTGTTCTAAGGGCTACAAGAGCGTTTCCAAGGAAGGGGGCTGGCTAGCAACAGCTTTCAGTGCTGGCACTTTTCATCTCTGAGCAATTGCTCGACGTTTGCAATTTCTCAGCTCGTGTCTACGAGACGGAGAGATAGTGACCGTGACGTTTGGTGCGTAGAGAAGCGCAAAGCCCCAGTGTTGCTGCGCCTGTGAAAGCGCTTCCAAGGAAGGGGCCTGGCTAGCAAGAGCTTTCAGTGCTGGCACTTTTCATCTTTGAGCAATTGCTCGACGTTTGCAATTTCTCACCGGAGCTTTTGTTAGAGTGCGCGAGAGGATGAGCAGAGGATGAGGTGGCTAGAGAAGCACAGAGCGCCAGTGTTCTAAGGGCTACAAGAGCGTTTCCAAGGAAGGGAGCTGGCTAGCAAGAGTTTTCAGTGCTGGCACTTTTCATCTCTGAGCAGTTGCTCGACGTTTGCAATTTCTCAGCTCGTGTCTACGAGACGGAGAGATAGTGACCGTGACGTTTGGTGGGTAGAGAAGCGCAAAGCCCCAGTGTTGCTGCGCCTGTGAAAGCGCTTCCAAGGAAGGGTGCTGGCTAGCAACAGCTTTCAGTGCTGGCACTTTTCATCTCTGAGCAATTGCTCGACGTTTGCAATTTCTCACCGGAGCTCTCTTTAGACTGCGCGAGAGGATGAGCAGAAGATGAGGTGGCTAGAGAAGCACAGAGCCCCAGTGTTCTAAGGGCTACAAGAGCGTTTCCAAGGAAGGGGGCTGGCTAGCAAGAGCTTTCAGTGCTGGCACTTTTCATCTCTGAGCAATTGCTCGACGTTTGCAATTTCTCAGCTCGTGTCTACGAGACGGAGAGATAGTGACCGTGACGTTTGGTGGCTAGAGAAGTGCAAAGCCCCAGTGTTGCTGCGCCTGTGAAAGCGCTTCCAAGGAAGGGGGCTTGCTAGCAACAGCTTTCAGTGCTGGCACTTTTCAGCTCTGAGCAATTGCTCGACGTTTGCAATTTCTCACCGGAGCTTTTGTTAGAGTGCGCGAGAGGATGAGCAGAAGATGAGGTGGCTAGAGAAGCACAGAGCGCCAGTGTTCTAAGGGCTACAAGAGCGTTTCCAAGGAAGGGGGCTGGCTAGCAAGAGCTTTCAGTGCTGGCACTTTTCATCTCTGAGCAATTGCTCCACGTTTGCAATTTCTCAGCTCGTGTCTACGAGACGGAGAGATAGTGACCGTGATGATGGTGGCTAGAGAAGTGCAAAGCCCCAGTGTTGCTGCGCCTGTGAAAGCGCATCCAAGGAAGGGTGCTGGCTAGCAACAGCTTTCAGTGCTGGCACTTTTCATCTCTGAGCAATTGCTGGACGTTTGCAATTTCTCACCAGAGCTCTCTTTAGAGTGCGCGAGAGGATGAGCAGAAGATGAGGTGGCTAGAGAAGCTCAGAGCCCCATTGTTCTTAGGGCTACAAAAGCGCTTCCAAGGAAGGGGGCTGGCTAGCAAGAGCTTTCAGTGCTGGCACTTTTCATCTCTGAGCAATTGCTCGACTTTTGCAATTTCTCACCTGTGCTCTCTTTAGACTGCGCGAGAGGATGGGCAGAAGATTAGGTGGCTAGAGAAGCACAGAGCCCCAGTGTTCCAAGGGCTACAAGAGCGTTTCCAAGGAAGGGGGCTGGCTAGCAAGAGCTTTCAGTGCTGGCACTTTTCATCTCTGAGCAGTTGCTCGACGTTTGCAATTTCTCAGCTCGAGTCTACGAGACGGAAAGAGAATGACCGTGACGTTTGGTGGGTAGAGAAGCGCAGAGAGCAAGTGTTGCTGCGCCTGTGAAAGCGCTTCCAAGGAAGGGGGCTGGCTAGCAAGAGCTTTCAGTGCTGGCACTTTTCTTATCTGAGCAATTGCTCGACGTTTGCAATTTCTCACCGGAGCTTTTGTTAGAGTGCGCGAGAGGATGAGCAGAAGATGAGGTGGCTAGAGAAGCACAGAGCGCCAGTGTTCTAAGGGCTACAAGAGCGTTTCCAAGGAAGGGGGCTGGCTAGCAAGAGCTTTCAGTGCTGGCACTTTTCATCTCTGAGCAATTGCTCGACGTTTGCAATTTCTCAGCTCATGTCTATGAGACGGAGAGATAGTGACCGTGACGTTTGGTGGGTAGAGAAGTGCAGAGAGCAAGTGTTGCTGCGCCTGTGAAAGCGCTTCCAAGGAAGGGGGCTGGCTAGCAAGAGCTTTCAGTGCTGGCACTTTTCATCTCTGAGTAATTGCTGGACGTTTGCAATTTCTCAGCTCGTGTCTACGAGACGGAGAGATAGTGACCGTGACGTTTGGTGGGTAGAGAAGCGCAGAGAGCAAGTGTTGCTGCGCCTGTGAAAGTGCTTCCAAGGAGGGTGCTGGCTAGCAACAGCTTTCAGTGCTGGCACTTTTCAGCTCTGAGCAATTGCTCGACGTTTGCAATTTCTCACCGGAGCTTTTGTTAGAGTGCGCGAGAGGATGAGCAGAAGATGAGGTGGCTAGAGAAGCACAGAGCGCCAGTGTTCTAAGGGCTACAAGAGCGTTTCCAAGGAAGGGGGCTGGCTAGCAAGAGCTTTCAGTGCTGGCACTTTTCATCTCTGAGCAATTGCTCGACGTTTGCAATTTCTCAGCTCGTGTCTACAAGACGGAAAGAGAATGACCGTGACGTTTGGTGGGTAGAGAAGCGCAAAGCCCCAGTGTTGCTGCGCCTGTGAAAGCGCTTCCAAGGAAGGGAGCTGGCTAGCAACAGCTTTCAGTGCTGGCACTTTTCATCTCTGAGCAATTGCTCGACGTTTGCAATTTCTCACCGGAGCTTTTGTTAGAGTGCGCGAGAGGATGAGCAGAAGATGAGGTGGCTAGAGAAGCACAGAGCGCCAGTGTTCTAAGGGCTACAAGAGCGTTTCCAAGGAAGGGGGCTGGCTAGCAAGAGCTTTCAGTGCTGGCACTTTTCATCTCTGAGCAATTGCTGGACGTTTGCAATTTCTCAGCTCGTGTCTACGAGACGGAGAGATAGTGACCGTGACGTTTGGTGGGTAGAGAAGCGCAGAGAGCAAGTGTTGCTGCGCCTGTGAAAGTGCTTCCAAGGAGGGTGCTGGCTAGCAAGAGCTTTCAGTGCTGGCACTTTTCAGCTCTGAGCAATTGCTCGACGTTTGCAATTTCTCACCAGAGCTTTTGTTAGAGTGCGCGAGAGGATGAGCAGAAGATGAGGTGGCTAGAGAAGCACAGAGCGCCAGTGTTCTAAGGGCTACAAGAGCGTTTCCAAGGAAGGGGGCTGGCTAGCAACAGCTTTCAGTGCTGGCACTTTTCATCTCTGAGCAATTGCTCGACGTTTGCAATTTCTCAGCTCGTGTCTATGAGACGGAGAGATAGTGACCGTGACGTTTGGTGGGTAGAGAAGCGCAAAGCCCCAGTGTTGCTGCGCCTGTGAAAGCGCTTCCAAGGAAGGGGGCTGGCTAGCAAGAGCTTTCAGTGCTGGCACTTTTCAGCTCTGAGCAATTGCTCGACGTTTGCAATTTCTCACCGGAGCTTTTGTTAGAGTGCGCGAGAGGATGAGCAGAAGATGAGGTGGCTAGAGAAGCACAGAGCGCCAGTGTTCTTAGGGCTACAAGAGCGTTTCCAAGGAAGGGTGCTGGCTAGCAACAGCTTTCAGTGCTGGCACTTTTCTTCTCTGAGCAATTGCTGGACGTTTGCAATTTCTCAGCTCGTGTCTACGAGACGGAGAGATAGTGACCATGACGTTTGGTGGGTAGAGAAGCGCAGAGAGCAAGTGTTGCTGCGCCTGTGAAAGCGCTTCCAAGGAAGGGGGCTTGCTAGCAACAGCTTTCAGTGCTGGCACTTTTCAGCTCTGAGCAATTGCTCGACGTTTGCAATTTCTCACCGGAGCTTTTGTTAGAGTGCGCGAGAGGATGAGCAGAAGATGAGGTGGCTAGAGAAGCACAGAGCGCCAGTGTTCTAAGGGCTACAAGAGCGTTTCCAAGGAAGGGGGCTGGCTAGCAACAGCTTTCAGTGCTGGCACTTTTCATCTCTGAGCAATTGCTCGACGTTTGCAATTTCTCAGCTCGTGTCTACGAGACGGAGAGATAGTGACCGTGACGTTTGGTGGGTAGAGAAGCGCAAAGCCCCAGTGTTGCTGCGCCTGTGAAAGCGCTTCCAAGGAAGGGTGCTGGCTAGCAACAGCTTTCAGTGCTGGCACTTTTCAGCTCTGAGCAATTGCTCGACGTTTGCAATTTCTCACCGGAGCTCTCTTTAGACTGCGCGAGAGGATGAGCAGAAGATGAGGTGGCTAGAGAAGCACAGAGCGCCAGTGTTCTAAGGGCTACAAGAGCGTTTCCAAGGAAGGGGGCTGGCTAGCAAGAGCTTTCAGTGCTGGCACTTTTCATCTCTGAGCAATTGCTGGACGTTTGCAATTTCTCAGCTCGTGTCTACGAGACGGAGAGATAGTGACCGTGACGTTTGGTGGGTAGAGAAGCGCAGAGAGCAAGTGTTGCTGCGCCTGTGAAAGTGCTTCCAAGGAGGGTGCTGGCTAGCAAGAGCTTTCAGTGCTGGCACTTTTCAGCTCTGAGCAATTGCTCGACGTTTGCAATTTCTCACCAGAGCTTTTGTTAGAGTGCGCGAGAGGATGAGCAGAAGATGAGGTGGCTAGAGAAGCACAGAGCGCCAGTGTTCTAAGGGCTACAAGAGCGTTTCCAAGGAAGGGGGCTGGCTAGCAACAGCTTTCAGTGCTGGCACTTTTCATCTCTGAGCAATTGCTCGACGTTTGCAATTTCTCAGCTCGTGTCTACGAGACGGAGAGATAGTGACCGTGACGTTTGGTGCGTAGAGAAGCGCAAAGCCCCAGTGTTGCTGCGCCTGTGAAAGCGCTTCCAAGGAAGGGGCCTGGCTAGCAAGAGCTTTCAGTGCTGGCACTTTTCATCTTTGAGCAATTGCTCGACGTTTGCAATTTCTCACCGGAGCTTTTGTTAGAGTGCGCGAGAGGATGAGCAGAAGATGAGGTGGCTAGAGAAGCACAGAGCGCCAGTGTTCTAAGGGCTACAAGAGCGTTTCCAAGGAAGGGAGCTGGCTAGCAAGAGTTTTCAGTGCTGGCACTTTTCATCTCTGAGCAGTTGCTCGACGTTTGCAATTTCTCAGCTCGTGTCTACGAGACGGAGAGATAGTGACCGTGACGTTTGGTGGGTAGAGAAGCGCAAAGCCCCAGTGTTGCTGCGCCTGTGAAAGCGCTTCCAAGGAAGGGTGCTGGCTAGCAACAGCTTTCAGTGCTGGCACTTTTCATCTCTGAGCAATTGCTCGACGTTTGCAATTTCTCACCGGAGCTCTCTTTAGACTGCGCGAGAGGATGAGCAGAAGATGAGGTGGCTAGAGAAGCACAGAGCCCCAGTGTTCTAAGGGCTACAAGAGCGTTTCCAAGGAAGGGGGCTGGCTAGCAAGAGCTTTCAGTGCTGGCACTTTTCATCTCTGAGCAATTGCTCGACGTTTGCAATTTCTCAGCTCGTGTCTACGAGACGGAGAGATAGTGACCGTGACGTTTGGTGGCTAGAGAAGTGCAAAGCCCCAGTGTTGCTGCGCCTGTGAAAGCGCTTCCAAGGAAGGGGGCTTGCTAGCAACAGCTTTCAGTGCTGGCACTTTTCAGCTCTGAGCAATTGCTCGACGTTTGCAATTTCTCACCGGAGCTTTTGTTAGAGTGCGCGAGAGGATGAGCAGAAGATGAGGTGGCTAGAGAAGCACAGAGCGCCAGTGTTCTAAGGGCTACAAGAGCGTTTCCAAGGAAGGGGGCTGGCTAGCAAGAGCTTTCAGTGCTGGCACTTTTCATCTCTGAGCAATTGCTCGACGTTTGCAATTTCTGAGCTCGTGTCTACGAGACGGAGAGATAGTGACCGTGATGATGGTGGCTAGAGAAGTGCAAAGCCCCAGTGTTGCTGCGCCTGTGAAAGCGCATCCAAGGAAGGGTGCTGGCTAGCAACAGCTTTCAGTGCTGGCACTTTTCATCTCTGAGCAATTGCTGGACGTTTGCAATTTCTCACCAGAGCTCTCTTTAGAGTGCGCGAGAGGATGAGCAGAAGATGAGGTGGCTAGAGAAGCTCAGAGCCCCATTGTTCTTAGGGCTACAAAAGCGCTTCCAAGGAAGGGGGCTGGCTAGCAAGAGCTTTCAGTGCTGGCACTTTTCATCTCTGAGCAATTGCTCGACTTTTGCAATTTCTCACCTGTGCTCTCTTTAGACTGCGCGAGAGGATGGGCAGAAGATTAGGTGGCTAGAGAAGCACAGAGCCCCAGTGTTCCAAGGGCTACAAGAGCGTTTCCAAGGAAGGGGGCTGGCTAGCAAGAGCTTTCAGTGCTGGCACTTTTCATCTCTGAGCAGTTGCTCGACGTTTGCAATTTCTCAGCTCGAGTCTACGAGACGGAAAGAGAATGACCGTGACGTTTGGTGGGTAGAGAAGCGCAGAGAGCAAGTGTTGCTGCGCCTGTGAAAGCGCTTCCAAGGAAGGGGGCTGGCTAGCAAGAGCTTTCAGTGCTGGCACTTTTCTTATCTGAGCAATTGCTCGACGTTTGCAATTTCTCACCGGAGCTTTTGTTAGAGTGCGCGAGAGGATGAGCAGAAGATGAGGTGGCTAGAGAAGCACAGAGCGCCAGTGTTCTAAGGGCTACAAGAGCGTTTCCAAGGAAGGGGGCTGGCTAGCAAGAGCTTTCAGTGCTGGCACTTTTCATCTCTGAGCAATTGCTCGACGTTTGCAATTTCTCAGCTCATGTCTATGAGACGGAGAGATAGTGACCGTGACGTTTGGTGGGTAGAGAAGTGCAGAGAGCAAGTGTTGCTGCGCCTGTGAAAGCGCTTCCAAGGAAGGGGGCTGGCTAGCAAGAGCTTTCAGTGCTGGCACTTTTCATCTCTGAGTAATTGCTGGACGTTTGCAATTTCTCAGCTCGTGTCTACGAGACGGAGAGATAGTGACCGTGACGTTTGGTGGGTAGAGAAGCGCAGAGAGCAAGTGTTGCTGCGCCTGTGAAAGTGCTTCCAAGGAGGGTGCTGGCTAGCAAGAGCTTTCAGTGCTGGCACTTTTCAGCTCTGAGCAATTGCTCGACGTTTGCAATTTCTCACCGGAGCTTTTGTTAGAGTGCGCGAGAGGATGAGCAGAAGATGAGGTGGCTAGAGAAGCACAGAGCGCCAGTGTTCTAAGGGCTACAAGAGCGTTTCCAAGGAAGGGGGCTGGCTAGCAAGAGCTTTCAGTGCTGGCACTTTTCATCTCTGAGCAATTGCTCGACGTTTGCAATTTCTCAGCTCGTGTCTACAAGACGGAAAGAGAATGACCGTGACGTTTGGTGGGTAGAGAAGCGCAAAGCCCCAGTGTTGCTGCGCCTGTGAAAGCGCTTCCAAGGAAGGGAGCTGGCTAGCAACAGCTTTCAGTGCTGGCACTTTTCATCTCTGAGCAATTGCTCGACGTTTGCAATTTCTCACCGGAGCTTTTGTTAGAGTGCGCGAGAGGATGAGCAGAAGATGAGGTGGCTAGAGAAGCACAGAGCGCCAGTGTTCTAAGGGCTACAAGAGTGTTTCCAAGGAAGGGGGCTGGCTAGCAAGAGCTTTCAGTGCTGGCACTTTTCATCTCTGAGCAATTGCTGGACGTTTGCAATTTCTCAGCTCGTGTCTACGAGACGGAGAGATAGTGACCGTGACGTTTGGTGGGTAGAGAAGCGCAGAGAGCAAGTGTTGCTGCGCCTGTGAAAGTGCTTCCAAGGAGGGTGCTGGCTAGCAAGAGCTTTCAGTGCTGGCACTTTTCAGCTCTGAGCAATTGCTCGACGTTTGCAATTTCTCACCAGAGGTTTTGTTAGAGTGCGCGAGAGGATGAGCAGAAGATGAGGTGGCTAGAGAAGCACAGAGCGCCAGTGTTCTAAGGGCTACAAGAGCGTTTCCAAGGAAGGGGGCTGGCTAGCAACAGCTTTCAGTGCTGGCACTTTTCATCTCTGAGCAATTGCTCGACGTTTGCAATTTCTCAGCTCGTGTCTATGAGACGGAGAGATAGTGACCGTGACGTTTGGTGGGTAGAGAAGCGCAAAGCCCCAGTGTTGCTGCGCCTGTGAAAGCGCTTCCAAGGAAGGGGGCTGGCTAGCAAGAGCTTTCAGTGCTGGCACTTTTCAGCTCTGAGCAATTGCTCGACGTTTGCAATTTCTCACCGGAGCTTTTGTTAGAGTGCGCGAGAGGATGAGCAGAAGATGAGGTGGCTAGAGAAGCACAGAGCGCCAGTGTTCTTAGGGCTACAAGAGCGTTTCCAAGGAAGGGTGCTGGCTAGCAACAGCTTTCAGTGCTGGCACTTTTCTTCTCTGAGCAATTGCTGGACGTTTGCAATTTCTCAGCTCGTGTCTACGAGACGGAGAGATAGTGACCATGACGTTTGGTGGGTAGAGAAGCGCAGAGAGCAAGTGTTGCTGCGCCTGTGAAAGCGCTTCCAAGGAAGGGGGCTTGCTAGCAACAGCTTTCAGTGCTGGCACTTTTCAGCTCTGAGCAATTGCTCGACGTTTGCAATTTCTCACCGGAGCTTTTGTTAGAGTGCGCGAGAGGATGAGCAGAAGATGAGGTGGCTAGAGAAGCACAGAGCGCCAGTGTTCTAAGGGCTACAAGAGCGTTTCCAAGGAAGGGGGCTGGCTAGCAACAGCTTTCAGTGCTGGCACTTTTCATCTCTGAGCAATTGCTCGACGTTTGCAATTTCTCAGCTCGTGTCTACGAGACGGAGAGATAGTGACCGTGACGTTTGGTGGGTAGAGAAGCGCAAAGCCCCAGTGTTGCTGCGCCTGTGAAAGCGCTTCCAAGGAAGGGTGCTGGCTAGCAACAGCTTTCAGTGCTGGCACTTTTCATCTCTGAGCAATTGCTCGACGTTTGCAATTTCTCACCGGAGCTCTCTTTAGACTGCGCGAGAGGATGAGCAGAAGATGAGGTGGCTAGAGAAGCACAGAGCGCCAGTGTTCTAAGGGCTACAAGAGCGTTTCCAAGGAAGGGGGCTGGCTAGCAAGAGCTTTCAGTGCTGGCACTTTTCATCTCTGAGCAATTGCTCGACGTTTGCAATTTCTCAGCTCGTGTCTACGAGACGGAGAGATAGTGACCGTGACGTTTGGTGGCTAGAGAAGTGCAAAGCCCCAGTGTTGCTGCGCCTGTGAAAGCGCTTCCAAGGAAGGGGGCTTGCTAGCAACAGCTTTCAGTGCTGGCACTTTTCAGCTCTGAGCAATTGCTCGACGTTTGCAATTTCTCACCGGAGCTTTTGTTAGAGTGCGCGAGAGGATGAGCAGAAGATGAGGTGGCTAGAGAAGCACAGAGCGCCAGTGTTCTAAGGGCTACAAGAGCGTTTCCAAGGAAGGGTGCTGGCTAGCAAGAGCTTTCAGTGCTGGCACTTTTCATCTCTGAGCAATTGCTCCACGTTTGCAATTTCTCAGCTCGTGTCTACGAGACGGAGAGATAGTGACCGTGATGATGGTGGCTAGAGAAGTGCAAAGCCCCAGTGTTGCTGCGCCTGTGAAAGCGCATCCAAGGAAGGGTGCTGGCTAGCAACAGCTTTCAGTGCTGGCACTTTTCATCTCTGAGCAATTGCTGGACGTTTGCAATTTCTCACCAGAGCTCTCTTTAGAGTGCGCGAGAGGATGAGCAGAAGATGAGGTGGCTAGAGAAGCTCAGAGCCCCATTGTTCTTAGGGCTACAAAAGCGCTTCCAAGGAAGGGGGCTGGCTAGCAAGAGCTTTCAGTGCTGGCACTTTTCATCTCTGAGCAATTGCTCGACTTTTGCAATTTCTCACCTGTGCTCTCTTTAGACTGCGCGAGAGGATGGGCAGAAGATTAGGTGGCTAGAGAAGCACAGAGCCCCAGTGTTCCAAGGGCTACAAGAGCGTTTCCAAGGAAGGGGGCTGGCTAGCAAGAGCTTTCAGTGCTGGCACTTTTCATCTCTGAGCAGTTGCTCGACGTTTGCAATTTCTCAGCTCGAGTCTACGAGACGGAAAGAGAATGACCGTGACGTTTGGTGGGTAGAGAAGCGCAGAGAGCAAGTGTTGCTGCGCCTGTGAAAGTGCTTCCAAGGAGGGTGCTGGCTAGCAAGAGCTTTCAGTGCTGGCACTTTTCAGCTCTGAGCAATTGCTCGACGTTTGCAATTTCTCTCTGGAGCTTTTGTTAGAGTGCGCGAGAGGATGAGCAGAAGATGAGGTGGCTAGAGAAGCACAGAGCGCCAGTGTTCTAAGGGCTACAAGAGCGTTTCCAAGGAAGGGGGCTGGCTAGCAAGAGCTTTCAGTGCTGGCACTTTTCATCTCTGAGCAATTGCTCGACGTTTGCAATTTCTCAGCTCGTGTCTATGAGACGGAGAGATAGTGACCGTGACGTTTGGTGGCTAGAGAAGCGCAAAGCCCCAGTGTTGCTGCGCCTGTGAAAGCGCTTCCAAGGAAGGGGGCTGGCTAGCAACAGCTTTCAGTGCTGGCACTTTTCAGCTCTGAGCAATTGCTCGACGTTTGCAATTTCTCACCAGAGCTTTTGTTAGAGTGCGCGAGAGGATGAGCAGAAGATGAGGTGGCTAGAGAAGCACAGAGCCCCAGTGTTCTAAGGGCTACAAGAGCGTTTCCAAGGAAGGGGGCTGGCTAGCAAGAGCTTTCAGTGCTGGCACTTTTCATCTCTGAGCAATTGCTCGACGTTTGCAATTTCTCAGCTCGTGTCTACGAGACGGAGAGATAGTGACCATGACGTTTGGTGGGTAGAGAAGCGCAGAGAGCAAGTGTTGCTGCGCCTGTGAAAGCGCTTCCAAGGAAGGGGGCTTGCTAGCAACAGCTTTCAGTGCTGGCACTTTTCATCTCTGAGCAATTGCTCGACGTTTGCAATTTCTCGACTGAGATCTCTTTAGAGTGCGCGAGAGGATGAGCAGAAGATGAGGTGGCTAGAGAAGCACAGAGCGCCAGTGTTCTAAGGGCTACAAGAGCGTTTCCAAGGAAGGGGGCTGGCTAGCAAGAGCTTTCAGTGCTGGCACTTTTCATCTCTGAGCAATTGCTCGACGTTTGCAATTTCTCAGCTCGTGTCTATGAGACGGAGAGATAGTGACCGTGACGTTTGGTGGGTAGAGAAGCGCAAAGCCCCAGTGTTGCTGCGCCTGTGAAAGCGCTTCCAAGGAAGGGGGCTGGCTAGCAACAGCTTTCAGTGCTGGCACTTTTCAGCTCTGAGCAATTGCTCGACGTTTGCAATTTCTCAGCTCGTGTCTACGAGACGGAGAGATAGTGACCGTGACGTTTGGTGGGTCGAGAAGCGCAGAGAGCAAGTGTTGCTGCGCCTGTGAAAGTGCTTCCAAGGAGGGTGCTGGCTAGCAACAGCTTTCAGTGCTGGCACTTTTCATCTCTGAGCAATTGCTCGACGTTTGCAATTTCTCACCAGAGCTTTTGTTAGAGTGCGCGAGAGGATGAGCAGAAGATGAGGTGGCTAGAGAAGCACAGAGCGCCAGTGTTCTAAGGGCTACAAGAGCGTTTCCAAGGAAGGGGGCTGGCTAGCAACAGCTTTCAGTGCTGGCACTTTTCATCTCTGAGCAATTGCTCGACGTTTGCAATTTCTCAGCTCGTGTCTACGAGACGGAGAGATAGTGACCGTGACGTTTGGTGGCTAGAGAAGTGCAAAGCCCCAGTGTTGCTGCGCCTGTGAAAGCGCTTCCAAGGAAGGGGGCTTGCTAGCAACAGCTTTCAGTGCTGGCACTTTTCAGCTCTGAGCAATTGCTCGACGTTTGCAATTTCTCTCCGGAGCTTTTGTTAGAGTGCGCGAGAGGATGAGCAGAAGATGAGGTGGCTAGAGAAGCACAGAGCGCCAGTGTTCTAAGGGCTACAAGAGCGTTTCCAAGGAAGGGGGCTGGCTAGCAAGAGCTTTCAGTGCTGGCACTTTTCATCTCTGAGCAATTGCTCGACGTTTGCAATTTCTCAGCTCATGTCTATGAGACGGAGAGATAGTGACCGTGACGTTTGGTGGGTAGAGAAGCGCAAAGCCCCAGTGTTGCTGCGCCTGTGAAAGCGCTTCCAAGGAAGGGGGCTGGCTAGCAACAGCTTTCAGTGCTGGCACTTTTCAGCTCTGAGCAATTGCTGGACGTTTGCAATTTCTCACCCGAGCTTTTGTTAGAGTGCGCGAGAGGATGAGCAGAAGATGAGGTGGCTAGAGAAGCACAGAGCGCCAGTGTTCTAAGGGCTACAAGAGCGTTTCCAAGGAAGGGTGCTGGCTAGCAACAGCTTTCAGTGCTGGCACTTTTCTTCTCTGAGCAATTGCTCGACGTTTGCAATTTCTCAGCTCGTGTCTACGAGACGGAGAGATAGTGACCATGACGTTTGGTGGGTAGAGAAGCGCAGAGAGCAAGTGTTGCTGCGCCTGTGAAAGCGCTTCCAAGGAAGGGGGCTTGCTAGCAACAGCTTTCAGTGCTGGCACTTTTCATCTCTGAGCAATTGCTCGACGTTTGCAATTTGTCGACTGAGCTCTCTTTAGAGTGCGCGAGAGGATGAGCAGAAGATGAGGTGGCTAGAGAAGCACAGAGCGCCAGTGTTCTAAGGGCTACAAGAGCGTTTCCAAGGAAGGGGGCTGGCTAGCAACAGCTTTCAGTGCTGGCACTTTTCATCTCTGAGCAATTGCTCGACGTTTGCAATTTCTCAGCTCGTGTCTATGAGACGGAGAGATAGTGACCGTGACGTTTGGTGGGTAGAGAAGCGCAAAGCCCCAGTGTTGCTGCGCCTGTGAAAGCGCTTCCAAGGAAGGGGGCTGGCTAGCAACAGCTTTCAGTGCTGGCACTTTTCAGCTCTGAGCAATTGCTGGACGTTTGCAATTTCTCAGCTCGTGTCTACGAGACGGAGAGATAGTGACCGTGACGTTTGGTGGCTAGAGAAGCGCAGAGAGCAAGTGTTGCTGCGCCTGTGAAAGTGCTTCCAAGGAGGGTGCTGGCTAGCAACAGCTTTCAGTGCTGGCACTTTTCATCTCTGAGCAATTGCTCGACGTTTGCAATTTCTCACCAGAGCTTTTGTTAGAGTGCGCGAGAGGATGAGCAGAAGATGAGGTGGCTAGAGAAGCACAGAGCGCCAGTGTTCTAAGGGCTACAAGAGCGTTTCCAAGGAAGGGGGCTGGCTAGCAAGAGCTTTCAGTGCTGGCACTTTTCATCTCTGAGCAATTGCTGGACGTTTGCAATTTCTCAGCTCGTGTCTACGAGACGGAGAGATAGTGACCGTGACGTTTGGTGGCTAGAGAAGCGCAGAGAGCAAGTGTTGCTGCGCCTGTGAAAGTGCTTCCAAGGAGGGTGCTGGCTAGCAAGAGCTTTCAGTGCAGGCACTTTTCAGCTCTGAGCAATTGCTCGACGTTTGCAATTTCTCTCCAGAGCTTTTGTTAGAGTGCGCGAGAGGATGAGCAGAAGATGAGGTGGCTAGAGAAGCACAGAGCGCCAGTGTTCTAAGGGCTACAAGAGCGTTTCCAAGGAAGGGGGCTGGCTAGCAAGAGCTTTCAGTGCTGGCACTTTTCATCTCTGAGCAATTGCTCGACGTTTGCAATTTCTCAGCTCGTGTCTATGAGACGCAGAGATAGTGACCGTGACGATTGGTGGGTAGAGAAGCGCAAAGCCCCAGTGTTGCTGCGCCTGTGAAAGCGCTTCCAAGGAAGGGGGCTGGCTAGCAACAGCTTTCAGTGCTGGCACTTTTCAGCTCTGAGCAATTGCTCGACGTTTGCAATTTCTCACCCGAGCTTTTGTTAGAGTGCGCGAGAGGATGAGCAGAAGATGAGGTGGCTAGAGAAGCACAGAGCGCCAGTGTTCTTAGGGCTACAAGAGCGTTTCCAAGGAAGGGGGCTGGCTAGCAACAGCTTTCAGTGCTGGCACTTTTCTTCTCTGAGCAATTGCTCGACGTTTGCAATTTCTCAGCTCGTGTCTACGAGACGGAGAGATAGTGACCATGATGTTTGGTGGGTAGAGAAGCGCAGAGAGCAAGTGTTGCTGCGCCTGTGAAAGCGCTTCCAAGGAAGGGGGCTTGCTAGCAACAGCTTTCAGTGCTGGCACTTTTCATCTCTGAGCAATTGCTCGACGTTTGCAATTTCTCGACTGAGCTCTCTTTAGAGTGCGCGAGAGGATGAGCAGAAGATGAGGTGGCTAGAGAAGCACAGAGCGCCAGTGTTCTAAGGGCTACAAGAGCGTTTCCAAGGAAGGGTGCTGGCTAGCAAGAGCTTTCAGTGCTGGCACTTTTCATCTCTGAGCAATTGCTCGACGTTTGCAATTTCTCAGCTCGTGTCTATGAGACGGAGAGATAGTGACCGTGACGTTTGGTGGGTAGAGAAGCGCAAAGCCCCAGTGTTGCTGCGCCTGTGAAAGCGCTTCCAAGGAAGGGGGCTGGCTAGCAACAGCTTTCAGTGCTGGCACTTTTCAGCTCTGAGCAATTGCTGGACGTTTGCAATTTCTCAGCTCGTGTCTACGAGACGGAGAGATAGTGACCATGACGTTTGGTGGCTAGAGAAGCGCAGAGAGCAAGTGTTGCTGCGCCTGTGAAAGTGCTTCCAAGGAGGGTGCTGGCTAGCAACAGCTTTCAGTGCTGGCACTTTTCATCTCTGAGCAATTGCTCGACGTTTGCAATTTCTCACCAGAGCTTTTGTTAGAGTGCGCGAGAGGATGAGCAGAAGATGAGGTGGCTAGAGAAGCACAGAGCGCCAGTGTTCTAAGGGCTACAAGAGCGTTTCCAAGGAAGGGGGCTGGCTAGCAAGAGCTTTCAGTGCTGGCACTTTTCATCTCTGAGCAATTGCTCGACGTTTGCAATTTCTCAGCTCGTGTCTACGAGACGGAGAGATAGTGACCGTGACGTTTGGTGGCTAGAGAAGTGCAAAGCCCCAGTGTTGCTGCGCCTGTGAAAGCGCTTCCAAGGAAGGGGGCTTGCTAGCAACAGCTTTCAGTGCTGGCACTTTTCTTCTCTGAGCAATTGCTCGACGTTTGCAATTTCTCTCCGGAGCTTTTGTTAGAGTGCGCGAGAGGATGAGCAGAAGATGAGGTGGCTAGAGAAGCACAGAGCGCCAGTGTTCTAAGGGCTACAAGAGCGTTTCCAAGGAAGGGGGCTGGCTAGCAAGAGCTTTCAGTGCTGGCACTTTTCATCTCTGAGCAATTGCTGGACGTTTGCAATTTCTCAGCTCGTGTCTATGAGACGGAGAGATAGTGACCGTGACGTTTGGTGGGTAGAGAAGCGCAAAGCCCCAGTGTTGCTGCGCCTGTGAAAGCGCTTCCAAGGAAGGGGGCTGGCTAGCAACAGCTTTCAGTGCTGGCACTTTTCAGCTCTGAGCAATTGCTCGACGTTTGCAATTTCTCACCCGAGCTTTTGTTAGAGTGCGCGAGAGGATGAGCAGAAGATGAGGTGGCTAGAGAAGCACAGAGCACCAGTGTTCTTAGGGCTACAAGAGCGTTTCCAAGGAAGGGTGCTGGCTAGCAACAGCTTTCAGTGCTGGCACTTTTCTTCTCTGAGCAATTGCTCGACGTTTGCAATTTCTCAGCTCGTGTCTACGAGACGGAGAGATAGTGACCGTGACGTTTGGTGGGTAGAGAAGCGCAGAGAGCAAGTGTTGCTGCGCCTGTGAAAGCGCTTCCAAGGAAGGGGGCTTGCTAGCAACAGCTTTCAGTGCTGGCACTTTTCATCTCTGAGCAATTGCTCGACGTTTGCAATTTCTCGACTGAGCTCTCTTTAGAGTGCGCGAGAGGATGAGCAGAAGATGAGGTGGCTAGAGAAGCACAGAGCGCCAGTGTTCTAAGGGCTACAAGAGCGTTTCCAAGGAAGGGGGCTGGCTAGCAACAGCTTTCAGTGCTGGCACTTTTCATCTCTGAGCAATTGCTCGACGTTTGCAATTTCTCAGCTCGTGTCTATGAGACGGAGAGATAGTGACCGTGACGTTTGGTGGCTAGAGAAGCGCAAAGCCCCAGTGTTGCTGCGCCTGTGAAAGCGCTTCCAAGGAAGGGGGCTGGCTAGCAAGAGCTTTCAGTGCTGGCACTTTTCAGCTCTGAGCAATTGCTGGACGTTTGCAATTTCTCAGCTCGTGTCTACGAGACGGAGAGATAGTGACCGTGACGTTTGGTGGCTAGAGAAGCGCAGAGAGCAAGTGTTGCTGCGCCTGTGAAAGTGCTTCCAAGGAGGGTGCTGGCTAGCAACAGCTTTCAGTGCTGGCACTTTTCAGCTCTGAGCAATTGCTCGACGTTTGCAATTTCTCACCAGAGCTTTTGTTAGAGTGCGCGAGAGGATGAGCAGAAGATGAGGTGGCTAGAGAAGCACAGAGCGCCAGTATTCTAAGGGCTACAAGAGCGTTTCCAAGGAAGGGGGCTGGCTAGCAAGAGCTTTCAGTGCTGGCACTTTTCATCTCTGAGCAATTGCTCGACGTTTGCAATTTCTCAGCTCGTGTCTACGAGACGGAGAGATAGTGACCGTGACGTTTGGTGGCTAGAGAAGTGCAAAGCCCCAGTGTTGCTGCGCCTGTGAAAGCGCTTCCAAGGAAGGGTGCTGGCTAGCAACAGCTTTCAGTGCTGGCACTTTTCAGCTCTGAGCAATTGCTCGACGTTTGCAATTTCTCACCGGAGCTTTTGTTAGAGTGCGCGAGAGGATGAGCAGAAGATGAGGTGGCTAGAGAAGCTCAGAGCCCCATTGTTCTTAGGGCTACAAAAGCGCTTCCAAGGAAGGGGGCTGGCTAGCAACAGCTTTCAGTGCTGGCACTTTTCATCTCTGAGCAATTGCTCGACCTTTGCAATTTCTCACCTGTGCTCTCTTTAGACTGCGCGAGAGGATGGGCAGAAGATTAGGTGGCTAGAGAAGCACAGAGCCCCAGTGTTCCAAGGGCTACAAGAGCGTTTCCAAGGAAGGGGGCTGGCTAGCAAGAGCTTTCAGTGCTGGCACTTTTCATCTCTGAAGCAGTTGCTCGACGTTTGCAATTTCTCAGCTCGAGTCTACGAGACGGAAAGAGAATGACCGTGACGTTTGGTGGGTAGAGAAGCGCAGAGAGCAAGTGTTGCTGCGCCTGTGAAAGCGCTTCCAAGGAAGGGGGCTGGCTACCAACAGCTTTCAGTGCTGGCACTTTTCTTCTCTGAGCAATTGCTCGACATTTGCAATTTCTCACCGGAGCTTTTGTTAGAGTGCGCGAGAGGATGAGCAGAAGATGAGGTGGCTAGAGAAGCACAGAGCCCCAGTGTTCTAAGGGCTACAAGAGCGTTTCCAAGGAAGGGGGCTGGCTAGCAAGAGCTTTCAGTGCTGGCACTTTTCATCTCTGAGCAATTGCTGGACGTTTGCAATTTCTCAGCTCGTGTCTACGAGACGGAGAGATAGTGACCGTGACGTTTGGTGGGTAGAGAAGCGCAGAGAGCAAGTGTTGCTGCGCCTGTGAAAGTGCTTCCAAGGAGGGTGCTGGCTAGCAAGAGCTTTCAGTGCTGGCACTTTTCAGCTCTGAGCAATTGCTCGACGTTTGCAATTTCTCACCAGAGCTTTTGTTAGAGTGCGCGAGAGGATGAGCAGAAGATGAGGTGGCTAGAGAAGCACAGAGCGCCAGTGTTCTAAGGGCTACAAGAGCGTTTCCAAGGAAGGGGGCTGGCTAGCAAGAGCTTTCAGTGCTGGCACTTTTCATCTCTGAGCAATTGCTCGACGTTTGCAATTTCTCAGCTCGTGTCTATGAGACGGAGAGATAGTGACCGTGACGTTTGGTGGGTAGAGAAGCGCAAAGCCCCAGTGTTGCTGCGCCTGTGAAAGCGCTTCCAAGGAAGGGGGCTGGCTAGCAACAGCTTTCAGTGCTGGCACTTTTCATCTCTGAGCAATTGCTCGACGTTTGCAATTTCTCACCGGAGCTTTTGTTAGAGTGCGCGAGAGGATGAGCAGAAGATGAGGTGGCTAGAGAAGCACAGAGCGCCAGTGTTCTTAGGGCTACAAGAGCGTTTCCAAGGAAGGGGGCTGGCTAGCAACAGCTTTCAGTGCTGGCACTTTTCTTCTCTGAGCAATTGCTGGACGTTTGCAATTTCTCAGCTCGTGTCTACGAGACGGAGAGATAGTGACCATGACGTTTGGTGGGTAGAGAAGCGCAGAGAGCAAGTGTTGCTGCGCCTGTGAAAGCGCTTCCAAGGAAGGGGGCTGGCTAGCAACAGCTTTCAGTGCTGGCACTTTTCAGCTCTGAGCAATTGCTCGACGTTTGCAATTTCTCACCGGAGCTTTTGTTAGAGTGCGCGAGAGGATGAGCAGAAGATGAGGTGGCTAGAGAAGCACAGAGCGCCAGTGTTCTAAGGGCTACAAGAGCGTTTCCAAGGAAGGGTGCTGGCTAGCAACAGCTTTCAGTGCTGGCACTTTTCATCTCTGAGCAATTGCTCGACGTTTGCAATTTCTCACCTCGTGTCTACGAGACGGAGAGATAGTGACCGTGACGTTTGGTGGGTAGAGAAGCGCAAAGCCCCAGTGTTGCTGCGCCTGTGAAAGCGCTTCCAAGGAAGGGTGCTGACTAGCAACAGCTTTCAGTGCTGGCACTTTTCTTCTCTGAGCAATTGCTCGACGTTTGCAATTTCTCACCGGAGCTTTTGTTAGAGTGCGCGAGAGGATGAGGAGAAGATTAGATGGCTAGAGAAGCACAGAGCGCCAGTGTTCTAAGGGCTACAAGAGCGTTTCCAAGAAAGGGGGCTGGCTAGCAAGAGCTTTCAGTGCTGGCACTTTTCATCTCTGAGCAATTGCTCGACGTTTGCAATTTCTCAGCTCGTGTCTACGAGACGGAGAGATAGTGACCGTGACGTTTGGTGCGTAGAGAAGCGCAGAGAGCAAGTGTTGCTGCGCCTGTGAAAGTTCTTCCAAGGAGGGGGCTGGCTAGCAACAGCTTTCAGTGCTGGCACTTTTCAGCTCTGAGCAATTGCTCGACGTTTGCAATTTCTCACCGGAGCTTTTGTTAGAGTGCGCGAGAGGATGAGCAGAAGATGAGGTGGCTAGAGAAGCACAGAGCCCCAGTGTTCTAAGGGCTACAAGAGCGTTTCCAAGGAAGGGGGCTGGCTAGCAAGAGCTTTCAGTGCTGGCACTTTTAATCTCTGAGCAATTGCTCGACGTTTGCAATTTCTCAGCTCGTGTCTACAAGACGGAAAGAGAATGACCGTGACGTTTGGTGGGTAGAGAAGCGCAAAGCCCCAGTGTTGCTGCGCCTGTGAAAGCGCTTCCAAGGAAGGGGGCTGGCTAGCAAGAGCTTTCAGTGCTGGCACTTTTCAGCTCTGAGCAATTGCTGGACGTTTGCAATTTCTCAGCTCGTGTCTACGAGACGGAGAGATAGTGACCGTGACGTTTGGTGGGTCGAGAAGCGCAGAGAGCAAGTGTTGCTGCGCCTGTGAAAGTGCTTCCAAGGAGGGTGCTGGCTAGCAACAGCTTTCAGTGCTGGCACTTTTCATCTCTGAGCAATTGCTCGACGTTTGCAATTTCTCAACTGAGCTCTCTTTAGAGTGCGCGAGAGGATGAGCAGAAGATGAGGTGGCTAGAGAAGCACAGAGCGCCAGTATTCTAAGGGCTACAAGAGCGTTTCCAAGGAAGGGGGCTGGCTAGCAAGAGCTTTCAGTGCTGGCACTTTTCATCTCTGAGCAATTGCTCGACGTTTGCAATTTCTCAGCTCGTGTCTACGAGACGGAGAGATAGTGACCGTGACGTTTGGTGGCTAGAGAAGTGCAAAGCCCCAGTGTTGCTGCGCCTGTGAAAGCGCTTCCAAGGAAGGGGGCTTGCTAGCAACAGCTTTCAGTGCTGGCACTTTTCAGCTCTGAGCAATTGCTCGACGTTTGCAATTTCTCTCCGGAGCTTTTGTTAGAGTGCGCAAGAGGATGAGCAGAAGATGAGGTGGCTAGAGAAGCACAGAGCGCCAGTGTTCTAAGGGCTACAAGAGCGTTTCCAAGGAAGGGTGCTGGCTAGCAAGAGCTTTCAGTGCTGGCACTTTTCATCTCTGAGCAATTGCTCCACGTTTGCAATTTCTCAGCTCGTGTCTACGAGACGGAGAGATAGTGACCGTGATGATGGTGGGTAGAGAAGTGCAAAGCCCCAGTGTTGCTGCGCCTGTGAAAGCGCTTCCAAGGAAGGGTGCTGGCTAGCAACAGCTTTCAGTGCTGGCACTTTTCATCTCTGAGCAATTGCTGGACGTTTGCAATTTCTCACCAGAGCTCTCTTTAGAGTGCGCGAGAGGATGAGCAGAAGATGAGGTGGCTAGAGTAGCTCAGAGCCCCATTGTTCTTAGGGCTACAAAAGCGCTTCCAAGGAAGGGGGCTGGCTAGCAACAGCTTTCAGTGCTGGCACTTTTCATCTCTGAGCAATTGCTCGACCTTTGCAATTTCTCACCTGAGCTCTCTTTAGACTGCGCGAGAGGATGGGCAGAAGATTAGGTGGCTAGAGAAGCACAGAGCCCCAGTGTTCCAAGGGCTACAAGAGCGTTTCCAAGGAAGGGGGCTGGCTAGCAAGAGCTTTCAGTGCTGGCACTTTTCATCTCTGAGCAATTGCTCGACGTTTGCAATTTCTCAGCTCGTGTCTATGAGACGGAGAGATAGTGACCGTGACGTTTGGTGGGTAGAGAAGCGCAAAGCCCCAGTGTTGCTGCGCCTGTGAAAGCGCTTCCAAGGAAGGGGGCTGGCTAGCAACAGCTTTCAGTGCTGGCACTTTTCAGCTCTGAGCAATTGCTGGACGTTTGCAATTTCTCAGCTCGTGTCTACGAGACGGAGAGATAGTGACCATGACGTTTGGTGGCTAGAGAAGCGCAGAGAGCAAGTGTTGCTGCGCCTGTGAAAGTGCTTCCAAGGAGGGTGCTGGCTAGCAACAGCTTTCAGTGCTGGCACTTTTCATCTCTGAGCAATTGCTCGACGTTTGCAATTTCTCACCAGAGCTTTTGTTAGAGTGCGCGAGAGGATGAGCAGAAGATGAGGTGGCTAGAGAAGCACAGAGCGCCAGTGTTCTAAGGGCTACAAGAGCGTTTCCAAGGAAGGGGGCTGGCTAGCAAGAGCTTTCAGTGCTGGCACTTTTCATCTCTGAGCAATTGCTCGACGTTTGCAATTTCTCAGCTCGTGTCTACGAGACGGAGAGATAGTGACCGTGACGTTTGGTGGCTAGAGAAGTGCAAAGCCCCAGTGTTGCTGCGCCTGTGAAAGCGCTTCCAAGGAAGGGGGCTTGCTAGCAACAGCTTTCAGTGCTGGCACTTTTCTTCTCTGAGCAATTGCTCGACGTTTGCAATTTCTCTCCGGAGCTTTTGTTAGAGTGCGCGAGAGGATGAGCAGAAGATGAGGTGGCTAGAGAAGCACAGAGCGCCAGTGTTCTAAGGGCTACAAGAGCGTTTCCAAGGAAGGGTGCTGGCTAGCAAGAGCTTTCAGTGCTGGCACTTTTCATCTCTGAGCAATTGCTGGACGTTTGCAATTTCTCAGCTCGTGTCTATGAGACGGAGAGATAGTGACCGTGACGTTTGGTGGGTAGAGAAGCGCAAAGCCCCAGTGTTGCTGCGCCTGTGAAAGCGCTTCCAAGGAAGGGGGCTGGCTAGCAACAGCTTTCAGTGCTGGCACTTTTCAGCTCTGAGCAATTGCTCGACGTTTGCAATTTCTCACCCGAGCTTTTGTTAGAGTGCGCGAGAGGATGAGCAGAAGATGAGGTGGCTAGAGAAGCACAGAGCACCAGTGTTCTTAGGGCTACAAGAGCGTTTCCAAGGAAGGGTGCTGGCTAGCAACAGCTTTCAGTGCTGGCACTTTTCTTCTCTGAGCAATTGCTCGACGTTTGCAATTTCTCAGCTCGTGTCTACGAGACGGAGAGATAGTGACCGTGACGTTTGGTGGGTAGAGAAGCGCAGAGAGCAAGTGTTGCTGCGCCTGTGAAAGCGCTTCCAAGGAAGGGGGCTTGCTAGCAACAGCTTTCAGTGCTGGCACTTTTCATCTCTGAGCAATTGCTCGACGTTTGCAATTTCTCGACTGAGCTCTCTTTAGAGTGCGCGAGAGGATGAGCAGAAGATGAGGTGGCTAGAGAAGCACAGAGCGCCAGTGTTCTAAGGGCTACAAGAGCGTTTCCAAGGAAGGGGGCTGGCTAGCAACAGCTTTCAGTGCTGGCACTTTTCATCTCTGAGCAATTGCTCGACGTTTGCAATTTCTCAGCTCGTGTCTATGAGACGGAGAGATAGTGACCGTGACGTTTGGTGGGTAGAGAAGCGCAAAGCCCCAGTGTTGCTGCGCCTGTGAAAGCGCTTCCAAGGAAGGGGGCTGGCTAGCAAGAGCTTTCAGTGCTGGCACTTTTCAGCTCTGAGCAATTGCTGGACGTTTGCAATTTCTCAGCTCGTGTCTACGAGACGGAGAGATAGTGACCGTGACGTTTGGTGGCTAGAGAAGCGCAGAGAGCAAGTGTTGCTGCGCCTGTGAAAGTGCTTCCAAGGAGGGTGCTGGCTAGCAACAGCTTTCAGTGCTGGCACTTTTCAGCTCTGAGCAATTGCTCGACGTTTGCAATTTCTCACCAGAGCTTTTGTTAGAGTGCGCGAGAGGATGAGCAGAAGATGAGGTGGCTAGAGAAGCACAGAGCGCCAGTATTCTAAGGGCTACAAGAGCGTTTCCAAGGAAGGGGGCTGGCTAGCAAGAGCTTTCAGTGCTGGCACTTTTCATCTCTGAGCAATTGCTCGACGTTTGCAATTTCTCAGCTCGTGTCTACGAGACGGAGAGATAGTGACCGTGACGTTTGGTGGCTAGAGAAGTGCAAAGCCCCAGTGTTGCTGCGCCTGTGAAAGCGCTTCCAAGGAAGGGTGCTGGCTAGCAACAGCTTTCAGTGCTGGCACTTTTCAGCTCTGAGCAATTGCTCGACGTTTGCAATTTCTCACCGGAGCTTTTGTTAGAGTGCGCGAGAGGATGAGCAGAAGATGAGGTGGCTAGAGAAGCTCAGAGCCCCATTGTTCTTAGGGCTACAAAAGCGCTTCCAAGGAAGGGGGCTGGCTAGCAACAGCTTTCAGTGCTGGCACTTTTCATCTCTGAGCAATTGCTCGACCTTTGCAATTTCTCACCTGTGCTCTCTTTAGACTGCGCGAGAGGATGGGCAGAAGATTAGGTGGCTAGAGAAGCACAGAGCCCCAGTGTTCCAAGGGCTACAAGAGCGTTTCCAAGGAAGGGGGCTGGCTAGCAAGAGCTTTCAGTGCTGGCACTTTTCATCTCTGAAGCAGTTGCTCGACGTTTGCAATTTCTCAGCTCGAGTCTACGAGACGGAAAGAGAATGACCGTGACGTTTGGTGGGTAGAGAAGCGCAGAGAGCAAGTGTTGCTGCGCCTGTGAAAGCGCTTCCAAGGAAGGGGGCTGGCTACCAACAGCTTTCAGTGCTGGCACTTTTCTTCTCTGAGCAATTGCTCGACATTTGCAATTTCTCACCGGAGCTTTTGTTAGAGTGCGCGAGAGGATGAGGAGAAGATGAGGTGGCTAGAGAAGCACAGAGCGCCAGTGTTCTAAGGGCTACAAGAGCGTTTCCAAGGAAGGGGGCTGGCTAGCAAGAGCTTTCAGTGCTGGCACTTTTCATCTCTGAGCAATTGCTGGACGTTTGCAATTTCTCAGCTCGTGTCTACGAGACGGAGAGATAGTGACCGTGACGTTTGGTGGGTAGAGAAGCGCAGAGAGCAAGTGTTGCTGCGCCTGTGAAAGTGCTTCCAAGGAGGGTGCTGGCTAGCAAGAGCTTTCAGTGCTGGCACTTTTCAGCTCTGAGCAATTGCTCGACGTTTGCAATTTCTCACCGGAGCTTTTGTTAGAGTGCGCGAGAGGATGAGCAGAAGATGAGGTGGCTAGAGAAGCACAGAGCGCCAGTGTTCTAAGGGCTACAAGAGCGTTTCCAAGGAAGGGGGCTGGCTAGCAAGAGCTTTCAGTGCTGGCACTTTTCATCTCTGAGCAATTGCTCGACGTTTGCAATTTCTCAGCTCGTGTCTATGAGACGGAGAGATAGTGACCGTGACGTTTGGTGGGTAGAGAAGCGCAAAGCCCCAGTGTTGCTGCGCCTGTGAAAGCGCTTCCAAGGAAGGGGGCTGGCTAGCAACAGCTTTCAGTGCTGGCACTTTTCATCTCTGAGCAATTGCTCGACGTTTGCAATTTCTCACCGGAGCTTTTGTTAGAGTGCGCGAGAGGATGAGCAGAAGATGAGGTGGCTAGAGAAGCACAGAGCGCCAGTGTTCTTAGGGCTACAAGAGCGTTTCCAAGGAAGGGGGCTGGCTAGCAACAGCTTTCAGTGCTGGCACTTTTCTTCTCTGAGCAATTGCTCGACGTTTGCAATTTCTCAGCTCGTGTCTACGAGACGGAGAGATAGTGACCATGACGTTTGGTGGGTAGAGAAGCGCAGAGAGCAAGTGTTGCTGCGCCTGTGAAAGCGCTTCCAAGGAAGGGGGCTGGCTAGCAACAGCTTTCAGTGCTGGCACTTTTCAGCTCTGAGCAATTGCTCGACGTTTGCAATTTCTCACCGGAGCTTTTGTTAGAGTGCGCGAGAGGATGAGCAGAAGATGAGGTGGCTAGAGAAGCACAGAGCGCCAGTGTTCTAAGGGCTACAAGAGCGTTTCCAAGGAAGGGTGCTGGCTAGCAACAGCTTTCAGTGCTGGCACTTTTCATCTCTGAGCAATTGCTCGACGTTTGCAATTTCTCACCTCGTGTCTACGAGACGGAGAGATAGTGACCGTGACGTTTGGTGGGTAGAGAAGCGCAAAGCCCCAGTGTTGCTGCGCCTGTGAAAGCGCTTCCAAGGAAGGGTGCTGACTAGCAACAGCTTTCAGTGCTGGCACTTTTCTTCTCTGAGCAATTGCTCGACGTTTGCAATTTCTCACCGGAGCTTTTGTTAGAGTGCGCGAGAGGATGAGGAGAAGATTAGATGGCTAGAGAAGCACAGAGCGCCAGTGTTCTAAGGGCTACAAGAGCGTTTCCAAGAAAGGGGGCTGGCTAGCAAGAGCTTTCAGTGCTGGCACTTTTCATCTCTGAGCAATTGCTCGACGTTTGCAATTTCTCAGCTCGTGTCTACGAGACGGAGAGATAGTGACCGTGACGTTTGGTGCGTAGAGAAGCGCAGAGAGCAAGTGTTGCTGCGCCTGTGAAAGTTCTTCCAAGGAGGGGGCTGGCTAGCAACAGCTTTCAGTGCTGGCACTTTTCAGCTCTGAGCAATTGCTCGACGTTTGCAATTTCTCACCGGAGCTTTTGTTAGAGTGCGCGAGAGGATGAGCAGAAGATGAGGTGGCTAGAGAAGCACAGAGCGCCAGTGTTCTAAGGGCTACAAGAGCGTTTCCAAGGAAGGGGGCTGGCTAGCAACAGCTTTCAGTGCTGGCACTTTTCATCTCTGAGCAATTGCTCGACGTTTGCAATTTCTCAGCTCGTGTCTACAAGACGGAAAGAGAATGACCGTGACGTTTGGTGGGTAGAGAAGCGCAAAGCCCCAGTGTTGCTGCGCCTGTGAAAGCGCTTCCAAGGAAGGGGGCTGGCTAGCAAGAGCTTTCAGTGCTGGCACTTTTCAGCTCTGAGCAATTGCTGGACGTTTGCAATTTCTCAGCTCGTGTCTACGAGACGGAGAGATAGTGACCGTGACGTTTGGTGGGTCGAGAAGCGCAGAGAGCAAGTGTTGCTGCGCCTGTGAAAGTGCTTCCAAGGAGGGTGCTGGCTAGCAACAGCTTTCAGTGCTGGCACTTTTCATCTCTGAGCAATTGCTCGACGTTTGCAATTTCTCAACTGAGCTCTCTTTAGAGTGCGCGAGAGGATGAGCAGAAGATGAGGTGGCTAGAGAAGCACAGAGCGCCAGTATTCTAAGGGCTACAAGAGCGTTTCCAAGGAAGGGGGCTGGCTAGCAAGAGCTTTCAGTGCTGGCACTTTTCATCTCTGAGCAATTGCTCGACGTTTGCAATTTCTCAGCTCGTGTCTACGAGACGGAGAGATAGTGACCGTGACGTTTGGTGGCTAGAGAAGTGCAAAGCCCCAGTGTTGCTGCGCCTGTGAAAGCGCTTCCAAGGAAGGGGGCTTGCTAGCAACAGCTTTCAGTGCTGGCACTTTTCAGCTCTGAGCAATTGCTCGACGTTTGCAATTTCTCTCCGGAGCTTTTGTTAGAGTGCGCAAGAGGATGAGCAGAAGATGAGGTGGCTAGAGAAGCACAGAGCGCCAGTGTTCTAAGGGCTACAAGAGCGTTTCCAAGGAAGGGTGCTGGCTAGCAAGAGCTTTCAGTGCTGGCACTTTTCATCTCTGAGCAATTGCTCCACGTTTGCAATTTCTCAGCTCGTGTCTACGAGACGGAGAGATAGTGACCGTGATGATGGTGGGTAGAGAAGTGCAAAGCCCCAGTGTTGCTGCGCCTGTGAAAGCGCTTCCAAGGAAGGGTGCTGGCTAGCAACAGCTTTCAGTGCTGGCACTTTTCATCTCTGAGCAATTGCTGGACGTTTGCAATTTCTCACCAGAGCTCTCTTTAGAGTGCGCGAGAGGATGAGCAGAAGATGAGGTGGCTAGAGTAGCTCAGAGCCCCATTGTTCTTAGGGCTACAAAAGCGCTTCCAAGGAAGGGGGCTGGCTAGCAACAGCTTTCAGTGCTGGCACTTTTCATCTCTGAGCAATTGCTCGACCTTTGCAATTTCTCACCTGAGCTCTCTTTAGACTGCGCGAGAGGATGGGCAGAAGATTAGGTGGCTAGAGAAGCACAGAGCCCCAGTGTTCCAAGGGCTACAAGAGCGTTTCCAAGGAAGGGGGCTGGCTAGCAAGAGCTTTCAGTGCTGGCACTTTTCATCTCTGAGCAGTTGCTCGACGTTTGCAATTTCTCAGCTCGAGTCTACGAGACGGAAAGAGAATGACCGTGACGTTTGGTGGGTAGAGAAGCGCAGAGAGCAAGTGTTGCTGCGCCTGTGAAAGCGCTTCCAAGGAAGGGGGCTGGCTACCAACAGCTTTCAGTGCTGGCACTTTTCAGCTCTGAGCAATTGCTCGACGTTTGCAATTTCTCACCGGAGCTTTTGTTAGAGTGCGCGAGAGGATGAGCAGAAGATGAGGTGGCTAGAGAAGCACAGAGCCCCAGTGTTCTAAGGGCTACAAGAGCGTTTCCCAGGAAGGGGGCTGGCTAGCAAGAGCTTTCAGTGCTGGCACTTTTCATCTCTGAGCAATTGCTCGACGTTTGCAATTTCTCAGCTCGTGTCTACGAGACGGAGAGATAGTGACCGTGACGTTTGGTGGGTAGAGAAGCGCAGAGAGCAAGTGTTGCTGCGCCTGTGAAAGTGCTTCCAAGGAGGGTGCTGGCTAGCAAGAGCTTTCAGTGCTGGCACTTTTCAGCTCTGAGCAATTGCTCGACGTTTGCAATTTCTCTCCGGAGCTTTTGTTAGAGTGCGCGAGAGGATGAGGAGAAGATGAGGTGGCTAGAGAAGCACAGAGCGCCAGTGTTCTAAGGGCTACAAGAGCGTTTCCAAGGAAGGGGGCTGGCTAGCAACAGCTTTCAGTGCTGGCACTTTTCATCTCTGAGCAATTGCTCGACGTTTGCAATTTCTCAGCTCGTGTCTATGAGACGGAGAGATAGTGACCGTGACGTTTGGTTGGTAGAGAAGCGCAAAGCCCCAGTGTTGCTGCGCCTGTGAAAGCGCTTCCAAGGAAGGGGGCTGGCTAGCAACAGCTTTCAGTGCTGGCACTTTTCAGCTCTGAGCAATTGCTCGACGTTTGCAATTTCTCACCAGAGCTTTTGTTAGAGTGCGCGAGAGGATGAGCAGAAGATGAGGTGGCTAGAGAAGCACAGAGCGCCAGTGTTCTTAGGGCTACAAGAGCGTTTCCAAGGAAGGGTGCTGGCTAGCAACAGCTTTCAGTGCTGGCACTTTTCATCTCTGAGCAATTGCTCGACGTTTGCAATTTCTCAGCTCGTGTCTACGAGACGGAGAGATAGTGACCATGACGTTTGGTGGGTAGAGAAGCGCAGAGAGCAAGTGTTGCTGCGCCTGTGAAAGCGCTTCCAAGGAAGGGGGCTTGCTAGCAACAGCTTTCAGTGCTGGCACTTTTCAGCTCTGAGCAATTGCTCGACGTTTGCAATTTCTCACCGGAGCTTTTGTTAGAGTGCGCGAGAGGATGAGCAGAAGATGAGATGGCTAGAGAAGCACAGAGCGCCAGTGTTCTAAGGGCTACAAGAGCGTTTCCAAGGAAGGGTGCTGGCTAGCAACAGCTTTCAGTGCTGGCACTTTTCATCTCTGAGCAATTGCTCGACGTTTGCAATTTCTCAGCTCGTGTCTACGAGACGGAGAGATAGTGACCGTGACGTTTGGTGGGTAGAGAAGCGCAAAGCCCCAGTGTTGCTGCGCCTGTGAAAGCGCTTCCAAGGAAGGGTGCTGACTAGCAAGAGCTTTCAGTGCTGGCACTTTTCTTCTCTGAGCAATTGCTCGACGTTTGCAATTTCTCACCGGAGCTTTTGTTAGAGTGCGCGAGAGGATGAGGAGAAGATTAGATGGCTAGAGAAGCACAGAGCGCCAGTGTTCTAAGGGCTACAAGAGCGTTTCCAAGGAAGGGGGCTGGCTAGCAAGAGCTTTCAGTGCTGGCACTTTTCAGCTCTGAGCAATTGCTCGACGTTTGCAATTTCTCAGCTCGTGTCTACGAGACGGAGAGATAGTGACCGTGACGTTTGGTGCGTAGAGAAGCGCAGAGAGCAAGTGTTGCTGCGCCTGTGAAAGTTCTTCCAAGGAGGGGGCTGGCTAGCAACAGCTTTCAGTGCTGGCACTTTTCAGCTCTGAGCAATTGCTCGACGTTTGCAATTTCTCACCGGAGCTCTCTTTAGACTGCGCGAGAGGATGAGCAGAAGATGAGGTGGCTAGAGAAGCACAGAGCGCCAGTGTTCTAAGGGCTACAAGAGCGTTTCCAAGGAAGGGGGCTGGCTAGCAAGAGCTTTCAGTGCTGGCACTTTTCAGCTCTGAGGAATTGCTCGACGTTTGCAATTTCTCAGCTCGTGTCTACAAGACGGAAAGAGAATGACCGTGACGTTTGGTGGGTAGAGAAGCGCAAAGCCCCAGTGTTGCTGCGCCTGTGAAAGCGCTTCCAAGGAAGGGGGCTGGCTAGCAACAGCTTTCAGTGCTGGCACTTTTCAGCTCTGAGCAATTGCTGGACGTTTGCAATTTCTCAGCTCGTGTCTACGAGACGGAGAGATAGTGACCGTGACGTTTGGTGGGTCGAGAAGCGCAGAGAGCAAGTGTTGCTGCGCCTGTGAAAGTGCTTCCAAGGAGGGTGCTGGCTAGCAACAGCTTTCAGTGCTGGCACTTTTCATCTCTGAGCAATTGCTCGACGTTTGCAATTTCTCAACTGAGCTCTCTTTAGAGTGCGCGAGAGGATGAGCAGAAGATGAGGTGGCTAGAGAAGCACAGAGCGCCAGTGTTCTAAGGGCTACAAGAGCGTTTCCAAGGAAGGGGGCTGGCTAGCAAGAGCTTTCAGTGCTGGCACTTTTCAGCTCTGAGCAATTGCTGGACGTTTGCAATTTCTCAGCTCGTGTCTACGAGACGGAGAGATAGTGACCGTGACGTTTGGTGCGTAGAGAAGCGCAGAGAGCAAGTGTTGCTGCGCCTGTGAAGGTTCTTCCAAGGAGGGGGCTGGCTAGTAACAGCTTTCAGTGCTGGCACTTTTCATCTCTGAGCAATTGCTCGACGTTTGCAATTTCTCGACTGAGCTCTCTTTAGAGTGCGCGAGAGGATGAGCAGAAGATGAGGTGGCTAGAGAAGCACAGAGCGCCAGTGTTCTAAGGGCTACAAGAGCGTTTCCAAGGAAGGGGGCTGGCTAGCAACAGCTTTCAGTGCTGGCACTTTTCATCTCTGAGCAATTGCTCGACGTTTGCAATTTCTCAGCTCGTGTCTATGAGACGGAGAGATAGTGACCGTGACGTTTGGTGGGTAGAGAAGCGCAAAGCCCCAGTGTTGCTGCGCCTGTGAAAGCGCTTCCAAGGAAGGGGGCTGGCTAGCAAGAGCTTTCAGTGCTGGCACTTTTCAGCTCTGAGCAATTGCTGGACGTTTGCAATTTCTCAGCTCGTGTCTACGAGACGGAGAGATAGTGACCGTGACGTTTGGTGGCTAGAGAAGCGCAGAGAGCAAGTGTTGCTGCGCCTGTGAAAGTGCTTCCAAGGAGGGTGCTGGCTAGCAACAGCTTTCAGTGCTGGCACTTTTCAGCTCTGAGCAATTGCTCGACGTTTGCAATTTCTCACCAGAGCTTTTGTTAGAGTGCGCGAGAGGATGAGCAGAAGATGAGGTGGCTAGAGAAGCACAGAGCGCCAGTATTCTAAGGGCTACAAGAGCGTTTCCAAGGAAGGGGGCTGGCTAGCAAGAGCTTTCAGTGCTGGCACTTTTCATCTCTGAGCAATTGCTCGACGTTTGCAATTTCTCAGCTCGTGTCTACGAGACGGAGAGATAGTGACCGTGACGTTTGGTGGCTAGAGAAGTGCAAAGCCCCAGTGTTGCTGCGCCTGTGAAAGCGCTTCCAAGGAAGGGTGCTGGCTAGCAACAGCTTTCAGTGCTGGCACTTTTCAGCTCTGAGCAATTGCTCGACGTTTGCAATTTCTCACCGGAGCTTTTGTTAGAGTGCGCGAGAGGATGAGCAGAAGATGAGGTGGCTAGAGAAGCTCAGAGCCCCATTGTTCTTAGGGCTACAAAAGCGCTTCCAAGGAAGGGGGCTGGCTAGCAACAGCTTTCAGTGCTGGCACTTTTCATCTCTGAGCAATTGCTCGACCTTTGCAATTTCTCACCTGTGCTCTCTTTAGACTGCGCGAGAGGATGGGCAGAAGATTAGGTGGCTAGAGAAGCACAGAGCCCCAGTGTTCCAAGGGCTACAAGAGCGTTTCCAAGGAAGGGGGCTGGCTAGCAAGAGCTTTCAGTGCTGGCACTTTTCATCTCTGAAGCAGTTGCTCGACGTTTGCAATTTCTCAGCTCGAGTCTACGAGACGGAAAGAGAATGACCGTGACGTTTGGTGGGTAGAGAAGCGCAGAGAGCAAGTGTTGCTGCGCCTGTGAAAGCGCTTCCAAGGAAGGGGGCTGGCTACCAACAGCTTTCAGTGCTGGCACTTTTCTTCTCTGAGCAATTGCTCGACATTTGCAATTTCTCACCGGAGCTTTTGTTAGAGTGCGCGAGAGGATGAGGAGAAGATGAGGTGGCTAGAGAAGCACAGAGCGCCAGTGTTCTAAGGGCTACAAGAGCGTTTCCAAGGAAGGGGGCTGGCTAGCAAGAGCTTTCAGTGCTGGCACTTTTCATCTCTGAGCAATTGCTCGACGTTTGCAATTTCTCAGCTCGTGTCTACGAGACGGAGAGATAGTGACCGTGACGTTTGGTGGGTAGAGAAGCGCAGAGAGCAAGTGTTGCTGCGCCTGTGAAAGTGCTTCCAAGGAGGGTGCTGGCTAGCAAGAGCTTTCAGTGCTGGCACTTTTCAGCTCTGAGCAATTGCTCGACGTTTGCAATTTCTCTCCGGAGCTTTTGTTAGAGTGCGCGAGAGGATGAGCAGAAGATGAGGTGGCTAGAGAAGCACAGAGCGCCAGTGTTCTAAGGGCTACAAGAGCGTTTCCAAGGAAGGGGGCTGGCTAGCAAGAGCTTTCAGTGCTGGCACTTTTCATCTCTGAGCAATTGCTCGACGTTTGCAATTTCTCAGCTCGTGTCTATGAGACGGAGAGATAGTGACCGTGACGTTTGGTGGGTAGAGAAGCGCAAAGCCCCAGTGTTGCTGCGCCTGTGAAAGCGCTTCCAAGGAAGGGGGCTGGCTAGCAACAGCTTTCAGTGCTGGCACTTTTCATCTCTGAGCAATTGCTCGACGTTTGCAATTTCTCACCGGAGCTTTTGTTAGAGTGCGCGAGAGGATGAGCAGAAGATGAGGTGGCTAGAGAAGCACAGAGCGCCAGTGTTCTTAGGGCTACAAGAGCGTTTCCAAGGAAGGGGGCTGGCTAGCAACAGCTTTCAGTGCTGGCACTTTTCTTCTCTGAGCAATTGCTCGACGTTTGCAATTTCTCAGCTCGTGTCTACGAGACGGAGAGATAGTGACCATGACGTTTGGTGGGTAGAGAAGCGCAGAGAGCAAGTGTTGCTGCGCCTGTGAAAGCGCTTCCAAGGAAGGGGGCTGGCTAGCAACAGCTTTCAGTGCTGGCACTTTTCAGCTCTGAGCAATTGCTCGACGTTTGCAATTTCTCACCGGAGCTTTTGTTAGAGTGCGCGAGAGGATGAGCAGAAGATGAGGTGGCTAGAGAAGCACAGAGCGCCAGTGTTCTAAGGGCTACAAGAGCGTTTCCAAGGAAGGGGGCTGGCTAGCAACAGCTTTCAGTGCTGGCACTTTTCATCTCTGAGCAATTGCTCGACGTTTGCAATTTCTCAGCTCGTGTCTATGAGACGGAGAGATAGTGACCGTGACGTTTGGTGGGTAGAGAAGCGCAAAGCCCCAGTGTTGCTGCGCCTGTGAAAGCGCTTCCAAGGAAGGGGGCTGGCTAGCAAGAGCTTTCAGTGCTGGCACTTTTCAGCTCTGAGCAATTGCTGGACGTTTGCAATTTCTCAGCTCGTGTCTACGAGACGGAGAGATAGTGACCGTGACGTTTGGTGGCTAGAGAAGCGCAGAGAGCAAGTGTTGCTGCGCCTGTGAAAGTGCTTCCAAGGAGGGTGCTGGCTAGCAACAGCTTTCAGTGCTGGCACTTTTCAGCTCTGAGCAATTGCTCGACGTTTGCAATTTCTCACCAGAGCTTTTGTTAGAGTGCGCGAGAGGATGAGCAGAAGATGAGGTGGCTAGAGAAGCACAGAGCGCCAGTATTCTAAGGGCTACAAGAGCGTTTCCAAGGAAGGGGGCTGGCTAGCAAGAGCTTTCAGTGCTGGCACTTTTCATCTCTGAGCAATTGCTCGACGTTTGCAATTTCTCAGCTCGTGTCTACGAGACGGAGAGATAGTGACCGTGACGTTTGGTGGCTAGAGAAGTGCAAAGCCCCAGTGTTGCTGCGCCTGTGAAAGCGCTTCCAAGGAAGGGTGCTGGCTAGCAACAGCTTTCAGTGCTGGCACTTTTCAGCTCTGAGCAATTGCTCGACGTTTGCAATTTCTCACCGGAGCTTTTGTTAGAGTGCGCGAGAGGATGAGCAGAAGATGAGGTGGCTAGAGAAGCTCAGAGCCCCATTGTTCTTAGGGCTACAAAAGCGCTTCCAAGGAAGGGGGCTGGCTAGCAACAGCTTTCAGTGCTGGCACTTTTCATCTCTGAGCAATTGCTCGACCTTTGCAATTTCTCACCTGTGCTCTCTTTAGACTGCGCGAGAGGATGGGCAGAAGATTAGGTGGCTAGAGAAGCACAGAGCCCCAGTGTTCCAAGGGCTACAAGAGCGTTTCCAAGGAAGGGGGCTGGCTAGCAAGAGCTTTCAGTGCTGGCACTTTTCATCTCTGAAGCAGTTGCTCGACGTTTGCAATTTCTCAGCTCGAGTCTACGAGACGGAAAGAGAATGACCGTGACGTTTGGTGGGTAGAGAAGCGCAGAGAGCAAGTGTTGCTGCGCCTGTGAAAGCGCTTCCAAGGAAGGGGGCTGGCTACCAACAGCTTTCAGTGCTGGCACTTTTCTTCTCTGAGCAATTGCTCGACATTTGCAATTTCTCACCGGAGCTTTTGTTAGAGTGCGCGAGAGGATGAGGAGAAGATGAGGTGGCTAGAGAAGCACAGAGCGCCAGTGTTCTAAGGGCTACAAGAGCGTTTCCAAGGAAGGGGGCTGGCTAGCAAGAGCTTTCAGTGCTGGCACTTTTCATCTCTGAGCAATTGCTCGACGTTTGCAATTTCTCAGCTCGTGTCTACGAGACGGAGAGATAGTGACCGTGACGTTTGGTGGGTAGAGAAGCGCAGAGAGCAAGTGTTGCTGCGCCTGTGAAAGTGCTTCCAAGGAGGGTGCTGGCTAGCAAGAGCTTTCAGTGCTGGCACTTTTCAGCTCTGAGCAATTGCTCGACGTTTGCAATTTCTCTCCGGAGCTTTTGTTAGAGTGCGCGAGAGGATGAGCAGAAGATGAGGTGGCTAGAGAAGCACAGAGCGCCAGTGTTCTAAGGGCTACAAGAGCGTTTCCAAGGAAGGGGGCTGGCTAGCAAGAGCTTTCAGTGCTGGCACTTTTCATCTCTGAGCAATTGCTCGACGTTTGCAATTTCTCAGCTCGTGTCTATGAGACGGAGAGATAGTGACCGTGACGTTTGGTGGGTAGAGAAGCGCAAAGCCCCAGTGTTGCTGCGCCTGTGAAAGCGCTTCCAAGGAAGGGGGCTGGCTAGCAACAGCTTTCAGTGCTGGCACTTTTCATCTCTGAGCAATTGCTCGACGTTTGCAATTTCTCACCGGAGCTTTTGTTAGAGTGCGCGAGAGGATGAGCAGAAGATGAGGTGGCTAGAGAAGCACAGAGCGCCAGTGTTCTTAGGGCTACAAGAGCGTTTCCAAGGAAGGGGGCTGGCTAGCAACAGCTTTCAGTGCTGGCACTTTTCTTCTCTGAGCAATTGCTCGACGTTTGCAATTTCTCAGCTCGTGTCTACGAGACGGAGAGATAGTGACCATGACGTTTGGTGGGTAGAGAAGCGCAGAGAGCAAGTGTTGCTGCGCCTGTGAAAGCGCTTCCAAGGAAGGGGGCTGGCTAGCAACAGCTTTCAGTGCTGGCACTTTTCAGCTCTGAGCAATTGCTCGACGTTTGCAATTTCTCACCGGAGCTTTTGTTAGAGTGCGCGAGAGGATGAGCAGAAGATGAGGTGGCTAGAGAAGCACAGAGCGCCAGTGTTCTAAGGGCTACAAGAGCGTTTCCAAGGAAGGGTGCTGGCTAGCAACAGCTTTCAGTGCTGGCACTTTTCATCTCTGAGCAATTGCTCGACGTTTGCAATTTCTCACCTCGTGTCTACGAGACGGAGAGATAGTGACCGTGACGTTTGGTGGGTAGAGAAGCGCAAAGCCCCAGTGTTGCTGCGCCTGTGAAAGCGCTTCCAAGGAAGGGTGCTGACTAGCAACAGCTTTCAGTGCTGGCACTTTTCTTCTCTGAGCAATTGCTCGACGTTTGCAATTTCTCACCGGAGCTTTTGTTAGAGTGCGCGAGAGGATGAGGAGAAGATTAGATGGCTAGAGAAGCACAGAGCGCCAGTGTTCTAAGGGCTACAAGAGCGTTTCCAAGAAAGGGGGCTGGCTAGCAAGAGCTTTCAGTGCTGGCACTTTTCATCTCTGAGCAATTGCTCGACGTTTGCAATTTCTCAGCTCGTGTCTACGAGACGGAGAGATAGTGACCGTGACGTTTGGTGCGTAGAGAAGCGCAGAGAGCAAGTGTTGCTGCGCCTGTGAAAGTTCTTCCAAGGAGGGGGCTGGCTAGCAACAGCTTTCAGTGCTGGCACTTTTCAGCTCTGAGCAATTGCTCGACGTTTGCAATTTCTCACCGGAGCTTTTGTTAGAGTGCGCGAGAGGATGAGCAGAAGATGAGGTGGCTAGAGAAGCACAGAGCCCCAGTGTTCTAAGGGCTACAAGAGCGTTTCCAAGGAAGGGGGCTGGCTAGCAAGAGCTTTCAGTGCTGGCACTTTTAATCTCTGAGCAATTGCTCGACGTTTGCAATTTCTCAGCTCGTGTCTACAAGACGGAAAGAGAATGACCGTGACGTTTGGTGGGTAGAGAAGCGCAAAGCCCCAGTGTTGCTGCGCCTGTGAAAGCGCTTCCAAGGAAGGGGGCTGGCTAGCAAGAGCTTTCAGTGCTGGCACTTTTCAGCTCTGAGCAATTGCTGGACGTTTGCAATTTCTCAGCTCGTGTCTACGAGACGGAGAGATAGTGACCGTGACGTTTGGTGGGTCGAGAAGCGCAGAGAGCAAGTGTTGCTGCGCCTGTGAAAGTGCTTCCAAGGAGGGTGCTGGCTAGCAACAGCTTTCAGTGCTGGCACTTTTCATCTCTGAGCAATTGCTCGACGTTTGCAATTTCTCAACTGAGCTCTCTTTAGAGTGCGCGAGAGGATGAGCAGAAGATGAGGTGGCTAGAGAAGCACAGAGCGCCAGTATTCTAAGGGCTACAAGAGCGTTTCCAAGGAAGGGGGCTGGCTAGCAAGAGCTTTCAGTGCTGGCACTTTTCATCTCTGAGCAATTGCTCGACGTTTGCAATTTCTCAGCTCGTGTCTACGAGACGGAGAGATAGTGACCGTGACGTTTGGTGGCTAGAGAAGTGCAAAGCCCCAGTGTTGCTGCGCCTGTGAAAGCGCTTCCAAGGAAGGGGGCTTGCTAGCAACAGCTTTCAGTGCTGGCACTTTTCAGCTCTGAGCAATTGCTCGACGTTTGCAATTTCTCTCCGGAGCTTTTGTTAGAGTGCGCAAGAGGATGAGCAGAAGATGAGGTGGCTAGAGAAGCACAGAGCCCCAGTGTTCTAAGGGCTACAAGAGCGTTTCCAAGGAAGGGTGCTGGCTAGCAAGAGCTTTCAGTGCTGGCACTTTTCATCTCTGAGCAATTGCTCCACGTTTGCAATTTCTCAGCTCGTGTCTACGAGACGGAGAGATAGTGACCGTGATGATGGTGGGTAGAGAAGTGCAAAGCCCCAGTGTTGCTGCGCCTGTGAAAGCGCTTCCAAGGAAGGGTGCTGGCTAGCAACAGCTTTCAGTGCTGGCACTTTTCATCTCTGAGCAATTGCTGGACGTTTGCAATTTCTCACCAGAGCTCTCTTTAGAGTGCGCGAGAGGATGAGCAGAAGATGAGGTGGCTAGAGTAGCTCAGAGCCCCATTGTTCTTAGGGCTACAAAAGCGCTTCCAAGGAAGGGGGCTGGCTAGCAACAGCTTTCAGTGCTGGCACTTTTCATCTCTGAGCAATTGCTCGACCTTTGCAATTTCTCACCTGTGCTCTCTTTAGACTGCGCGAGACGATGGGCAGAAGATTAGGTGGCTAGAGAAGCACAGAGCCCCAATGTTCCAAGGGCTACAAGAGCGTTTCCAAGGAAGGGGGCTGGCTAGCAAGAGCTTTCAGTGCTGGCACTTTTCATCTCTGAGCAGTTGCTCGACGTTTGCAATTTCTCAGCTCGAGTCTACGAGACGGAAAGAGAATGACCGTGACGTTTGGTGGGTAGAGAAGCGCAGAGAGCAAGTGTTGCTGCGCCTGTGAAAGCGCTTCCAAGGAAGGGGGCTGGCTACCAACAGCTTTCAGTGCTGGCACTTTTCAGCTCTGAGCAATTGCTCGACGTTTGCAATTTCTCACCGGAGCTTTTGTTAGAGTGCGCGAGAGGATGAGCAGAAGATGAGGTGGCTAGAGAAGCACAGAGCCCCAGTGTTCTAAGGGCTACAAGAGCGTTTCCCAGGAAGGGGGCTGGCTAGCAAGAGCTTTCAGTGCTGGCACTTTTCAGCTCTGAGCAATTGCTCGACGTTTGCAATTTCTCAGCTCGTGTCTACGAGACGGAGAGATAGTGACCGTGACGTTTGGTGGGTAGAGAAGCGCAGAGAGCAAGTGTTGCTGCGCCTGTGAAAGTGCTTCCAAGGAGGGTGCTGGCTAGCAAGAGCTTTCAGTGCTGGCACTTTTCAGCTCTGAGCAATTGCTCGACGTTTGCAATTTCTCTCCGGAGCTTTTGTTAGAGTGCGCGAGAGGATGAGGAGAAGATGAGGTGGCTAGAGAAGCACAGAGCGCCAGTGTTCTAAGGGCTACAAGAGCGTTTCCAAGGAAGGGGGCTGGCTAGCAACAGCTTTCAGTGCTGGCACTTTTCATCTCTGAGCAATTGCTCGACGTTTGCAATTTCTCAGCTCGTGTCTATGAGACGGAGAGATAGTGACCGTGACGTTTGGTGGGTAGAGAAGCGCAAAGCCCCAGTGTTGCTGCGCCTGTGAAAGCGCTTCCAAGGAAGGGGGCTGGCTAGCAACAGCTTTCAGTGCTGGCACTTTTCAGCTCTGAGCAATTGCTCGACGTTTGCAATTTCTCACCAGAGCTTTTGTTAGAGTGCGCGAGAGGATGAGCAGAAGATGAGGTGGCTAGAGAAGCACAGAGCGCCAGTGTTCTTAGGGCTACAAGAGCGTTTCCAAGGAAGGGTGCTGGCTAGCAACAGCTTTCAGTGCTGGCACTTTTCATCTCTGAGCAATTGCTCGACGTTTGCAATTTCTCAGCTCGTGTCTACGAGACGGAGAGATAGTGACCATGACGTTTGGTGGGTAGAGAAGCGCAGAGAGCAAGTGTTGCTGCGCCTGTGAAAGCGCTTCCAAGGAAGGGGGCTTGCTAGCAACAGCTTTCAGTGCTGGCACTTTTCAGCTCTGAGCAATTGCTCGACGTTTGCAATTTCTCACCGGAGCTTTTGTTAGAGTGCGCGAGAGGATGAGCAGAAGATGAGATGGCTAGAGAAGCACAGAGCGCCAGTGTTCTAAGGGCTACAAGAGCGTTTCCAAGGAAGGGTGCTGGCTAGCAACAGCTTTCAGTGCTGGCACTTTTCATCTCTGAGCAATTGCTCGACGTTTGCAATTTCTCAGCTCGTGTCTACGAGACGGAGAGATAGTGACCGTGACGTTTGGTGGGTAGAGAAGCGCAAAGCCCCAGTGTTGCTGCGCCTGTGAAAGCGCTTCCAAGGAAGGGTGCTGACTAGCAAGAGCTTTCAGTGCTGGCACTTTTCTTCTCTGAGCAATTGCTCGACGTTTGCAATTTCTCACCGGAGCTTTTGTTAGAGTGCGCGAGAGGATGAGGAGAAGATTAGATGGCTAGAGAAGCACAGAGCGCCAGTGTTCTAAGGGCTACAAGAGCGTTTCCAAGGAAGGGGGCTGGCTAGCAAGAGCTTTCAGTGCTGGCACTTTTCAGCTCTGAGCAATTGCTCGACGTTTGCAATTTCTCAGCTCGTGTCTACGAGACGGAGAGATAGTGACCGTGACGTTTGGTGCGTAGAGAAGCGCAGAGAGCAAGTGTTGCTGCGCCTGTGAAAGTTCTTCCAAGGAGGGGGCTGGCTAGCAACAGCTTTCAGTGCTGGCACTTTTCAGCTCTGAGCAATTGCTCGACGTTTGCAATTTCTCACCGGAGCTTTTGTTAGAGTGCGCGAGAGGATGAGCAGAAGATGAGGTGGCTAGAGAAGCACAGAGCGCCAGTGTTCTAAGGGCTACAAGAGCGTTTCCAAGGAAGGGGGCTGGCTAGCAAGAGCTTTCAGTGCTGGCACTTTTCAGCTCTGAGGAATTGCTCGACGTTTGCAATTTCTCAGCTCGTGTCTACAAGACGGAAAGAGAATGACCGTGACGTTTGGTGGGTAGAGAAGCGCAAAGCCCCAGTGTTGCTGCGCCTGTGAAAGCGCTTCCAAGGAAGGGGGCTGGCTAGCAACAGCTTTCAGTGCTGGCACTTTTCAGCTCTGAGCAATTGCTGGACGTTTGCAATTTCTCAGCTCGTGTCTACGAGACGGAGAGATAGTGACCGTGACGTTTGGTGGGTCGAGAAGCGCAGAGAGCAAGTGTTGCTGCGCCTGTGAAAGTGCTTCCAAGGAGGGTGCTGGCTAGCAACAGCTTTCAGTGCTGGCACTTTTCATCTCTGAGCAATTGCTCGACGTTTGCAATTTCTCAACTGAGCTCTCTTTAGAGTGCGCGAGAGGATGAGCAGAAGATGAGGTGGCTAGAGAAGCACAGAGCGCCAGTGTTCTAAGGGCTACAAGAGCGTTTCCAAGGAAGGGGGCTGGCTAGCAAGAGCTTTCAGTGCTGGCACTTTTCAGCTCTGAGCAATTGCTGGACGTTTGCAATTTCTCAGCTCGTGTCTACGAGACGGAGAGATAGTGACCGTGACGTTTGGTGCGTAGAGAAGCGCAGAGAGCAAGTGTTGCTGCGCCTGTGAAGGTTCTTCCAAGGAGGGGGCTGGCTAGCAACAGCTTTCAGTGCTGGCACTTTTCATCTCTGAGCAATTGCTCGACGTTTGCAATTTCTCACCGGAGCTCTCTTTAGACTGCGCGAGAGGATGAGCAGAAGATGAGGTGGCTAGAGAAGCACAGAGCCCCAGTGTTCTAAGGGCTACAAGAGCGTTTCCAAGGAAGGGGGCTGGCTAGCAACAGCTTTCAGTGCTGGCACTTTTCAGCTCTGAGCAATTGCTCGACGTTTGCAATTTCTCAGCTCGTGTCTACAAGACGGAAAGAGAATGACCGTGACGTTTGGTGGGTAGAGAAGCGCAAAGCCCCAGTGTTGCTGCGCCTGTGAAAGCGCTTCCAAGGAAGGGGGCTGGCTAGCAAGAGCTTTCAGTGCTGGCACTTTTCAGCTCTGAGCAATTGCTGGACGTTTGCAATTTCTCAGCTCGTGTCTACGAGACGGAGAGATAGTGACCGTGACGTTTGGTGGGTCGAGAAGCGCAGAGAGCAAGTGTTGCTGCGCCTGTGAAAGTGCTTCCAAGGAGGGTGCTGGCTAGCAACAGCTTTCAGTGCTGGCACTTTTCATCTCTGAGCAATTGCTCGACGTTTGCAATTTCTCAACTGAGCTCTCTTTAGAGTGCGCGAGAGGATGAGCAGAAGATGAGGTGGCTAGAGAAGCACAGAGCGCCAGTATTCTAAGGGCTACAAGAGCGTTTCCAAGGAAGGGGGCTGGCTAGCAAGAGCTTTCAGTGCTGGCACTTTTCATCTCTGAGCAATTGCTCGACGTTTGCAATTTCTCAGCTCGTGTCTACGAGACGGAGAGATAGTGACCGTGACGTTTGGTGGGTAGAGAAGTGCAAAGCCCCAGTGTTGCTGCGCCTGTGAAAGCGCTTCCAAGGAAGGGGGCTTGCTAGCAACAGCTTTCAGTGCTGGCACTTTTCTTCTCTGAGCAATTGCTCGACGTTTGCAATTTCTCACCGGAGCTTTTGTTAGAGTGCGCGAGAGGATGAGCAGAAGATGAGGTGGCTAGAGAAGCACAGAGCGCCAGTGTTCTAAGGGCTACAAGAGCGTTTCCAAGGAAGGGTGCTGGCTAGCAAGAGCTTTCAGTGCTGGCACTTTTCATCTCTGAGCAATTGCTCGACGTTTGCAATTTCTCAGCTCGTGTCTACGAGACGGAGAGATAGTGACCGTGATGATGGTGGGTAGAGAAGTGCAAAGCCCCAGTGTTGCTGCGCCTGTGAAAGCGCTTCCAAGGAATGGTGCTGGCTAGCAACAGCTTTCAGTGCTGGCACTTTTCATCTCTGAGCAATTGCTGGACGTTTGCAATTTCTCACCAGAGCTCTCTTTAGAGTGCGCGAGAGGATGAGCAGAAGATGAGGTGGCTAGAGAAGCTCAGAGCCCCATTGTTCTTAGGGCTACAAAAGCGCTTCCAAGGAAGGGGGCTGGCTAGCAACAGCTTTCAGTGCTGGCACTTTTCATCTCTGAGCAATTGCTCGACCTTTGCAATTTCTCACCTGTGCTCTCTTTAGACTGCGCGAGAGGATGGGCAGAAGATTAGGTGGCTAGAGAAGCACAGAGCCCCAGTGTTCCAAGGGCTACAAGAGCGTTTCCAAGGAAGGGGGCTGGCTAGCAAGAGCTTTCAGTGCTGGCACTTTTCATCTCTGAGCAGTTGCTCGACGTTTGCAATTTCTCAGCTCGAGTCTACGAGACGGAAAGAGAATGACCGTGACGTTTGGTGGGTAGAGAAGCGCAGAGAGCAAGTGTTGCTGCGCCTGTGAAAGCGCTTCCAAGGAAGGGGGCTGGCTAGCAACAGCTTTCAGTGCTGGCACTTTTCAGCTCTGAGCAATTGCTCGACGTTTGCAATTTCTCACCGGAGCTTTTGTTAGAGTGCGCGAGAGGATGAGCAGAAGATGAGGTGGCTAGAGAAGCACAGAGCGCCAGTGTTCTAAGGGCTACAAGAGCGTTTCCAAGGAAGGGGGCTGGCTAGCAAGAGCTTTCAGTGCTGGCACTTTTCAGCTCTGAGCAATTGCTCGACGTTTGCAATTTCTCAGCTCGTGTCTACGAGACGGAGAGATAGTGACCGTGACGTTTGGTGGGTAGAGAAGCGCAGAGAGCAAGTGTTGCTGCGCCTGTGAAAGTGCTTCCAAGGAGGGTGCTGGCTAGCAAGAGCTTTCAGTGCTGGCACTTTTCAGCTCTGAGCAATTGCTCGACGTTTGCAATTTCTCTCCGGAGCTTTTGTTAGAGTGCGCGAGAGGATGAGCAGAAGATGAGGTGGCTAGAGAAGCACAGAGCCCCAGTGTTCTAAGGGCTACAAGAGCGTTTCCAAGGAAGGGGGCTGGCTAGCAAGAGCTTTCAGTGCTGGCACTTTTCATCTCTGAGCAATTGCTCGACGTTTGCAATTTCTCAGCTCGTGTCTATGAGACGGAGAGATAGTGACCGTGACGTTTGGTGGGTAGAGAAGCGCAAAGCCCCAGTGTTGCTGCGCCTGTGAAAGCGCTTCCAAGGAAGGGGGCTGGCTAGCAACAGCTTTCAGTGCTGGCACTTTTCATCTCTGAGCAATTGCTCGACGTTTGCAATTTCTCACCGGAGCTTTTGTTAGAGTGCGCGAGAGGATGAGGAGAAGATGAGGTGGCTAGAGAAGCACAGAGCGCCAGTGTTCTTAGGGCTACAAGAGCGTTTCCAAGGAAGGGTGCTGGCTAGCAACAGCTTTCAGTGCTGGCACTTTTCTTCTCTGAGCAATTGCTGGACGTTTGCAATTTCTCAGCTCGTGTCTACGAGACGGAGAGATAGTGACCGTGACGTTTGGTGGGTAGAGAAGCGCAGAGAGTAAGTGTTGCTGCGCCTGTGAAAGCGCTTCCAAGGAAGGGGGCTTGCTAGCAACAGCTTTCAGTGCTGGCACTTTTCTTCTCTGAGCAATTGCTCGACGTTTGCAATTTCTCACCGGAGCTTTTCTTAGAGTGCGCGAGAGGATGAGGAGAAGATTAGATGGCTAGAGAAGCACAGAGCGCCAGTGTTCTAAGGGCTACAAGAGCGTTTCCAAGGAAGGGGGCTGGCTAGCAAGAGCTTTCAGTGCTGGCACTTTTCAGCTCTGAGCAATTGCTCGACGTTTGCAATTTCTCAGCTCGTGTCTACGAGACGGAGAGATAGTGACCGTGACGTTTGGTGCGTAGAGAAGCGCAGAGAGCAAGTGTTGCTGCGCCTGTGAAAGTTCTTCCAAGGAGGGGGCTGGCTAGCAACAGCTTTCAGTGCTGGCACTTTTCATCTCTGAGCAATTGCTCGACGTTTGCAATTTCTCACCGGAGCTCTCTTTAGACTGCGCGAGAGGATGAGCAGAAGATGAGGTGGCTAGAGAAGCACAGAGCGCCAGTGTTCTAAGGGCTACAAGAGCGTTTCCAAGGAAGGGGGCTGGCTAGCAAGAGCTTTCAGTGCTGGCACTTTTCATCTCTGAGCAATTGCTCGACGTTTGCAATTTCTCAGCTCGTGTCTACAAGACGGAAAGAGAATGACCGTGACGTTTGGTGGGTAGAGAAGCGCAAAGCCCCAGTGTTGCTGCGCCTGTGAAAGCGCTTCCAAGGAAGGGGGCTGGCTAGCAAGAGCTTTCAGTGCTGGCACTTTTCAGCTCTGAGCAATTGCTGGACGTTTGCAATTTCTCAGCTCGTGTCCACGAGACGGAGAGATAGTGACCGTGACGTTTGGTGGGTCGAGAAGCGCAGAGAGCAAGTGTTGCTGCGCCTGTGAAAGTGCTTCCAAGGAGGGTGCTGGCTAGCAACAGCTTTCAGTGCTGGCACTTTTCAGCTCTGAGCAATTGCTCGACGTTTGCAATTTCTCAACTGAGCTCTCTTTAGACTGCGCGAGAGGATGAGCAGAAGATGAGGTGGCTAGAGAAGCACAGAGCGCCAGTATTCTAAGGGCTACAAGAGCGTTTCCAAGGAAGGGGGCTGGCTAGCAAGAGCTTTCAGTGCTGGCACTTTTCATCTCTGAGCAATTGCTCGACGTTTGCAATTTCTCAGCTCGTGTCTACGAGACGGAGAGATAGTGACCGTGACGTTTGGTGGCTAGAGAAGTGCAAAGCCCCAGTGTTGCTGCGCCTGTGAAAGCGCTTCCAAGGAAGGGGGCTTGCTAGCAACAGCTTTCAGTGCTGGCACTTTTCAGCTCTGAGCAATTGCTCGACGTTTGCAATTTCTCACCGGAGCTTTTGTTAGAGTGCGCGAGAGGATGAGCAGAAGATGAGGTGGCTAGAGAAGCACAGAGCGCCAGTGTTCTAAGGGCTACAAGAGCGTTTCCAAGGAAGGGTGCTGGCTAGCAAGAGCTTTCAGTGCTGGCACTTTTCATCTCTGAGCAATTGCTCCACGTTTGCAATTTCTCAGCTCGTGTCTACGAGACGGAGAGATAGTGACCGTGATGATGGTGGGTAGAGAAGTGCAAAGCCCCAGTGTTGCTGCGCCTGTGAAAGCGCTTCCAAGGAAGGGTGCTGGCTAGCAACAGCTTTCAGTGCTGGCACTTTTCATCTCTGAGCAATTGCTGGACGTTTGCAATTTCTCACCAGAGCTCTCTTTAGAGTGCGCGAGAGGATGAGCAGAAGATGAGGTGGCTAGAGAAGCTCAGAGCCCCATTGTTCTTAGGGCTACAAAAGCGCTTCTAAGGAAGGGGGCTGGCTAGCAACAGCTTTCAGTGCTGGCACTTTTCATCTCTGAGCAATTGCTCGACCTTTGCAATTTCTCACCTGTGCTCTCTTTAGACTGCGCGAGAGGATGGGCAGAAGATTAGGTGGCTAGAGAAGCACAGAGCCCCAGTGTTCCAAGGGCTACAAGAGCGTTTCCAAGGAAGGGGGCTGGCTAGCAAGAGCTTTCAGTGCTGGCACTTTTCATCTCTGAGCAGTTGCTCGACGTTTGCAATTTCTCAGCTCGAGTCTACGAGACGGAAAGAGAATGACCGTGACGTTTGGTGGGTAGAGAAGCGCAAAGCCCCAGTGTTGCTGCGCCTGTGAAAGCGCTTCCAAGGAAGGGGGCTGGCTACCAACAGCTTTCAGTGCTGGCACTTTTCTTCTCTGAGCAATTGCTCGACGTTTGCAATTTCTCACCGGAGCTTTTGTTAGAGTGCGCGAGAGGATGAGCAGAAGATGAGGTGGCTAGAGAAGCACAGAGCGGCAGTGTTCTAAGGGCTACAAGAGCGTTTCCCAGGAAGGGGGCTGGCTAGCAACAGCTTTCAGTGCTGGCACTTTTCAGCTCTGAGCAATTGCTCGACGTTTGCAATTTCTCAGCTCGTGTCTACGAGACGGAGAGATAGTGACCGTGACGTTTGGTGGGTAGAGAAGCGCAGAGAGCAAGTGTTGCTGCGCCTGTGAAAGTGCTTCCAAGGAGGGTGCTGGCTAGCAAGAGCTTTCAGTGCTGGCACTTTTCAGCTCTGAGCAATTGCTCGACGTTTGCAATTTCTCTCCGGAGCTTTTGTTAGAGTGCGCGAGAGGATGAGCAGAAGATGAGGTGGCTAGAGAAGCACAGAGCGCCAGTGTTCTAAGGGCTACAAGAGCGTTTCCAAGGAAGGGGGCTGGCTAGCAAGAGCTTTCAGTGCTGGCACTTTTCATCTCTGAGCAATTGCTCGACGTTTGCAATTTCTCAGCTCGTGTCTATGAGACGGAGAGATAGTGACCGTGACGTTTGGTGGGTAGAGAAGCGCAAAGCCCCAGTGTTGCTGCGCCTGTGAAAGCGCTTCCAAGGAAGGGGGCTGGCTAGCAACAGCTTTCAGTGCTGGCACTTTTCATCTCTGAGCAATTGCTGGACGTTTGCAATTTCTCACCGGAGCTTTTGTTAGAGTGCGCGAGAGGATGAGCAGAAGATGAGGTGGCTAGAGAAGCACAGAGCGCCAGTGTTCTAAGGGCTACAAGAGCGTTTCCAAGGAAGGGGGCTGGCTAGCAACAGCTTTCAGTGCTGGCACTTTTCATCTCTGAGCAATTGCTCGACGTTTGCAATTTCTCAGCTCGTGTCTACGAGACGGAGAGATAGTGACCGTGACGTTTGGTGGGTAGAGAAGCGCAAAGCCCCAGTGTTGCTGCGCCTGTGAAAGCGCTTCCAAGGAAGGGTGCTGACTAGCAACAGCTTTCAGTGCTGGCACTTTTCTTCTCTGAGCAATTGCTCGACATTTGCAATTTCTCACCGGAGCTTTTGTTAGAGTGCGCGAGAGGATGAGGAGAAGATTAGATGGCTAAAGAAGCACAGAGCGCCAGTGTTCTAAGGGCTACAAGAGCGTTTCCAAGGAAGGGGGCTGGCTAGCAAGAGCTTTCAGTGCTGGCACTTTTCATCTCTGAGCAATTGCTGGACGTTTGCAATTTCTCAGCTCGTGTCTACGAGACGGAGAGATAGTGACCGTGACGTTTGGTGCGTAGAGAAGCGCAGAGAGCAAGTGTTGCTGCGCCTGTGAAAGTTCTTCCAAGGAGGGGGCTGGCTAGCAACAGCTTTCAGTGCTGGCACTTTTCAGCTCTGAGCAATTGCTCGACGTTTGCAATTTCTCACCGGAGCTTTTGTTAGAGTGCGCGAGAGGATGAGCAGAAGATGAGGTGGCTAGAGAAGCACAGAGCGCCAGTGTTCTAAGGGCTACAAGAGCGTTTCCAAGGAAGGGGGCTGGCTAGCAAGAGCTTTCAGTGCTGGCACTTTTCATCTCTGAGCAATTGCTCAACGTTTGCAATTTCTCAGCTCGTGTCTACGAGACGGAGAGATAATGACCGTGACGTTTGGTGGGTAGAGAAGCGCAAAGCCCCAGTGTTGCTGCGCCTGTGAAAGCGCTTCCAAGGAAGGGTGCTGGCTAGCAAGAGCTTTCAGTGCTGGCACTTTTCATCTTTGAGCAATTGCTCGACGTTTGCAATTTCTCACCGGAGCTTTTGTTAGAGTGTGCGAGAGGATGAGCAGAAGATGAGGTGGCTAGAGAAGCACAGAGCGCCAGTGTTCTAAGGGCTACAAGAGCGTTTCCAAGGAAGGGAGCTGGCTAGCAAGAGTTTTCAGTGCTGGCACTTTTCATCTCTGAGCAATTGCTCGACGTTTGCAATTTCTCAGCTCGTGTCTACGAGACGGAGAGATAGTGACCGTGACGTTTGGTGGATAGAGAAGCGCAAAGCCCCAGTGTTCCTGCGCCTGTGAAAGCGCTTCCAAGGAAGGGTGCTGGCTAGCAACAGCTTTCAGTGCTGGCACTTTTCATCTCTGAGCAATTGCTCGACGTTTGCAATTTCTCACCGGAGCTTTTGTTAGAGTGCGCGAGAGGATGAGCAGAAGATGAGGTGGCTAGAGAAGCACAGAGCGCCAGTGTTCTAAGGGCTACAAGAGCGTTTCCAAGGAAGGGTGCTGGCTAGCAAGAGCTTTCAGTGCTGGCACTTTTCATCTCTGAGCAATTGCTCGACGTTTGCAATTTCTCAGCTCGTGTCTACGAGACGGAGAGATAGTGACCGTGACGTTTGGTGGGTAGAGAAGCGCAAAGCCCCAGTGTTGCTGCGCCTGTGAAAGCGCTTCCAAGGAAGGGTGCTGGCTACCAACAGCTTTCAGTGCTGGCACTTTTCAGCTCTGAGCAATTGCTCGACGTTTGCAATTTCTCACCGGAGCTTTTGTTAGAGTGCGCGAGAGGATGAGCAGAAGATGAGGTGGCTAGAGAAGCACAGAGCGCCAGTGTTCTAAGGGCTACAAGAGCGTTTCCAAGGAAGGGGGCTGGCTAGCAACAGCTTTCAGTGCTGGCACTTTTCATCTCTGAGCAATTGCTCGACGTTTGCAATTTCTCAGCTCGTGTCTATGAGACGGAGAGATAATGACCGTGACGTTTGGTGGGTAGAGAAGCGCAAAGCCCCAGTGTTGCTGCGCCTGTGAAAGCGCTTCCAAGGAAGGGGCCTGGCTAGCAAGAGCTTTCAGTGCTGGCACTTTTCATCTTTGAGCAATTGCTCGACGTTTGCAATTTCTCACCGGAGCTTTTGTTAGAGTGCGCGAGAGGATGAGCAGAAGATGAGGTGGCTAGAGAAGCACAGAGCCCCAGTGTTCTAAGGGCTACAAGAGCGTTTCCAAGGAAGGGAGCTGGCTAGCAAGAGTTTTCAGTGCTGGCACTTTTCATCTCTGAGCAATTGCTGGACGTTTGCAATTTCTCAGCTCGTGTCTACGAGACGGAGAGATAGTGACCGTGACGTTTGGTGGATAGAGAAGCGCAAAGCCCCAGTGTTGCTGCGCCTGTGAAAGCGCTTCCAAGGAAGGGTGCTGGCTAGCAACAGCTTTCAGTGCTGGCACTTTTCATCTCTGAGCAATTGCTCGACGTTTGCAATTTCTCACCGGAGCTTTTCTTAGAGTGCGCGAGAGGATGAGCAGAAGATGAGGTGGCTAGAGAAGCACAGAGCGCCAGTGTTCTAAGGGCTACAAGAGCGTTTCCAAGGAAGGGGGCTGGCTAGCAAGAGCTTTCAGTGCTGGCACTTTTCATCTCTGAGCAATTGCTCGACGTTTGCAATTTCTCAGCTCGTGTCTACGAGACGGAGAGATAGTGACCGTGACGTTTGGTGGGTAGAGAAGCGCAGAGAGCAAGTGTTGCTGCGCCTGTGAAAGTGCTTCCAAGGAGGGTGCTGGCTAGCAAGAGCTTTCAGTGCTGGCACTTTTCAGCTCTGAGCAATTGCTCGACGTTTGCAATTTCTCTCCGGAGCTTTTGTTAGAGTGCGCGAGAGGATGAGGAGAAGATGAGGTGGCTAGAGAAGCACAGAGCGCCAGTGTTCTAAGGGCTACAAGAGCGTTTCCAAGGAAGGGGGCTGGCTAGCAACAGCTTTCAGTGCTGGCACTTTTCATCTCTGAGCAATTGCTCGACGTTTGCAATTTCTCAGCTCGTGTCTATGAGACGGAGAGATAGTGACCGTGACGTTTGGTGGGTAGAGAAGCGCAAAGCCCCAGTGTTGCTGCGCCTGTGAAAGCGCTTCCAAGGAAGGGGGCTGGCTAGCAACAGCTTTCAGTGCTGGCACTTTTCAGCTCTGAGCAATTGCTCGACGTTTGCAATTTCTCACCAGAGCTTTTGTTAGAGTGCGCGAGAGGATGAGCAGAAGATGAGGTGGCTAGAGAAGCACAGAGCGCCAGTGTTCTTAGGGCTACAAGAGCGTTTCCAAGGAAGGGTGCTGGCTAGCAACAGCTTTCAGTGCTGGCACTTTTCATCTCTGAGCAATTGCTCGACGTTTGCAATTTCTCAGCTCGTGTCTACGAGACGGAGAGATAGTGACCATGACGTTTGGTGGGTAGAGAAGCGCAGAGAGCAAGTGTTGCTGCGCCTGTGAAAGCGCTTCCAAGGAAGGGGGCTTGCTAGCAACAGCTTTCAGTGCTGGCACTTTTCAGCTCTGAGCAATTGCTCGACGTTTGCAATTTCTCACCGGAGCTTTTGTTAGAGTGCGCGAGAGGATGAGCAGAAGATGAGATGGCTAGAGAAGCACAGAGCGCCAGTGTTCTAAGGGCTACAAGAGCGTTTCCAAGGAAGGGTGCTGGCTAGCAACAGCTTTCAGTGCTGGCACTTTTCATCTCTGAGCAATTGCTGGACGTTTGCAATTTCTCAGCTCGTGTCTACGAGACGGAGAGATAGTGACCGTGACGTTTGGTGGGTAGAGAAGCGCAAAGCCCCAGTGTTGCTGCGCCTGTGAAAGCGCTTCCAAGGAAGGGTGCTGACTAGCAAGAGCTTTCAGTGCTGGCACTTTTCTTCTCTGAGCAATTGCTCGACGTTTGCAATTTCTCACCGGAGCTTTTGTTAGAGTGCGCGAGAGGATGAGGAGAAGATTAGATGGCTAGAGAAGCACAGAGCGCCAGTGTTCTAAGGGCTACAAGAGCGTTTCCAAGGAAGGGGGCTGGCTAGCAAGAGCTTTCAGTGCTGGCACTTTTCAGCTCTGAGCAATTGCTCGACGTTTGCAATTTCTCAGCTCGTGTCTACGAGACGGAGAGATAGTGACCGTGACGTTTGGTGCGTAGAGAAGCGCAGAGAGCAAGTGTTGCTGCGCCTGTGAAAGTTCTTCCAAGGAGGGGGCTGGCTAGCAACAGCTTTCAGTGCTGGCACTTTTCAGCTCTGAGCAATTGCTCGACGTTTGCAATTTCTCACCGGAGCTCTCTTTAGACTGCGCGAGAGGATGAGCAGAAGATGAGGTGGCTAGAGAAGCACAGAGCGCCAGTGTTCTAAGGGCTACAAGAGCGTTTCCAAGGAAGGGGGCTGGCTAGCAAGAGCTTTCAGTGCTGGCACTTTTCAGCTCTGAGGAATTGCTCGACGTTTGCAATTTCTCAGCTCGTGTCTACAAGACGGAAAGAGAATGACCGTGACGTTTGGTGGGTAGAGAAGCGCAAAGCCCCAGTGTTGCTGCGCCTGTGAAAGCGCTTCCAAGGAAGGGGGCTGGCTAGCAACAGCTTTCAGTGCTGGCACTTTTCAGCTCTGAGCAATTGCTGGACGTTTGCAATTTCTCAGCTCGTGTCTACGAGACGGAGAGATAGTGACCGTGACGTTTGGTGGGTCGAGAAGCGCAGAGAGCAAGTGTTGCTGCGCCTGTGAAAGTGCTTCCAAGGAGGGTGCTGGCTAGCAACAGCTTTCAGTGCTGGCACTTTTCATCTCTGAGCAATTGCTCGACGTTTGCAATTTCTCAACTGAGCTCTCTTTAGAGTGCGCGAGAGGATGAGCAGAAGATGAGGTGGCTAGAGAAGCACAGAGCGCCAGTGTTCTAAGGGCTACAAGAGCGTTTCCAAGGAAGGGGGCTGGCTAGCAAGAGCTTTCAGTGCTGGCACTTTTAATCTCTGAGCAATTGCTGGACGTTTGCAATTTCTCAGCTCGTGTCTACGAGACGGAGAGATAGTGACCGTGACGTTTGGTGCGTAGAGAAGCGCAGAGAGCAAGTGTTGCTGCGCCTGTGAAGGTTCTTCCAAGGAGGGGGCTGGCTAGCAACAGCTTTCAGTGCTGGCACTTTTCATCTCTGAGCAATTGCTCGACGTTTGCAATTTCTCACCGGAGCTCTCTTTAGACTGCGCGAGAGGATGAGCAGAAGATGAGGTGGCTAGAGAAGCACAGAGCGCCAGTGTTCTAAGGGCTACAAGAGCGTTTCCAAGGAAGGGGGCTGGCTAGCAACAGCTTTCAGTGCTGGCACTTTTCAGCTCTGAGCAATTGCTCGACGTTTGCAATTTCTCAGCTCGTGTCTACAAGACGGAAAGAGAATGACCGTGACGTTTGGTGGGTAGAGAAGCGCAAAGCCCCAGTGTTGCTGCGCCTGTGAAAGCGCTTCCAAGGAAGGGGGCTGGCTAGCAAGAGCTTTCAGTGCTGGCACTTTTCAGCTCTGAGCAATTGCTGGACGTTTGCAATTTCTCAGCTCGTGTCTACGAGACGGAGAGATAGTGACCGTGACGTTTGGTGGGTCGAGAAGCGCAGAGAGCAAGTGTTGCTGCGCCTGTGAAAGTGCTTCCAAGGAGGGTGCTGGCTAGCAACAGCTTTCAGTGCTGGCACTTTTCATCTCTGAGCAATTGCTCGACGTTTGCAATTTCTCAACTGAGCTCTCTTTAGAGTGCGCGAGAGGATGAGCAGAAGATGAGGTGGCTAGAGAAGCACAGAGCGCCAGTATTCTAAGGGCTACAAGAGCGTTTCCAAGGAAGGGGGCTGGCTAGCAAGAGCTTTCAGTGCTGGCACTTTTCATCTCTGAGCAATTGCTCGACGTTTGCAATTTCTCAGCTCGTGTCTACGAGACGGAGAGATAGTGACCGTGACGTTTGGTGGGTAGAGAAGTGCAAAGCCCCAGTGTTGCTGCGCCTGTGAAAGCGCTTCCAAGGAAGGGGGCTTGCTAGCAACAGCTTTCAGTGCTGGCACTTTTCTTCTCTGAGCAATTGCTCGACGTTTGCAATTTCTCACCGGAGCTTTTGTTAGAGTGCGCGAGAGGATGAGCAGAAGATGAGGTGGCTAGAGAAGCACAGAGCGCCAGTGTTCTAAGGGCTACAAGAGCGTTTCCAAGGAAGGGTGCTGGCTAGCAAGAGCTTTCAGTGCTGGCACTTTTCATCTCTGAGCAATTGCTCCACGTTTGCAATTTCTCAGCTCGTGTCTACGAGACGGAGAGATAGTGACCGTGATGATGGTGGGTAGAGAAGTGCAAAGCCCCAGTGTTGCTGCGCCTGTGAAAGCGCTTCCAAGGAATGGTGCTGGCTAGCAACAGCTTTCAGTGCTGGCACTTTTCATCTCTGAGCAATTGCTGGACGTTTGCAATTTCTCACCAGAGCTCTCTTTAGAGTGCGCGAGAGGATGAGCAGAAGATGAGGTGGCTAGAGAAGCTCAGAGCCCCATTGTTCTTAGGGCTACAAAAGCGCTTCCAAGGAAGGGGGCTGGCTAGCAACAGCTTTCAGTGCTGGCACTTTTCATCTCTGAGCAATTGCTCGACCTTTGCAATTTCTCACCTGTGCTCTCTTTAGACTGCGCGAGAGGATGGGCAGAAGATTAGGTGGCTAGAGAAGCACAGAGCCCCAGTGTTCCAAGGGCTACAAGAGCGTTTCCAAGGAAGGGGGCTGGCTAGCAAGAGCTTTCAGTGCTGGCACTTTTCATCTCTGAGCAGTTGCTCGACGTTTGCAATTTCTCAGCTCGAGTCTACGAGACGGAAAGAGAATGACCGTGACGTTTGGTGGGTAGAGAAGCGCAGAGAGCAAGTGTTGCTGCGCCTGTGAAAGCGCTTCCAAGGAAGGGGGCTGGCTAGCAACAGCTTTCAGTGCTGGCACTTTTCAGCTCTGAGCAATTGCTCGACGTTTGCAATTTCTCACCGGAGCTTTTGTTAGAGTGCGCGAGAGGATGAGCAGAAGATGAGGTGGCTAGAGAAGCACAGAGCGCCAGTGTTCTAAGGGCTACAAGAGCGTTTCCAAGGAAGGGGGCTGGCTAGCAAGAGCTTTCAGTGCTGGCACTTTTCAGCTCTGAGCAATTGCTCGACGTTTGCAATTTCTCAGCTCGTGTCTACGAGACGGAGAGATAGTGACCGTGACGTTTGGTGGGTAGAGAAGCGCAGAGAGCAAGTGTTGCTGCGCCTGTGAAAGTGCTTCCAAGGAGGGTGCTGGCTAGCAAGAGCTTTCAGTGCTGGCACTTTTCAGCTCTGAGCAATTGCTCGACGTTTGCAATTTCTCTCCGGAGCTTTTGTTAGAGTGCGCGAGAGGATGAGCAGAAGATGAGGTGGCTAGAGAAGCACAGAGCGCCAGTGTTCTAAGGGCTACAAGAGCGTTTCCAAGGAAGGGGGCTGGCTAGCAACAGCTTTCAGTGCTGGCACTTTTCATCTCTGAGCAATTGCTCGACGTTTGCAATTTCTCAGCTCGTGTCTACGAGACGGAGAGATAGTGACCGTGACGTTTGGTGGGTAGAGAAGCGCAAAGCCCCAGTGTTGCTGCGCCTGTGAAAGCGCTTCCAAGGAAGGGGGCTGGCTAGCAACAGCTTTCAGTGCTGGCACTTTTCATCTCTGAGCAATTGCTCGACGTTTGCAATTTCTCACCGGAGCTTTTGTTAGAGTGCGCGAGAGGATGAGGAGAAGATGAGGTGGCTAGAGAAGCACAGAGCGCCAGTGTTCTAAGGGCTACAAGAGCGTTTCCAAGGAAGGGTGCTGGCTAGCAACAGCTTTCAGTGCTGGCACTTTTCTTCTCTGAGCAATTGCTGGACGTTTGCAATTTCTCAGCTCGTGTCTACGAGACGGAGAGATAGTGACCGTGACGTTTGGTGGGTAGAGAAGCGCAGAGAGTAAGTGTTGCTGCGCCTGTGAAAGCGCTTCCAAGGAAGGGGGCTTGCTAGCAAGAGCTTTCAGTGCTGGCACTTTTCTTCTCTGAGCAATTGCTCGACGTTTGCAATTTCTCACCGGAGCTTTTCTTAGAGTGCGCGAGAGGATGAGGAGAAGATTAGATGGCTAGAGAAGCACAGAGCGCCAGTGTTCTAAGGGCTACAAGAGCGTTTCCAAGGAAGGGGGCTGGCTAGCAAGAGCTTTCAGTGCTGGCACTTTTCAGCTCTGAGCAATTGCTCGACGTTTGCAATTTCTCAGCTCGTGTCTACGAGACGGAGAGATAGTGACCGTGACGTTTGGTGCGTAGAGAAGCGCAGAGAGCAAGTGTTGCTGCGCCTGTGAAAGTTCTTCCAAGGAGGGGGCTGGCTAGCAACAGCTTTCAGTGCTGGCACTTTTCATCTCTGAGCAATTGCTCGACGTTTGCAATTTCTCACCGGAGCTCTCTTTAGACTGCGCGAGAGGATGAGCAGAAGATGAGGTGGCTAGAGAAGCACAGAGCGCCAGTGTTCTAAGGGCTACAAGAGCGTTTCCAAGGAAGGGGGCTGGCTAGCAAGAGCTTTCAGTGCTGGCACTTTTCATCTCTGAGCAATTGCTCGACGTTTGCAATTTCTCAGCTCGTGTCTACAAGACGGAAAGAGAATGACCGTGACGTTTGGTGGGTAGAGAAGCGCAAAGCCCCAGTGTTGCTGCGCCTGTGAAAGCGCTTCCAAGGAAGGGGGCTGGCTAGCAAGAGCTTTCAGTGCTGGCACTTTTCAGCTCTGAGCAATTGCTGGACGTTTGCAATTTCTCAGCTCGTGTCCACGAGACGGAGAGATAGTGACCGTGACGTTTGGTGGGTCGAGAAGCGCAGAGAGCAAGTGTTGCTGCGCCTGTGAAAGTGCTTCCAAGGAGGGTGCTGGCTAGCAACAGCTTTCAGTGCTGGCACTTTTCAGCTCTGAGCAATTGCTCGACGTTTGCAATTTCTCAACTGAGCTCTCTTTAGACTGCGCGAGAGGATGAGCAGAAGATGAGGTGGCTAGAGAAGCACAGAGCGCCAGTATTCTAAGGGCTACAAGAGCGTTTCCAAGGAAGGGGGCTGGCTAGCAAGAGCTTTCAGTGCTGGCACTTTTCATCTCTGAGCAATTGCTCGACGTTTGCAATTTCTCAGCTCGTGTCTACGAGACGGAGAGATAGTGACCGTGACGTTTGGTGGCTAGAGAAGTGCAAAGCCCCAGTGTTGCTGCGCCTGTGAAAGCGCTTCCAAGGAAGGGGGCTTGCTAGCAACAGCTTTCAGTGCTGGCACTTTTCAGCTCTGAGCAATTGCTCGACGTTTGCAATTTCTCACCGGAGCTTTTGTTAGAGTGCGCGAGAGGATGAGCAGAAGATGAGGTGGCTAGAGAAGCACAGAGCGCCAGTGTTCTAAGGGCTACAAGAGCGTTTCCAAGGAAGGGTGCTGGCTAGCAAGAGCTTTCAGTGCTGGCACTTTTCATCTCTGAGCAATTGCTCCACGTTTGCAATTTCTCAGCTCGTGTCTACGAGACGGAGAGATAGTGACCGTGATGATGGTGGGTAGAGAAGTGCAAAGCCCCAGTGTTGCTGCGCCTGTGAAAGCGCTTCCAAGGAAGGGTGCTGGCTAGCAACAGCTTTCAGTGCTGGCACTTTTCATCTCTGAGCAATTGCTGGACGTTTGCAATTTCTCACCAGAGCTCTCTTTAGAGTGCGCGAGAGGATGAGCAGAAGATGAGGTGGCTAGAGAAGCTCAGAGCCCCATTGTTCTTAGGGCTACAAAAGCGCTTCTAAGGAAGGGGGCTGGCTAGCAACAGCTTTCAGTGCTGGCACTTTTCATCTCTGAGCAATTGCTCGACCTTTGCAATTTCTCACCTGTGCTCTCTTTAGACTGCGCGAGAGGATGGGCAGAAGATTAGGTGGCTAGAGAAGCACAGAGCCCCAGTGTTCCAAGGGCTACAAGAGCGTTTCCAAGGAAGGGGGCTGGCTAGCAAGAGCTTTCAGTGCTGGCACTTTTCATCTCTGAGCAGTTGCTCGACGTTTGCAATTTCTCAGCTCGAGTCTACGAGACGGAAAGAGAATGACCGTGACGTTTGGTGGGTAGAGAAGCGCAGAGAGCAAGTGTTGCTGCGCCTGTGAAAGCGCTTCCAAGGAAGGGGGCTGGCTACCAACAGCTTTCAGTGCTGGCACTTTTCTTCTCTGAGCAATTGCTCGACGTTTGCAATTTCTCACCGGAGCTTTTGTTAGAGTGCGCGAGAGGATGAGCAGAAGATGAGGTGGCTAGAGAAGCACAGAGCGGCAGTGTTCTAAGGGCTACAAGAGCGTTTCCCAGGAAGGGGGCTGGCTAGCAACAGCTTTCAGTGCTGGCACTTTTCAGCTCTGAGCAATTGCTCGACGTTTGCAATTTCTCAGCTCGTGTCTACGAGACGGAGAGATAGTGACCGTGACGTTTGGTGGGTAGAGAAGCGCAGAGAGCAAGTGTTGCTGCGCCTGTGAAAGTGCTTCCAAGGAGGGTGCTGGCTAGCAAGAGCTTTCAGTGCTGGCACTTTTCAGCTCTGAGCAATTGCTCGACGTTTGCAATTTCTCTCCGGAGCTTTTGTTAGAGTGCGCGAGAGGATGAGCAGAAGATGAGGTGGCTAGAGAAGCACAGAGCGGCAGTGTTCTAAGGGCTACAAGAGCGTTTCCAAGGAAGGGGGCTGGCTAGCAAGAGCTTTCAGTGCTGGCACTTTTCATCTCTGAGCAATTGCTCGACGTTTGCAATTTCTCAGCTCGTGTCTATGAGACGGAGAGATAGTGACCGTGACGTTTGGTGGGTAGAGAAGCGCAAAGCCCCAGTGTTGCTGCGCCTGTGAAAGCGCTTCCAAGGAAGGGGGCTGGCTAGCAACAGCTTTCAGTGCTGGCACTTTTCATCTCTGAGCAATTGCTGGACGTTTGCAATTTCTCACCGGAGCTTTTGTTAGAGTGCGCGAGAGGATGAGCAGAAGATGAGGTGGCTAGAGAAGCACAGAGCGCCAGTGTTCTAAGGGCTACAAGAGCGTTTCCAAGGAAGGGGGCTGGCTAGCAACAGCTTTCAGTGCTGGCACTTTTCATCTCTGAGCAATTGCTCGACGTTTGCAATTTCTCAGCTCGTGTCTACGAGACGGAGAGATAGTGACCGTGACGTTTGGTGGGTAGAGAAGCGCAAAGCCCCAGTGTTGCTGCGCCTGTGAAAGCGCTTCCAAGGAAGGGTGCTGACTAGCAACAGCTTTCAGTGCTGGCACTTTTCTTCTCTGAGCAATTGCTCGACATTTGCAATTTCTCACCGGAGCTTTTGTTAGAGTGCGCGAGAGGATGAGGAGAAGATTAGATGGCTAGAGAAGCACAGAGCGCCAGTGTTCTAAGGGCTACAAGAGCGTTTCCAAGGAAGGGGGCTGGCTAGCAAGAGCTTTCAGTGCTGGCACTTTTCATCTCTGAGCAATTGCTGGACGTTTGCAATTTCTCAGCTCGTGTCTACGAGACGGAGAGATAGTGACCGTGACGTTTGGTGCGTAGAGAAGCGCAGAGAGCAAGTGTTGCTGCGCCTGTGAAAGTTCTTCCAAGGAGGGGGCTGGCTAGCAACAGCTTTCAGTGCTGGCACTTTTCAGCTCTGAGCAATTGCTCGACGTTTGCAATTTCTCACCGGAGCTTTTGTTAGAGTGCGCGAGAGGATGAGCAGAAGATGAGGTGGCTAGAGAAGCACAGAGCGCCAGTGTTCTAAGGGCTACAAGAGCGTTTCCAAGGAAGGGGGCTGGCTAGCAAGAGCTTTCAGTGCTGGCACTTTTCATCTCTGAGCAATTGCTCAACGTTTGCAATTTCTCAGCTCGTGTCTACGAGACGGAGAGATAATGACCGTGACGTTTGGTGGGTAGAGAAGCGCAAAGCCCCAGTGTTGCTGCGCCTGTGAAAGCGCTTCCAAGGAAGGGTGCTGGCTAGCAAGAGCTTTCAGTGCTGGCACTTTTCATCTTTGAGCAATTGCTCGACGTTTGCAATTTCTCACCGGAGCTTTTGTTAGAGTGTGCGAGAGGATGAGCAGAAGATGAGGTGGCTAGAGAAGCACAGAGCGCCAGTGTTCTAAGGGCTACAAGAGCGTTTCCAAGGAAGGGAGCTGGCTAGCAAGAGTTTTCAGTGCTGGCACTTTTCATCTCTGAGCAATTGCTCGACGTTTGCAATTTCTCAGCTCGTGTCTACGAGACGGAGAGATAGTGACCGTGACGTTTGGTGGATAGAGAAGCGCAAAGCCCCAGTGTTCCTGCGCCTGTGAAAGCGCTTCCAAGGAAGGGTGCTGGCTAGCAACAGCTTTCAGTGCTGGCACTTTTCATCTCTGAGCAATTGCTCGACGTTTGCAATTTCTCACCGGAGCTTTTGTTAGAGTGCGCGAGAGGATGAGCAGAAGATGAGGTGGCTAGAGAAGCACAGAGCGCCAGTGTTCTAAGGGCTACAAGAGCGTTTCCAAGGAAGGGTGCTGGCTAGCAAGAGCTTTCAGTGCTGGCACTTTTCATCTCTGAGCAATTGCTCGACGTTTGCAATTTCTCAGCTCGTGTCTACGAGACGGAGAGATAGTGACCGTGACGTTTGGTGGGTAGAGAAGCGCAAAGCCCCAGTGTTGCTGCGCCTGTGAAAGCGCTTCCAAGGAAGGGTGCTGGCTACCAACAGCTTTCAGTGCTGGCACTTTTCAGCTCTGAGCAATTGCTCGACGTTTGCAATTTCTCACCGGAGCTTTTGTTAGAGTGCGCGAGAGGATGAGCAGAAGATGAGGTGGCTAGAGAAGCACAGAGCGCCAGTGTTCTAAGGGCTACAAGAGCGTTTCCCAGGAAGGGGGCTGGCTAGCAACAGCTTTCAGTGCTGGCACTTTTCATCTCTGAGCAATTGCTCGACGTTTGCAATTTCTCAGCTCGTGTCTACGAGACGGAGAGATAATGACCGTGACGTTTGGTGGGTAGAGAAGCGCAAAGCCCCAGTGTTGCTGCGCCTGTGAAAGCGCTTCCAAGGAAGGGGCCTGGCTAGCAAGAGCTTTCAGTGCTGGCACTTTTCATCTTTGAGCAATTGCTCGACGTTTGCAATTTCTCACCGGAGCTTTTGTTAGAGTGCGCGAGAGGATGAGCAGAAGATGAGGTGGCTAGAGAAGCACAGAGCCCCAGTGTTCTAAGGGCTACAAGAGCGTTTCCAAGGAAGGGAGCTGGCTAGCAAGAGTTTTCAGTGCTGGCACTTTTCATCTCTGAGCAATTGCTGGACGTTTGCAATTTCTCAGCTCGTGTCTACGAGACGGAGAGATAGTGACCGTGACGTTTGGTGGATAGAGAAGCGCAAAGCCCCAGTGTTGCTGCGCCTGTGAAAGCGCTTCCAAGGAAGGGTGCTGGCTAGCAACAGCTTTCAGTGCTGGCACTTTTCATCTCTGAGCAATTGCTCGACGTTTGCAATTTCTCACCGGAGCTTTTCTTAGAGTGCGCGAGAGGATGAGCAGAAGATGAGGTGGCTAGAGAAGCACAGAGCGCCAGTGTTCTAAGGGCTACAAGAGCGTTTCCAAGGAAGGGGGCTGGCTAGCAAGAGCTTTCAGTGCTGGCACTTTTCATCTCTGAGCAATTGCTCGACGTTTGCAATTTCTCAGCTCGTGTCTATGAGACGGAGAGATAGTGACCGTGACGATTGGTGGGTAGAGAAGCGCAAAGCCCCAGTGTTGCTGCGCCTGTGAAAGCGCTTCCAAGGAAGGGGGCTGGCTAGCAACAGCTTTCAGTGCTGGCACTTTTCATCTTTGAGCAATTGCTCGACGTTTGCAATTTCTCACCGGAGCTTTTGTTAGAGTGCGCGAGAGGATGAGCAGAAGATGAGGTGGCTAGAGAAGCACAGAGCGCCAGTGTTCTAAGGGCTGCAAGAGCGTTTCCCAGGAAGGGTGCTGGCTAGCAAGAGCTTTCAGTGCTGGCACTTTTCATCTCTGAGCAATTGCTGGACGTTTGCAATTTCTCAGCTCGTGTCTACGAGACGGAGAGATAGTGACCGTGACGATTGGTGGGTAGAGAAGCGCAAAGCCCCAGTGTTGCTGCGCCTGTGAAAGCGCTTCCAAGGAAGGGTGCTGGCTAGCAACAGCTTTCAGTGCTGGCACTTTTCATCTCTGAGCAATTGCTCGACGTTTGCAATTTCTCACCAGAGCTTTTGTTAGAGTGCGCGAGAGGATGAGCAGAAGATGAGGTGGCTAGAGAAGCACAGAGCGCCAGTGTTCTAAGGGCTACAAGAGCGTTTCCAAGGAAGGGGGCTGGCTAGCAACAGCTTTCAGTGCTGGCACTTTTCATCTCTGAGCAATTGCTCGACGTTTGCAATTTCTCAGCTCGTGTCTACAAGACGGAAAGAGAATGACCGTGACGTTTGGTGGGTAGACAAGCGCAAAGCCCCAGTGTTGCTGCGCCTGTGAAAGCGCTTCCAAGGAAGGGGGCTGGCTAGCAACAGCTTTCAGTGCTGGCACTTTTCATCTCTGAGCAATTGCTCGACGTTTGCAATTTTGAGCTCGTGTCTACAATACGGAAAGAGAATGACCGTGACGTTTGGTGGGTAGAGAAGTGCAAAGCCCCAGTGTTGCTGCGCCTGTGAAAGCGCTTCCAAGGAAGGGTGCTGGCTAGCAAGAGCTTTCAGTGCTGGCACTTTTCAGCTCTGAGCAATTGCTGGACGTTTGCAATTTCTCACCGGAGCTTTTGTTAGAGTGCGCGAGAGGATGAGCAGAAGATGAGGTGGCTAGAGAAGCACAGAGCGCCAGTGTTCTAAGGGCTACAAGAGCGTTTCCAAGGAAGGGGGCTGGCTAGCAACAGCTTTCAGTGCTGGCACTTTTCATCTCTGAGCAATTGCTCAACGTTTGCAATTTCTCAGCTCGTGTCTATGAGACGGAGAGATAGTGACCGTGACGTTAGGTGGGTAGAGAAGCGCAAAGCCCCAGTGTTGCTGCGCCTGTGAAAGCGCTTCCAAGGAAGGGTGCTTGCTAGCAAGAGCTTTCAGTGCTGGCACTTTTCATCTCTGAGCAATTGCTGGACGTTTGCAATTTCTCAGCTCGTGTCTACGAGACGGAGAGATAGTGACCGTGACGTTTGGTGGGTAGAGAAGCGCAGAGAGCAAGTGTTGCTGCGCCTGTGAAAGTGCTTCCAAGGAGGGTGCTGGCTAGCAACAGCTTTCAGTGCTGGCACTTTTCAGCTCTGAGCAATTGCTCGACGTTTGCAATTTCTCACCGGAGCTTTTGTTAGAGTGCGCGAGAGGATGAGCAGAAGATGAGGTGGCTAGAGAAGCACAGAGCGCCAGTGTTCTAAGGGCTACAAGAGCGTTTCCAAGGAAGGGGGCTGGCTAGCAAGAGCTTTCAGTGCTGGCACTTTTAATCTCTGAGCAATTGCTCGACGTTTGCAATTTCTCAGCTCGTGTCTACAAGACGGAAAGAGAATGACCGTGACGTTTGGTGGGTAGAGAAGCGCAAAGCCCCAGTGTTGCTGCGCCTGTGAAAGCGCTTCCAAGGAAGGGTGCTGGCTAGCAAGAGCTTTCAGTGCTGGCACTTTTCAGCTCTGAGCAATTGCTCGACGTTTGCAATTTCTCACTGGAGCTTTTGTTAGAGTGCGCGAGAGGATGAGGAGAAGATGAGGTGGCTAGAGAAGCACAGAGCGCCAGTGTTCTAAGGGCTACAAGAGCGTTTCCAAGGAAGGGTGCTGGCTAGCAAGAGCTTTCAGTGCTGGCACTTTTAATCTCTGAGCAATTGCTCGACGTTTGCAATTTCTCAGCTCGTGTCTACAAGACGGAAAGAGAATGACCGTGACGTTTGGTGGGTAGAGAAGCGCAAAGCCCCAGTGTTGCTGCGCCTGTGAAAGCGCTTCCAAGGAAGGGTGCTGGCTAGCAACAGCTTTCAGTGCTGGCACTTTTCATCTCTGAGCAATTGCTCGACGTTTGCAATTTTGAGCTCGTGTCTACGAGACGGAAAGAGAATGACCGTGACGTTTGGTGGTTAGAGAAGCGCAAAGCCCCAGTGTTGCTGCGCCTGTGAAAGCGCTTCCAGGGAAGGGTGCTGGCTAGCAACAGCTTTCAGTGCTGGCACTTTTCTTCTCTCAGGAATTGCTCGACGTTTGCAATTTCTCACCAGAGCTTTTGTTAGAGTGCGCGAGAGGATGAGCAGAAGATGAGGTGGCTAGAGAAGCACAGAGCGCCAGTGTTCTAAGGGCTACAAGAGCGTTTCCAAGGAAGGGGGCTGGCTAGCAAGAGCTTTCAGTGCTGGCACTTTTCTTCTCTGAGCAATTGCTGGACGTTTGCAATTTCTCAGCTCGTGTCTATGAGACGGAGAGATAGTGACCGTGACGTTTGGTGGGTAGAGAAGCGCAAAGCCCCAGTGTTGCTGCGCCTGTGAAAGCGCTTCCAAGGAAGGGGGCTGGCTAGCAAGAGCTTTCAGTGCTGGCACTTTTCATCTCTGAGCAATTGCTGGACGTTTGCAATTTCTCAGCTCGTGTCTACGAGACGGAGAGATAGTGACCGTGACGTTTGGTGGGTAGAGAAGCGCAGAGAGCAAGTGTTGCTGCGCCTGTGAAAGTGCTTCCAAGGAGGGTGCTGGCTAGCAACAGCTTTCAGTGCTGGCACTTTTCAGCTCTGAGCAATTGCTCGACGTTTGCAATTTCTCACCGGAGCTTTTGTTAGAGTGCGCGAGAGGATGAGCAGAAGATGAGGTGGCTAGAGAAGCACAGAGCGCCAGTGTTCTAAGGGCTACAAGAGCGTTTCCCAGGAAGGGGGCTGGCTAGCAAGAGCTTTCAGTGCTGGCACTTTTCATCTCTGAGCAATTGCTCGACGTTTGCAATTTCTCAGCTCGTGTCTACGAGACGGAAAGAGAATGACCGTGACGTTTGGTGGGTAGAGAAGCGCAAAGCCCCAGTGTTGCTGCGCCTGTGAAAGCGCTTCCAAGGAAGGGAGCTGGCTAGCAACAGCTTTCAGTGCTGGCACTTTTCATCTCTGAGCAATTGCTCGACGTTTGCAATTTCTCACCTGAGCTCTCTTTAGACTGCGCGAGAGGATGAGCAGAAGATGAGGTGGCTAGAGAAGCACAGAGCGCCAGTGTTCTAAGGGCTACAAGAGCGTTTCCAAGGAAGGGGGCTGGCTAGCAAGAGCTTTCAGTGCTGGCACTTTTCATCTCTGAGCAATTGCTCGACGTTTGCAATTTCTCAGCTCGTGTCTACAAGACGGAAAGAGAATGACCGTGACGTTTGGTGGGTAGAGAAGCGCAAAGCCCCAGTGTTGCTGCGCCTGTGAAAGCGCTTCCAAGGAAGGGGGCTGGCTAGCAACAGCTTTCAGTGCTGGCACTTTTCATCTCTGAGCAATTGCTCGACGTTTGCAATTTCTCACCTGAGCTTTTGTTAGAGTGCGCGAGAGGATGAGCAGAAGATGAGGTGGCTAGAGAAGCACAGAGCGCCAGTGTTCTAAGGGCTACAAGAGCGTTTCCAAGGAAGGGTGCTGGCTAGCAACAGCTTTCAGTGCTGGCACTTTTCATCTCTGAGCAATTGCTCGACGTTTGCAATTTCTCAGCTCGTGTCTACGAGACGGAGAGATAATGACCGTGACGTTTGGTGGGTAGAGAAGCGCAAAGCCCCAGTGTTGCTGCGCCTGTGAAAGCGCTTCCAAGGAAGGGGGCTGGCTACCAACAGCTTTCAGTGCTGGCACTTTTCATATTTGAGCAATTGCTCGACGTTTGCAATTTCTCACCGGAGCTTTTGTTAGAGTGCGCGAGAGGATGAGCAGAAGATGAGGTGGCTAGAGAAGCACAGAGCGCCAGTGTTCTAAGGGCTACAAGAGCGTTTCCAAGGAAGGGAGCTGGCTAGCAAGAGTTTTCAGTGCTGGCACTTTTCATCTCTGAGCAATTGCTGGACGTTTGCAATTTCTCAGCTCGTGTCTACGAGACGGAGAGATAGTGACCGTGACGTTTGGTGGATAGAGAAGCGCAAAGCCCCAGTGTTGCTGCGCCTGTGAAAGCGCTTCCAAGGAAGGGGGCTAAATAGCAACAGCTTTCAGTGCTGGCACTTTTCATCTCTGAGCAATTGCTCGACGTTTGCAATTTCTCTCCGGAGCTTTTGTTAGAGTGCGCGAGAGGATGAGCAGAAGATGAGGTGGCTAGAGAAGCACAGAGCGCCAGTGTTCTAAGGGCTACAAGAGCGTTTCCAAGGAAGGGGGCTGGCTAGCAACAGCTTTCAGTGCTGGCACTTTTCATCTCTGAGCAATTGCTCGACGTTTGCAATTTCTCAGCTCGTGTCTACGAGACGGAGAGATAGTGACCGTGACGATTGGTGGGTAGAGAAGCGCAAAGCCCCAGTGTTGCTGCGCCTGTGAAAGCGCTTCCAAGGAAGGGTGCTGGCTAGCAACAGCTTTCAGTGCTGGCACTTTTCATCTTTGAGCAATTGCTCGACGTTTGCAATTTCTCACCAGAGCTTTTGTTAGAGTGCGCGAGAGGATGAGCAGAAGATGAGGTGGCTAGAGAAGCACAGAGCGCCAGTGTTCAAGGGCTACAAGAGCGTTTCCAAGGAAGGGTGCTGGCTAGCAACAGCTTTCAGTGCTGGCACTTTTCATCTCTGAGCAATTGCTCGACGTTTGCAATTTCTCAGCTCGTGTCTACGAGACGGAAAGAGAATGACTGTGACGTTTGGTGGGTAGAGAAGCGCAAAGCCCCAGTGTTGCTGCGCCTGTGAAAGCGCTTCCAAGGAAGGGTGCTGGCTAGCAACAGCTTTCAGTGCTGGCACTTTTCATCTCTGAGCAATTGCTCAACGTTTGCAATTTCTCAGCTCGTGTCTACGAGACGGAAAGAGAATGACCGTGACGTTTGGTGGTTAGAGAAGCGCAAAGCCCCATTGTTGCTGCGCCTGTGAAAGCGCTTCCAAGGAACGGTGCTGGCTAGCAAGAGCTTTCAGTGCTGGCACTTTTCAGCTCTGAGCAATTGCTCGACGTTTGCAATTTCTCACCGGAGCTTTTGTTAGAGTGCGCGAGAGGATGAGCAGAAGATGAGGTGGCTAGAGAAGCACAGAGCCCCAGTGTTCTAAGGGCTGCAAGAGCGTTTCCCAGGAAGGGTGCTGGCTAGCAAGAGCTTTCAGTGCTGGCACTTTTCATCTCTGAGCAATTGCTCGACGTTTGCAATTTTGAGCTCGTGTCTACAATACGGAAAGAGAATGACCGTGACGATTGGTGGGTAGAGAAGCGCAAAGCCCCAGTGTTGCTGCACCTGTGAAAGCGCTTCCAAGGAAGGGTGCTGGCTAGCAACAGCTTTCAGTGCTGGCACTTTTCATCTCTGAGCAATTGCTCGACGTTTGCAATTTTGAGCTCGTGTCTACGAGACGGAAAGAGAATGACCGTGACGTTTGGTGGGTAGAGAAGCGCAAAGCCCCAGTGTTGCTGTGCCTGTGAAAGCGCTTCCAGTGAAGGGTGCTGGCTAGCAACAGCTTTCAGTGCTGGCACTTTTCAGCTCTGAGCAATTGCTCGACGTTTGCAATTTCTCTCCAGAGCTTTTGTTAGAGTGCGCGAGAGGATGAGCAGAAGATGAGGTGGCTAGAGAAGCACAGAGCGCCAGTGTTCTAAGGGCTACAAGAGCGTTTCCAAGGAAGGGGGCTGGCTAGCAAGAGCTTTCAGTGCTGGCACTTTTCTTCTCTGAGCAATTGCTCGACGTTTGCAATTTCTCAGCTCGTGTCTATGAGACGGAGAGATAGTGACCGTGACGTTTGGTGGGTAGAGAAGCGCAAAGCCCCAGTGTTGCTGCGCCTGTGAAAGCGCTTCCAAGGAAGGGGGCTGGCTAGCAAGAGCTTTCAGTGCTGGCACTTTTCATCTCTGAGCAATTGCTGGACGTTTGCAATTTCTCAGCTCGTGTCTACGAGACGGAGAGATAGTGACCGTGACGTTTGGTGGGTCGAGAAGCGCAGAGAGCAAGTGTTGCTGCGCCTGTGAAAGTGCTTCCAAGGAGGGTGCTGGCTAGCAACAGCTTTCAGTGCTGGCACTTTTCAGCTCTGAGCAATTGCTCGACGTTTGCAATTTCTCACCGGAGCTTTTGTTAGAGTGCGCGAGAGGATGAGCAGAAGATGAGGTGGCTAGAGAAGCACAGAGCGCCAGTGTTCTAAGGGCTACAAGAGCGTTTCCCAGGAAGGGGGCTGGCTAGCAACAGCTTTCAGTGCTGGCACTTTTCATCTCTGAGCAATTGCTCGACGTTTGCAATTTCTCAGCTCGTGTCTACGAGACGGAAAGAGAATGACCGTGACGTTTGGTGGGTAGAGAAGCGCAAAGCCCCAGTGTTGCTGCGCCTGTGAAAGCGCTTCCAAGGAAGGGAGCTGGCTAGCAACAGCTTTCAGTGCTGGCACTTTTCATCTCTGAGCAATTGCTCGACGTTTGCAATTTCTCACCGGAGCTCTCTTTAGACTGCGCGAGAGGATGAGGAGAAGATGAGGTGGCTAGAGAAGCACAGAGCGCCAGTGTTCTAAGGGCTACAAGAGCGTTTCCAAGGAAGGGTGCTGGCTAGCAAGAGCTTTCAGTGCTGGCACTTTTCATCTCTGAGCAATTGCTCGACGTTTGCAATTTCTCAGCTCGTGTCTACAAGACGGAAAGAGAATGACCGTGACGTTTGGTGGGTAGAGAAGCGCAAAGCCCCAGTGTTGCTGCGCCTGTGAAAGCGCTTCCAAGGAAGGGTGCTGGCTAGCAACAGCTTTCAGTGCTGGCACTTTTCATCTCTGAGCAATTGCTCGACGTTTGCAATTTCTCACCGGAGCTTTTGTTAGAGTGCGCGAGAGGATGAGCAGAAGATGAGGTGGCTAGAGAAGCACAGAGCGCCAGTGTTCTAAGGGCTACAAGAGCGTTTCCAAGGAAGGGTGCTGGCTAGCAAGAGCTTTCAGTGCTGGCACTTTTCATCTCTGAGCAATTGCTCGACGTTTGCAATTTCTCAGCTCGTGTCTACGAGACGGAGAGATAATGACCGTGACGTTTGGTGGGTAGAGAAGCGCAAAGCCCCAGTGTTGCTGCGCCTGTGAAAGCGCTTCCAAGGAAGGGGGCTTGCTAGCAACAGCTTTCAGTGCTGGCACTTTTCATCTTTGAGCAATTGCTCGACGTTTGCAATTTCTCACCGGAGCTTTTGTTAGAGTGCGCGAGAGGATGAGCAGAAGATGAGGTGGCTAGAGAAGCACAGAGCGCCAGTGTTCTAAGGGCTACAAGAGCGTTTCCAAGGAAGGGAGCTGGCTAGCAAGAGTTTTCAGTGCTGGCACTTTTCATCTCTGAGCAATTGCTGGACGTTTGCAATTTCTCAGCTCGTGTCTACGAGACGGAGAGATAGTGACCGTGACGTTTGGTGGATAGAGAAGCGCAAAGCCCCAGTGTTGCTGCGCCTGTGAAAGCGCTTCCAAGGAAGGGGGCTAAATAGCAACAGCTTTCAGTGCTGGCACTTTTCATCTCTGAGCAATTGCTCGACGTTTGCAATTTCTCACCGGAGCTTTTGTTAGAGTGCGCGAGAGGATGAGCAGAAGATGAGGTGGCTAGAGAAGCACAGAGCGCCAGTGTTCTAAGGGCTACAAGAGCGTTTCCCAGGAAGGGGGCTGGCTAGCAACAGCTTTCAGTGCTGGCACTTTTCATCTCTGAGCAATTGCTCGACGTTTGCAATTTCTCAGCTCGTGTCTATGAGACGGAGAGATAGTGACCGTGACGATTGGTGGGTAGAGAAGCGCAAAGCCCCAGTGTTGCTGCGCCTGTGAAAGCGCTTCCAAGGAAGGGTGCTGGCTAGCAACAGCTTTCAGTGCTGGCAGTTTTCATCTTTGAGCAATTGCTCGACGTTTGCAATTTCTCACCGGAGCTTTTGTTAGAGTGCGCGAGAGGATGAGCAGAAGATGAGGTGGCTAGAGAAGCACAGAGCGCCAGTGTTCTAAGGGCTACAAGAGCGTTTCCAAGGAAGGGGGCTGGCTAGCAAGAGCTTTCAGTGCTGGCACTTTTCATCTCTGAGCAATTGCTCGACGTTTGCAATTTCTCAGCTCGTGTCTACGAGACGGAGAGATAGTGACCGTGACGATTGGTGGGTAGAGAAGCGCAAAGCCCCAGTGTTGCTGCGCCTGTGAAAGCGCTTCCAAGGAAGGGTGCTGGCTAGCAACAGCTTTCAGTGCTGGCACTTTTCATCTTTGAGCAATTGCTCGACGTTTGCAATTTCTCACCGGAGCTCTCTTTAGACTGCGTGAGAGGATGAGCAGAAGATGAGGTGGCTAGAGAAGCACAGAGCGCCAGTGTTCTAAGGGCTACAAGAGCGTTTCCAAGGAAGGGTGCTGGCTAGCAAGAGCTTTCAGTGCTGGCACTTTTCATCTCTGAGCAATTGCTCGACGTTTGCAATTTCTCAGCTCGTGTCTACGAGACGGAAAGAGAATGACTGTGACGTTTGGTGGGTAGAGAAGCGCAAAGCCCCAGTGTTGCTGCGCCTGTGAAAGCGCTTCCAAGGAAGGGGGCTGGCTAGCAACAGCTTTCAGTGCTGGCACTTTTCATCTCTGAGCAATTGCTCAACGTTTGCAATTTCTGAGCTCGTGTCTACGAGACGGAAAGAGAATGACCGTGACGTTTGGTGGTTAGAGAAGCGCAAAGCCCCAGTGTTGCTGCGCCTGTGAAAGCGCTTCCAAGGAAGGGTGCTGGCTAGCAACAGCTTTCAGTGCTGGCACTTTTCTTCTCTGAGCAATTGCTGGACGTTTGCAATTTCTCACCGGAGCTTTTGTTAGAGTGCGCGAGAGGATGAGCAGAAGATGAGGTGGCTAGAGAAGCACAGAGCGCCAGTGTTCTAAGGGCTACAAGAACGTTTCCAAGGAAGGGGGCTGGCTAGCAAGAGCTTTCAGTGCTGGCACTTTTCATCTCTGAGCAATTGCTCGACGTTTGCAATTTCTCAGCTCGTGTCTACAAGACGGAAAGAGAATGACCGTGACGTTTGGTGGGTAGAGAAGCGCAAAGCCCCAGTGTTGCTGCGCCTGTGAAAGCGCTTCCAAGGAAGGGAGCTGGCTAGCAACAGCTTTCAGTGCTGGCACTTTTCATCTCTGAGCAATTGCTCGACGTTTGCAATTTTGAGCTCGTGTCTACAATACGGAAAGAGAATGACCGTGACGTTTGGTGGGTAGAGAAGCGCAAAGCCCCAGTGTTGCTGCGCCTGTGAAAGCGCTTCCAAGGAAGGGGGCTGGCTAGCAACAGCTTTCAGTGCTGGCACTTTTCAGCTCTGAGCAATTGCTCGACGTTTGCAATTTCTCACCGGAGCTTTTGTTAGAGTGCGCGAGAGGATGAGCAGAAGATGAGGTGGCTAGAGAAGCACAGAGCGCCAGTGTTCTAAGGGCTACAAGAGCGTTTCCCAGGAAGGGTGCTGGCTAGCAAGAGCTTTCAGTGCTGGCACTTTTAATCTCTGAGCAATTGCTCGACGTTTGCAATTTCTCAGCTCGTGTCTACAAGACGGAAAGAGAATGACCGTGACGTTTGGTGGGTAGACAAGCGCAAAGCCCCAGTGTTGCTGCGCCTGTGAAAGCGCTTCCAAGGAAGGGTGCTGGCTAGCAACTGCTTTCAGTGCTGGCACTTTTCATCTCTGAGCAATTGCTCGACGTTTGCAATTTTGAGCTCGTGTCTACGAGACGGAAAGAGAATGACCGTGACGTTTGGTGGGTAGAGAAGCGCAAAGCCCCAGTGTTGCTGTGCCTGTGAAAGCGCTTCCAGTGAAGGGTGCTGGCTAGCAACAGCTTTCAGTGCTGGCACTTTTCTTCTCTGAGCAATTGCTCGACGTTTGCAATTTCTCACCGGAGCTTTTGTTAGAGTGCGCGAGAGGATGAGCAGAAGATGAGGTGGCTAGAGAAGCACAGAGCGCCAGTGTTCTAAGGGCTACAAGAGCGTTTCCAAGGAAGGGTGCTGGCTAGCAAGAGCTTTCAGTGCTGGCACTTTTCATCTCTGAGCAATTGCTCGACGTTTGCAATTTCTCAGCTCGTGTCTACGAGACGGAGAGATAATGACCGTGACGTTTGGTGGGTAGAGAAGCGCAAAGCCCCAGTGTTGCTGCGCCTGTGAAAGCGCTTCCAAGGCAGGGGCCTGGCTAGCAACAGCTTTCAGTGCTGGCACTTTTCATCTTTGAGCAATTGCTCGACGTTTGCAATTTCTCACCGGAGCTTTTGTTAGAGTGCGCGAGAGGATGAGCAGAAGATGAGGTGGCTAGAGAAGCACAGAGCGCCAGTGTTCTAAGGGCTACAAGAGCGTTTCCAAGGAAGGGAGCTGGCTAGCAAGAGTTTTCAGTGCTGGCACTTTTCATCTCTGAGCAATTGCTGGACGTTTGCAATTTCTCAGCTCGTGTCTACGAGACGGAGAGATAGTGACCGTGACGTTTGGTGGATAGAGAAGCGCAAAGCCCCAGTGTTGCTGCGCCTGTGAAAGCGCTTCCAAGGAAGGGGGCTAAATAGCAACAGCTTTCAGTGCTGGCACTTTTCATCTCTGAGCAATTGCTCGACGTTTGCAATTTCTCACCGGAGCTTTTGTTAGAGTGCGCGAGAGGATGAGCAGAAGATGAGGTGGCTAGAGAAGCACAGAGCGCCAGTGTTCTAAGGGCTACAAGAGCGTTTCCAAGGAAGGGGGCTGGCTAGCAAGAGCTTTCAGTGCTGGCACTTTTCATCTCTGAGCAATTGCTCGACGTTTGCAATTTCTCAGCTCGTGTCTATGAGACGGAGAGATAGTGACCGTGACGTTTGGTGGGTAGAGAAGCGCAAAGCCCCAGTGTTGCTGCGCCTGTGAAAGCGCTTCCAAGGAAGGGGGCTGGCTAGCAAGAGCTTTCAGTGCTGGCACTTTTCATCTTTGAGCAATTGCTCGACGTTTGCAATTTCTCACCGGAGCTTTTGTTAGAGTGCGCGAGAGGATGAGCAGAAGATGAGGTGGCTAGAGAAGCACAGAGCGCCAGTGTTCTAAGGGCTACAAGAGCGTTTCCAAGGAAGGGGGCTGGCTAGCAAGAGCTTTCAGTGCTGGCACTTTTCATCTCTGAGCAATTGCTCGACGTTTGCAATTTCTCAGCTCGTGTCTACGAGACGGAGAGATAGTGACCGTGACGATTGGTGGGTAGAGAAGCGCAAAGCCCCAGTGTTGCTGCGCCTGTGAAAGCGCTTCCAAGGAAGGGTGCTGGCTAGCAACAGCTTTCAGTGCTGGCACTTTTCATCTTTGAGCAATTGCTCGACGTTTGCAATTTCTCACCGGAGCTCTCTTTAGACTGCGCGAGAGGATGAGCAGAAGATGAGGTGGCTAGAGAAGCACAGAGCGCCAGTGTTCTAAGGGCTACAAGAGCGTTTCCAAGGAAGGGTGCTGGCTAGCAAGAGCTTTCAGTGCTGGCACTTTTCATCTCTGAGCAATTGCTCGACGTTTGCAATTTCTCAGCTCGTGTCTACGAGACGGAAAGAGAATGACTGTGACGTTTGGTGGGTAGAGAAGCGCAAAGCCCCAGTGTTGCTGCGCCTGTGAAAGCGCTTCCAAGGAAGGGGGCTGGCTAGCAACAGCTTTCAGTGCTGGCACTTTTCATCTCTGAGCAATTGCTCAACGTTTGCAATTTCTCAGCTCGTGTCTACGAGACGGAAAGAGAATGACCGTGACGTTTGGTGGTTAGAGAAGCGCAAAGCCCCAGTGTTGCTGCGCCTGTGAAAGCGCTTCCAAGGAAGGGTGCTGGCTAGCAACAGCTTTCAGTGCTGGCACTTTTCAGCTCTGAGCAATTGCTCGACGTTTGCAATTTCTCACCGAAGCTTTTGTTAGAGTGCGCGAGAGGATGAGCAGAAGATGAGGTGGCTAGAGAAGCACAGAGCGCCAGTGTTCTAAGGGCTACAAGAGCGTTTCCAAGGAAGGGGGCTGGCTAGCAACAGCTTTCAGTGCTGGCACTTTTCAGCTCTGAGCAATTGCTCGACGTTTGCAATTTCTCAGCTCGTGTCTATGAGACGGAGAGATAGTGACCGTGACGTTTGGTGGGTAGAGAAGCGCAGAGAGCAAGTGTTGCTGCGCCTGTGAAAGCGCTTCCAAGGAAGGGAGCTGGCTAGCAACAGCTTTCAGTGCTGGCACTTTTCATCTCTGAGCAATTGCTCGACGTTTGCAATTTCTCACCGGAGCTCTCTTTAGACTGCGCGAGAGGATGAGGAGAAGATGAGGTGGCTAGAGAAGCACAGAGCGCCAGTGTTCTAAGGGCTACAAGAGCGTTTCCAAGGAAGGGGGCTGGCTAGCAAGAGCTTTCAGTGCTGGCACTTTTCATCTCTGAGCAATTGCTCGACGTTTGCAATTTCTCAGCTCGTGTCTACAAGACGGAAAGAGAATGACCGTGACGTTTGGTGGGTAGAGAAGCGCAAAGCCCCAGTGTTGCTGCGCCTGTGAAAGCGCTTCCAAGGAAGGGTGCTGGCTAGCAACAGCTTTCAGTGCTGGCACTTTTCATCTCTGAGCAATTGCTCGACGTTTGCAATTTCTCACCGGAGCTTTTGTTAGAGTGCGCGAGAGGATGAGCAGAAGATGAGGTGGCTAGAGAAGCACAGAGCGCCAGTGTTCTAAGGGCTACAAGAGCGTTTCCAAGGAAGGGTGCTGGCTAGCAAGAGCTTTCAGTGCTGGCACTTTTCATCTCTGAGCAATTGCTCGACGTTTGCAATTTCTCAGCTCGTGTCTACGAGACGGAGAGATAATGACCGTGACGTTTGGTGGGTAGAGAAGCGCAAAGCCCCAGTGTTGCTGCGCCTGTGAAAGCGCTTCCAAGGCAGGGGCCTGGCTAGCAACAGCTTTCAGTGCTGGCACTTTTCATCTTTGAGCAATTGCTCGACGTTTGCAATTTCTCACCGGAGCTTTTGTTAGAGTGCGCGAGAGGATGAGCAGAAGATGAGGTGGCTAGAGAAGCACAGAGCGCCAGTGTTCTAAGGGCTACAAGAGCGTTTCCAAGGAAGGGAGCTGGCTAGCAAGAGTTTTCAGTGCTGGCACTTTTCATCTCTGAGCAATTGCTGGACGTTTGCAATTTCTCAGCTCGTGTCTACGAGACGGAGAGATAGTGACCGTGACGTTTGGTGGATAGAGAAGCGCAAAGCCCCAGTGTTGCTGCGCCTGTGAAAGCGCTTCCAAGGAAGGGGGCTAAATAGCAACAGCTTTCAGTGCTGGCACTTTTCATCTCTGAGCAATTGCTCGACGTTTGCAATTTCTCACCGGAGCTTTTGTTAGAGTGCGCGAGAGGATGAGCAGAAGATGAGGTGGCTAGAGAAGCACAGAGCGCCAGTGTTCTAAGGGCTACAAGAGCGTTTCCCAGGAAGGGGGCTGGCTAGCAACAGCTTTCAGTGCTGGCACTTTTCATCTCTGAGCAATTGCTCGACGTTTGCAATTTCTCAGCTCGTGTCTATGAGACGGAGAGATAGTGACCGTGACGATTGGTGGGTAGAGAAGCGCAAAGCCCCAGTGTTGCTGCGCCTGTGAAAGCGCTTCCAAGGAAGGGTGCTGGCTAGCAACAGCTTTCAGTGCTGGCAGTTTTCATCTTTGAGCAATTGCTCGACGTTTGCAATTTCTCACCGGAGCTTTTGTTAGAGTGCGCGAGAGGATGAGCAGAAGATGAGGTGGCTAGAGAAGCACAGAGCGCCAGTGTTCTAAGGGCTACAAGAGCGTTTCCAAGGAAGGGGGCTGGCTAGCAAGAGCTTTCAGTGCTGGCACTTTTCATCTCTGAGCAATTGCTCGACGTTTGCAATTTCTCAGCTCGTGTCTACGAGACGGAGAGATAGTGACCGTGACGATTGGTGGGTAGAGAAGCGCAAAGCCCCAGTGTTGCTGCGCCTGTGAAAGCGCTTCCAAGGAAGGGTGCTGGCTAGCAACAGCTTTCAGTGCTGGCACTTTTCATCTTTGAGCAATTGCTCGACGTTTGCAATTTCTCACCGGAGCTCTCTTTAGACTGCGCGAGAGGATGAGCAGAAGATGAGGTGGCTAGAGAAGCACAGAGCGCCAGTGTTCTAAGGGCTACAAGAGCGTTTCCAAGGAAGGGTGCTGGCTAGCAAGAGCTTTCAGTGCTGGCACTTTTCATCTCTGAGCAATTGCTCGACGTTTGCAATTTCTCAGCTCGTGTCTACGAGACGGAAAGAGAATGACTGTGACGTTTGGTGGGTAGAGAAGCGCAAAGCCCCAGTGTTGCTGCGCCTGTGAAAGCGCTTCCAAGGAAGGGGGCTGGCTAGCAACAGCTTTCAGTGCTGGCACTTTTCAGCTCTGAGCAATTGCTCAACGTTTGCAATTTCTGAGCTCGTGTCTACGAGACGGAAAGAGAATGACCGTGACGTTTGGTGGTTAGAGAAGCGCAAAGCCCCAGTGTTGCTGCGCCTGTGAAAGCGCTTCCAAGGAAGGGTGCTGGCTAGCAACAGCTTTCAGTGCTGGCACTTTTCTTCTCTGAGCAATTGCTGGACGTTTGCAATTTCTCACCGGAGCTTTTGTTAGAGTGCGCGAGAGGATGAGCAGAAGATGAGGTGGCTAGAGAAGCACAGAGCGCCAGTGTTCTAAGGGCTACAAGAACGTTTCCAAGGAAGGGGGCTGGCTAGCAACAGCTTTCAGTGCTGGCACTTTTCATCTCTGAGCAATTGCTCGACGTTTGCAATTTCTCAGCTCGTGTCTACAAGACGGAAAGAGAATGACCGTGACGTTTGGTGGGTAGAGAAGCGCAAAGCCCCAGTGTTGCTGCGCCTGTGAAAGCGCTTCCAAGGAAGGGAGCTGGCTAGCAACAGCTTTCAGTGCTGGCACTTTTCATCTCTGAGCAATTGCTCGACGTTTGCAATTTTGAGCTCGTGTCTACAATACGGAAAGAGAATGACCGTGACGTTTGGTGGGTAGAGAAGCGCAAAGCCCCAGTGTTGCTGCGCCTGTGAAAGCGCTTCCAAGGAAGGGGGCTGGCTAGCAACAGCTTTCAGTGCTGGCACTTTTCAGCTCTGAGCAATTGCTCGACGTTTGCAATTTCTCACCGGAGCTTTTGTTAGAGTGCGCGAGAGGATGAGCAGAAGATGAGGTGGCTAGAGAAGCACAGAGCGCCAGTGTTCTAAGGGCTACAAGAGCGTTTCCCAGGAAGGGTGCTGGCTAGCAAGAGCTTTCAGTGCTGGCACTTTTAATCTCTGAGCAATTGCTCGACGTTTGCAATTTCTCAGCTCGTGTCTACAAGACGGAAAGAGAATGACCGTGACGTTTGGTGGGTAGACAAGCGCAAAGCCCCAGTGTTGCTGCGCCTGTGAAAGCGCTTCCAAGGAAGGGTGCTGGCTAGCAACAGCTTTCAGTGCTGGCACTTTTCATCTCTGAGCAATTGCTCGACGTTTGCAATTTTGAGCTCGTGTCTACGAGACGGAAAGAGAATGACCGTGACGTTTGGTGGTTAGAGAAGCGCAAAGCCCCAGTGTTGCTGTGCCTGTGAAAGCGCTTCCAGTGAAGGGTGCTGGCTAGCAACAGCTTTCAGTGCTGGCACTTTTCTTCTCTGAGCAATTGCTCGACGTTTGCAATTTCTCACCAGAGCTTTTGTTAGAGTGCGCGAGAGGATGAGCAGAAGATGAGGTGGCTAGAGAAGCACAGAGCGCCAGTGTTCTAAGGGCTACAAGAGCGTTTCCAAGGAAGGGTGCTGGCTAGCAAGAGCTTTCAGTGCTGGCACTTTTCATCTCTGAGCAATTGCTCGACGTTTGCAATTTCTCAGCTCGTGTCTACGAGACGGAGAGATAATGACCGTGACGTTTGGTGGGTAGAGAAGCGCAAAGCCCCAGTGTTGCTGCGCCTGTGAAAGCGCTTCCAAGGCAGGGGCCTGGCTAGCAACAGCTTTCAGTGCTGGCACTTTTCATCTTTGAGCAATTGCTCGACGTTTGCAATTTCTCACCGGAGCTTTTGTTAGAGTGCGCGAGAGGATGAGCAGAAGATGAGGTGGCTAGAGAAGCACAGAGCGCCAGTGTTCTAAGGGCTACAAGAGCGTTTCCAAGGAAGGGAGCTGGCTAGCAAGAGTTTTCAGTGCTGGCACTTTTCATCTCTGAGCAATTGCTGGACGTTTGCAATTTCTCAGCTCGTGTCTACGAGACGGAGAGATAGTGACCGTGACGTTTGGTGGATAGAGAAGCGCAAAGCCCCAGTGTTGCTGCGCCTGTGAAAGCGCTTCCAAGGAAGGGGGCTAAATAGCAACAGCTTTCAGTGCTGGCACTTTTCATCTCTGAGCAATTGCTCGACGTTTGCAATTTCTCACCGGAGCTTTTGTTAGAGTGCGCGAGAGGATGAGCAGAAGATGAGGTGGCTAGAGAAGCACAGAGCGCCAGTGTTCTAAGGGCTACAAGAGCGTTTCCAAGGAAGGGGGCTGGCTAGCAAGAGCTTTCAGTGCTGGCACTTTTCATCTCTGAGCAATTGCTCGACGTTTGCAATTTCTCAGCTCGTGTCTATGAGACGGAGAGATAGTGACCGTGACGTTTGGTGGGTAGAGAAGCGCAAAGCCCCAGTGTTGCTGCGCCTGTGAAAGCGCTTCCAAGGAAGGGGGCTGGCTAGCAAGAGCTTTCAGTGCTGGCACTTTTCATCTTTGAGCAATTGCTCGACGTTTGCAATTTCTCACCGGAGCTTTTGTTAGAGTGCGCGAGAGGATGAGCAGAAGATGAGGTGGCTAGAGAAGCACAGAGCGCCAGTGTTCTAAGGGCTACAAGAGCGTTTCCAAGGAAGGGGGCTGGCTAGCAAGAGCTTTCAGTGCTGGCACTTTTCATCTCTGAGCAATTGCTCGACGTTTGCAATTTCTCAGCTCGTGTCTACGAGACGGAGAGATAGTGACCGTGACGATTGGTGGGTAGAGAAGCGCAAAGCCCCAGTGTTGCTGCGCCTGTGAAAGCGCTTCCAAGGAAGGGGGCTGGCTAGCAACAGCTTTCAGTGCTGGCACTTTTCATCTTTGAGCAATTGCTCGACGTTTGCAATTTCTCACCGGAGCTCTCTTTAGACTGCGCGAGAGGATGAGCAGAAGATGAGGTGGCTACAGAAGCACAGAGCGCCAGTGTTCTAAGGGCTACAAGAGCGTTTCCAAGGAAGGGTGCTGGCTAGCAAGAGCTTTCAGTGCTGGCACTTTTCATCTCTGAGCAATTGCTCGACGTTTGCAATTTCTCAGCTCGTGTCTACGAGACGGAAAGAGAATGACTGTGACGTTTGGTGGGTAGAGAAGCGCAAAGCCCCAGTGTTGCTGCGCCTGTGAAAGCGCTTCCAAGGAAGGGGGCTGGCTAGCAACAGCTTTCAGTGCTGGCACTTTTCATCTCTGAGCAATTGCTCAACGTTTGCAATTTCTCAGCTCGTGTCTACGAGACGGAAAGAGAATGACCGTGACGTTTGGTGGTTAGAGAAGCGCAAAGCCCCAGTGTTGCTGCGCCTGTGAAAGCGCTTCCAAGGAAGGGTGCTGGCTAGCAACAGCTTTCAGTGCTGGCACTTTTCAGCTCTGAGCAATTGCTCGACGTTTGCAATTTCTCACCGAAGCTTTTGTTAGAGTGCGCGAGAGGATGAGCAGAAGATGAGGTGGCTAGAGAAGCACAGAGCGCCAGTGTTCTAAGGGCTACAAGAGCGTTTCCAAGGAAGGGGGCTGGCTAGCAACAGCTTTCAGTGCTGGCACTTTTCAGCTCTGAGCAATTGCTCGACGTTTGCAATTTCTCAGCTCATGTCTATGAGACGGAGAGATAGTGACCGTGACGTTTGGTGGGTAGAGAAGCGCAGAGAGCAAGTGTTGCTGCGCCTGTGAAAGCGCTTCCAAGGAAGGGGGCTGGCTAGCAAGAGCTTTCAGTGCTGGCACTTTTCATCTCTGAGTAATTGCTCAACGTTTGCAATTTCTCAGCTCGTGTGTACGAGACGGAGAGATAGTGACCGTGACGTTTGGTGGATAGAGAAGCGCAGAGAGCAAGTGTTGCTGCGCCTGTGAAAGTGCTTCCAAGGAGGGGGCTGGCTAGCAACAGCTTTCAGTGCTGGCACTTTTCAGCTCTGAGCAATTGCTCGACGTTTGCAATTTCTCTCCGGAGCTTTTGTTAGAGTGCGCGAGAGGATGAGCAGAAGATGAGGTGGCTAGAGAAGCACAGAGCGCCAGTGTTCTAAGGGCTACAAGAGCGTTTCCAAGGAAGGGGGCTGGCTAGCAAGAGCTTTCAGTGCTGGCACTTTTCATCTCTGAGCAATTGCTCGACGTTTGCAATTTCTCAGCTCGTGTCTACAAGACGGAAAGAGAATGACCGTGACGTTTGGTGGGTAGAGAAGCGCAAAGCCCCAGTGTTGCTGCGCCTGTGAAAGCGCTTCCAAGGAAGGGAGCTGGCTAGCAACAGCTTTCAGTGCTGGCACTTTTCATCTCTGAGCAATTGCTCGACGTTTGCAATTTCTCACCGGAGCTTTTGTTAGAGTGCGCGAGAGGATGAGCAGAAGATGAGGTGGCTAGAGAAGCACAGAGCGCCAGTGTTCTAAGGGCTACAAGAGCGTTTCCAAGGAAGGGAGCTGGCTAGCAAGAGCTTTCAGTGCTGGCACTTTTCATCTCTGAGCAATTGCTCGACGTTTGCAATTTCTCAGCTCGTGTCTACGAGACGGAGAGATAGCGACCGTGATGTTTGGTGGGTAGAGAAGCGCAAAGCCCCAGTGTTGCTGCGCCTGTGAAAGTGCTTCCAAGGAAGGGGGCTGGCTAGCAACAGCTTTCAGTGCTGGCACTTTTCTTCTCTGAGCAATTGCTGGACGTTTGCAATGTCTCACCGGAGCTTTTGTTAGAGTGCGCGAGAGGATGAGCAGAAGATGAGGTGGCTAGAGAAGCACAGAGCGCCAGTGTTCTAAGGGCTACAAGAGCGTTTCCAAGGAAGGGAGCTGGCTAGCAAGAGCTTTCAGTGCTGGCACTTTTCATCTCTGAGCAATTGCTCGACGTTTGCAATTTCTCAGCTCGTGTCTACGAGACGGAGAGATAGTGACCGTGACGTTTGGTGGGTAGAGAAGCGCAAAGCCCCAGTGTTACTGCGCCTGTGAAAGTGTTTCCAAGGAAGGGAGCTGGCTAGCAAGAGCTTTCAGTGCTGGCACTTTTCAGCTCTGAGCAATTGCTCGACGTTTGCAATTTCTCACCTGAGCTCTCTTTAGAGTGCGCGAGAGGATGAGGAGAAGATTAGATGGCTAGAGAAGCACAGAGCCCCAGTGTTCTAAGGGCTACAAGAGCGTTTCCAAGGAAGGGTGCTGGCTAGCAACAGCTTTCAGTGCTGGCACTTTTCATCTCTGAGCAATTGCTGGACGTTTGCAATTTCTCAGCTCGTGTCTACGAGACGGAGAGATAGTGACCGTGACGTTTGGTGGCTAAAGAAGCGCAGAGAGCAAGTGTTGCTGCGCCTGTGAAAGTGCTTCCAAGGAGGGGGCTTTCTAGCAACAGCTTTCAGTGCTGGCACTTTTCATCTCTGAGCAATTGCTCGACGTTTGCAATTTCTCACCGGAGCTCTCTTTAGACTGCGCGAGAGGATGAGGAGAAGATTAGATGGCTAGAGAAGCACAGAGCCCCAGTGTTCTAAGGGCTACAAGAGCGTTTCCAAGGAAGGGGGCTGGCTAGCAAGAGCTTTCAGTGCTGGCACTTTTCATCTCTGAGCAATTGCTGGACGTTTGCAATTTCTCAGCTCGTGTCTACGAGACGGAGAGATAGTGACCGTGACGTTTGGTGGCTAAAGAAGCGCAGAGAGCAAGTGTTGCTGCGCCTGTGAAAGTGCTTCCAAGGAGGGTGCTGGCTAGCAAGAGCTTTCAGTGCTGGCACTTTTCAGCTCTGAGCAATTGCTCGACGTTTGCAATTTCTCACCTGTGCTCTCTTTAGACTGCGCGAGAGGATGGGCAGAAGATTAGGTGGCTAGAGAAGCACAGAGCCCCAGTGTTCCAAGGGCTACAAGAGCGTTTCCAAGGAAGGGGGCTGGCTAGCAACAGCTTTCAGTGCTGGCACTTTTCATCTCTGAGCAGTTGCTCGACGTTTGCAATTTCTCAGCTCGTGTCTACGAGACGGAAAGAGAATGACCGTGACGTTTGGTGGGTAGAGAAGCGCAAAGCCCCAGTGTTGCTGCGCCTGTGAAAGCGCTTCCAAGGAAGGGTGCTGGCTAGCAACAGCTTTCAGTGCTGGCACTTTTCATCTTTGAGCAATTGCTCGACGTTTGCAATTTCTCACCGGAGCTCTCTTTAGAGTGCGCGAGAGGATGAGCAGAAGATGAGGTGGCTAGAGAAGCACAGAGCGCCAGTGTTCTAAGGGCTACAAGAGCGTTTCCAAGGAAGGGTGCTGGCTAGCAACAGCTTTCAGTGCTGGCACTTTTCAGCTCTGAGCAATTGCTGGACGTTTGCAATTTCTCACCGGAGCTTTTGTTAGAGTGCGCGAGAGGATGAGCAGAAGATGAGGTGGCTAGAGAAGCACAGAGCGCCAGTGTTCTAAGGGCTACAAGAGCGTTTCCAAGGAAGGGGGCTGGCTAGCAACAGCTTTCAGTGCTGGCACTTTTCATCTCTGAGCAATTGCTCGACGTTTGCAATTTCTCAGCTCGTGTCTACGAGACGGAAAGAGAATGACCGTGACGTTTGGTGGGTAGAGAAGCGCAAAGCCCCAGTGTTGCTGCGCCTGTGAAAGCGCTTCCAAGGAAGGGTGCTGGCTAGCAAGAGCTTTCAGTGCTGGCACTTTTCAGCTCTGAGCAATTGCTGGACGTTTGCAATTTCTCTCCGGAGCTTTTGTTAGAGTGCGCGAGAGGATGAGGAGAAGATGAGGTGGCTAGAGAAGCACAGAGCGCCAGTGTTCTAAGGGCTACAAGAGCGTTTCCCAGGAAGGGTGCTGGCTAGCAAGAGCTTTCAGTGCTGGCACTTTTAATCTCTGAGCAATTGCTCGACGTTTGCAATTTCTCAGCTCGTGTCTACAAGACGGAAAGAGAATGACCGTGACGTTTGGTGGGTAGACAAGCGCAAAGCCCCAGTGTTGCTGCGCCTGTGAAAGCGCTTCCAAGGAAGGGGGCTGGCTAGCAACAGCTTTCAGTGCTGGCACTTTTCATCTCTGAGCAATTGCTCGACGTTTGCAATTTTGAGCTCGTGTCTACGAGACGGAAAGAGAATGACCGTGACGTTTGGTGGGTAGAGAAGCGCAAAGCCCCAGTGTTGCTGTGCCTGTGAAAGCGCTTCCAGTGAAGGGTGCTGGCTAGCAACAGCTTTCAGTGCTGGCACTTTTCAGCTCTGAGCAATTGCTCGACGTTTGCAATTTCTCACCGGAGCTTTTGTTAGAGTGCGCGAGAGGATGAGCAGAAGATGAGGTGGCTAGAGAAGCACAGAGCGCCAGTGTTCTAAGGGCTACAAGAGCGTTTCCAAGGAAGGGGGCTGGCTAGCAACAGCTTTCAGTGCTGGCACTTTTCATCTCTGAGCAATTGCTCGACGTTTGCAATTTCTCAGCTCGTGTCTACGAGACGGAGAGATAGTGACCGTGACGTTTGGTGGGTAGAGAAGCGCAAAGCCCCAGTGTTACTGCGCCTGTGAAAGTGCTTCCAAGGAAGGGAGCTGGCTAGCAACAGCTTTCAGTGCTGGCACTTTTCATCTTTGAGCAATTGCTCGACGTTTGCAATTTCTCACCGGAGCTTTTGTTAGAGTGCGCGAGAGGATGAGGAGAAGATTAGATGGCTAGAGAAGCACAGAGCGCCAGTGTTCTAAGGGCTACAAGAGCGTTTCCAAGGAAGGGGGCTGGCTAGCAAGAGCTTTCAGTGCTGGCACTTTTCATCTCTGAGCAATTGCTCGACGTTTGCAATTTCTCACCAGAGCTTTTGTTAGAGTGCGCGAGAGGATGAGCAGAAGATGAGGTGGCTAGAGAAGCACAGAGCGCCAGTGTTCTAAGGGCTACAAGAGCGTTTCCAAGGAAGGGGGCTGGCTAGCAAGAGCTTTCAGTGCTGGCACTTTTCTTCTCTGAGCAATTGCTCGACGTTTGCAATTTCTCAGCTCATGTCTATGAGACGGAGAGATAGTGACCGTGACGTTTGGTGGGTAGAGAAGCGCAGAGAGCAAGTGTTGCTGCGCCTGTGAAAGCGCTTCCAAGGAAGGGGGCTGGCTAGCAAGAGCTTTCAGTGCTGGCACTTTTCATCTCTGAGTAATTGCTGGACGTTTGCAATTTCTCAGCTCGTGTGTACGAGACGGAGAGATAGTGACCGTGACGTTTGGTGGATAGAGAAGCGCAGAGAGCAAGTGTTGCTGCGCCTGTGAAAGTGCTTCCAAGGAGGGGGCTGGCTAGCAACAGCTTTCAGTCCTGGCACTTTTCAGCTCTGAGCAATTGCTCGACGTTTGCAATTTCTCACCGGAGCTTTTGTTAGAGTGCGCGAGAGGATGAGCAGAAGATGAGGTGGCTAGAGAAGCACAGAGCGCCAGTGTTCTAAGGGCTACAAGAGCGTTTCCAAGGAAGGGGGCTGGCTAGCAAGAGCTTTCAGTGCTGGCACTTTTCATCTCTGAGCAATTGCTCGACGTTTGCAATTTCTCAGCTCGTGTCTACGAGACGGAGAGATAGTGACCGTGACGTTTGGTGGGTAGAGAAGCGCAAAGCCCCAGTGTTGCTGCGCCTGTGAAAGCGCTTCCAAGGAAGGGGGCTGGCTAGCAACAGCTTTCAGTGCTGGCACTTTTCATCTCTGAGCAATTGCTCGACCTTTGCAATTTCTCACCGGAGCTTTTGTTAGAGTGCGCGAGAGGATGAGCAGAAGATGAGGTGGCTAGAGAAGCACAGAGCGCCAGTGTTCTATGGGCTACAAGAGCGTTTCCAAGGAAGGGGGCTGGCTAGCAAGAGCTTTCAGTGCTGGCACTTTTCATCTCTGAGCAATTGCTCGACGTTTGCAATTTCTCAGCTCGTGTCTACGAGACGGAGAGATAGTGACCGTGACGTTTGGTGGGTAGAGAAGCGCAAAGCCCCAGTGTTACCTGCGCCTGTGAAAGGGCTTCCAAGGAAGGGAGCTGGCTAGCAAGAGCTTTCAGTGCTGGCACTTTTCAGCTCTGAGCAATTGCTCGACGTTTGCAATTTCTCACCGGAGCTTTTGTTAGAGTGCGCGAGAGGATGAGGAGAAGATGAGGTGGCTAGAGAAGCACAGAGCCCCAGTGTTCTAAGGGCTACAAGAGCGTTTCCAAGGAAGGGGGCTGGCTAGCAAGAGCTTTCAGTGCTGGCACTTTTCATCTCTGAGCAATTGCTGGACGTTTGCAATTTCTCAGCTCGTGTCTACGAGACGGAGAGATAGTGACCGTGACGTTTGGTGGCTAAAGAAGCGCAGAGAGCAAGTGTTGCTGCGCCTGTGAAAGTGCTTCCAAGGAGGGGGCTTTCTAGCAACAGCTTTCAGTGCTGGCACTTTTCATCTCTGAGCAATTGCTCGACGTTTGCAATTTCTCACCGGAGCTCTCTTTAGACTGCGCGAGAGGATGAGGAGAAGATTAGATGGCTAGAGAAGCACAGAGCCCCAGTGTTCTAAGGGCTACAAGAGCGTTTCCAAGGAAGGGGGCTGGCTAGCAAGAGCTTTCAGTGCTGGCACTTTTCATCTCTGAGCAATTGCTCGACGTTTGCAATTTCTCAGCTCGTGTCTACGAGACGGAGAGATAGTGACCGTGACGTTTGGTGGCTAAAGAAGCGCAGAGAGCAAGTGTTGCTGCGCCTGTGAAAGTGCTTCCAAGGAGGGTGCTGGCTAGCAACAGCTTTCAGTGCTGGCACTTTTCATCTTTGAGCAATTGCTCGACGTTTGCAATTTCTCACCGGAGCTCTCTTTAGACTGCGCGAGAGGATGAGCAGAAGATGAGGTGGCTAGAGAAGCACAGAGCGCCAGTGTTCTAAGGGCTACAAGAGCGTTTCCAAGGAAGGGTGCTGGCTAGCAACAGCTTTCAGTGCTGGCACTTTTCAGCTCTGAGCAATTGCTGGACGTTTGCAATTTCTCTCCGGAGCTTTTGTTAGAGTGCGCGAGAGGATGAGCAGAAGATGAGGTGGCTAGAGAAGCACAGAGCGCCAGTGTTCTAAGGGCTACAAGAGCGTTTCCAAGGAAGGGGGCTGGCTAGCAACAGCTTTCAGTGCTGGCACTTTTCATCTCTGAGCAATTGCTCGACGTTTGCAATTTCTCAGCTCGTGTCTACAAGACGGAAAGAGAATGACTGTGACGTTTGGTGGGTAGACAAGCGCAAAGCCCCAGTGTTGCTGCGCCTGTGAAAGCGCTTCCAAGGAAGGGTGCTGGCTAGCAAGAGCTTTCAGTGCTGGCACTTTTCATCTCTGAGCAATTGCTCGACGTTTGCAATTTCTCAGCTCGTGTCTACGAGATGGAAAGAGAATGACCATGACGTTTGGTGGGTAGAGAAGCGCAAAGCCCCTGTGTTGCTGCGCCTGTGAAAGCGCTTCCAAGGAAGGGTGCTGGCTAGCAAGAGTTTTCAGTGCTGGCACTTTTCATCTCTGAGCAATTGCTCGACGTTTGCAATTTTGAGCTCGTGTCTATGAGACGGAAAGAGAATGACCGTGACGTTTGGTGGGTAGAGAAGCGCAAAGCCCCAGTGTTGCTGCGCCTGTGAAAGCGCTTCCAGTGAAGGGTGCTGGCTAGCAACAGCTTTCAGTGCTGGCACTTTTCATCTCTGAGCAATTGCTCGACGTTTGCAATTTCTCACCGGAGCTTTTGTTAGAGTGCGCGAGAGGATGAGCAGAAGATGAGGTGGCTAGAGAAGCACAGAGCGCCAGTGTTCTAAGGGCTACAAGAGCGTTTCCAAGGAAGGGGGCTGGCTAGCAACAGCTTTCAGTGCTGGCACTTTTCATCTCTGAGCAATTGCTGGACGTTTGCAATTTCTCAGCTCGTGTCTACGAGACAGAGAGATAGTGACCGTGACGTTTGGTGGGTAGAGAAGCGCAAAGCCCCAGTGTTACTGCGCCTGTGAAAGTGCTTCCAAGGAAGGGAGCTGGCTAGCAACAGCTTTCAGTGCTGGCACTTTTCTTCTCTGAGCAATTGCTCGACGTTTGCAATTTCTCACCGGAGCTTTTGTTAGAGTGCGCGAGAGGATGAGCAGAAGATGAGGTGGCTAGAGAAGCACAGAGCGCCAGTGTTCTAAGGGCTACAAGAGCGTTTCCAAGGAAGGGGGCTGGCTAGCAAGAGCTTTCAGTGCTGGCACTTTTCTTCTCTGAGCAATTGCTCGACGTTTGCAATTTCTCAGCTCATGTCTATGAGACGGAGAGATAGTGACCGTGACGTTTGGTGGGTAGAGAAGCGCAGAGAGCAAGTGTTGCTGCGCCTGTGAAAGCGCTTCCAAGGAAGGGGGCTTGCTAGCAAGAGCTTTCAGTGCTGGCACTTTTCATCTCTGAGTAATTGCTGGACGTTTGCAATTTCTCAGCTCGTGTGTACGAGACGGAGAGATAGTGACCGTGACGTTTGGTGGATAGAGAAGCGCAGAGAGCAAGTGTTGCTGCGCCTGTGAAAGTGCTTCCAAGGAGGGGGCTGGCTAGCAAGAGCTTTCAGTGCTGGCACTTTTCAGCTCTGAGCAATTGCTCGACGTTTGCAATTTCTCTCCGGAGCTTTTGTTAGAGTGCGCGAGAGGATGAGCAGAAGATGAGGTGGCTAGAGAAGCACAGAGCGCCAGTGTTCTAAGGGCTACAAGAGCGTTTCCAAGGAAGGGGGCTGGCTAGCAAGAGCTTTCAGTGCTGGCACTTTTCATCTCTGAGCAATTGCTCGACGTTTGCAATTTCTCAGCTCGTGTCTACAAGACGGAAAGAGAATGACCGTGACGTTTGGTGGGTAGAGAAGCGCAAAGCCCCAGTGTTGCTGCGCCTGTGAAAGCGCTTCCAAGGAAGGGAGCTGGCTAGCAACAGCTTTCAGTGCTGGCACTTTTCATCTCTGAGCAATTGCTCGACGTTTGCAATTTCTCACCGGAGCTTTTGTTAGAGTGCGCGAGAGGATGAGCAGAAGATGAGGTGGCTAGAGAAGCACAGAGCCCCAGTGTTCTAAGGGCTACAAGAGCGTTTCCAAGGAAGGGAGCTGGCTAGCAAGAGCTTTCAGTGCTGGCACTTTTCATCTCTGAGCAATTGCTCGATGTTTGCAATTTCTCAGCTCGTGTCTACGAGACGGAGAGATAGCGACCGTGATGTTTGGTGGGTAGAGAAGCGCAAAGCCCCAGTGTTGCTGCGCCTGTGAAAGTGCTTCCAAGGAAGGGGGCTGGCTAGCAACAGCTTTCAGTGCTGGCACTTTTCTTCTCTGAGCAATTGCTGGACGTTTGCAATGTCTCACCGGAGCTTTTCTTAGAGTGCGCGAGAGGATGAGCAGAAGATGAGGTGGCTAGAGAAGCACAGAGCGCCAGTGTTCTAAGGGCTACAAGAGCGTTTCCAAGGAAGGGGGCTGGCTAGCAAGAGCTTTCAGTGCTGGCACTTTTCATCTCTGAGCAATTGCTCGACGTTTGCAATTTCTCAGCTCGTGTCTACGAGACGGAGAGATAGTGACCGTGACGTTTGGTGGGTAGAGAAGCGCAAAGCCCCAGTGTTACTGCGCCTGTGAAAGTGCTTCCAAGGAAGGGAGCTGGCTAGCAAGAGCTTTCAGTGCTGGCACTTTTCAGCTCTGAGCAATTGCTCGACGTTTGCAATTTCTCACCTGAGCTCTCTTTAGAGTGCGCGAGAGGATGAGGAGAAGATTAGATGGCTAGAGAAGCACAGAGCCCCAGTGTTCTAAGGGCTACAAGAGCGTTTCCAAGGAAGGGGGCTGGCTAGCAACAGCTTTCAGTGCTGGCACTTTTCATCTCTGAGCAATTGCTGGACGTTTGCAATTTCTCAGCTCGTGTCTACGAGACGGAGAGATAGTGACCGTGACGTTTGGTGGCTAAAGAAGCGCAGAGAGCAAGTGTTGCTGCGCCTGTGAAAGTGCTTCCAAGGAGGGGGCTTTCTAGCAACAGCTTTCAGTGCTGGCACTTTTCATCTCTGAGCAATTGCTCGACGTTTGCAATTTCTCACCGGAGCTCTCTTTAGACTGCGCGAGAGGATGAGGAGAAGATTAGATGGCTAGAGAAGCACAGAGCCCCAGTCTTCTAAGGGCTACAAGAGCGTTTCCAAGGAAGGGGGCTGGCTAGCAAGAGCTTTCAGTGCTGGCACTTTTCATCTCTGAGCAATTGCTGGACGTTTAAAATTTCTCAGCTCGTGTCTACGAGACGGAGAGATAGTGACCGTGACGTTTGGTGGCTAAAGAAGCGCAGAGAGCAAGTGTTGCTGCGCCTGTGAAAGTGCTTCCAAGGAGGGTGCTGGCTAGCAAGAGCTTTCAGTGCTGGCACTTTTCAGCTCTGAGCAATTGCTCGACGTTTGCAATTTCTCACCTGTGCTCTCTTTAGACTGCGCGAGAGGATGGGCAGAAGATTAGGTGGCTAGAGAAGCACAGAGCCCCAGTGTTCTAAGGGCTACAAGAGCGTTTCCAAGGAAGGGGGCTGGCTAGCAACAGCTTTCAGTGCTGGCACTTTTCATCTCTGAGCAGTTGCTCGACGTTTGCAATTTCTCAGCTCGTGTCTACGAGACGGAAAGAGAATGACCGTGACGTTTGGTGGGTAGAGAAGCGCAAAGCCCCAGTGTTGCTGCGCCTGTGAAAGCGCTTCCAAGGAAGGGTGCTGGCTAGCAAGAGCTTTCAGTGCTGGCACTTTTCATCTCTGAGCAATTGCTCGACGTTTGCAATTTCTCAGCTCGTGTCTACGAGACGGAAAGAGAATGACTGTGACGTTTGGTGGGTAGAGAAGCGCAAAGCCCCAGTGTTGCTGCGCCTGTGAAAGCGCTTCCAAGGAAGGGGGCTGGCTAGCAACAGCTTTCAGTGCTGGCACTTTTCATCTCTGAGCAATTGCTCAACGTTTGCAATTTCTCAGCTCGTGTCTACGAGACGGAAAGAGAATGACCGTGACGTTTGGTGGTTAGAGAAGCGCAAAGCCCCAGTGTTGCTGCGCCTGTGAAAGCGCTTCCAAGGAAGGGGGCTGGCTAGCAACAGCTTTCAGTGCTGGCACTTTTCATCTCTGAGCAATTGCTCGACGTTTGCAATTTCTCACCGAAGCTTTTGTTAGAGTGCGCGAGAGGATGAGCAGAAGATGAGGTGGCTAGAGAAGCACAGAGCGCCAGTGTTCTAAGGGCTACAAGAGCGTTTCCAAGGAAGGGGGCTGGCTAGCAAGAGCTTTCAGTGCTGGCACTTTTCATCTCTGAGCAATTGCTCGACGTTTGCAATTTCTCAGCTCGTGTCTATGAGACGGGGAGATAGTGACCGTGACGTTTGGTGGGTAGAGAAGCGCAGAGAGCAAGTGTTGCTGCGCCTGTGAAAGCGCTTCCAAGGAAGGGGGCTGGCTAGCAAGAGCTTTCAGTGCTGGCACTTTTCATCTCTGAGTAATTGCTGGACGTTTGCAATTTCTCAGCTCGTGTGTACGAGACGGAGAGATAGTGACCGTGACGTTTGGTGGATAGAGAAGCGCAGAGAGCAAGTGTTGCTGCGCCTGTGAAAGTGCTTCCAAGGAGGGGGCTGGCTAGCAACAGCTTTCAGTGCTGGCACTTTTCTTCTCTGAGCAATTGCTCGACGTTTGCAATTTCTCACCGGAGCTTTTGTTAGAGTGCGCGAGAGGATGAGGAGAAGATTAGATGGCTAGAGAAGCACAGAGCGCCAGTGTTCTAAGGGCTACAAGAGCGTTTCCAAGGAAGGGGGCTGGCTAGCAAGAGCTTTCAGTGCTGGCACTTTTCTTCTCTGAGCAATTGCTCGACGTTTGCAATTTCTCAGCTCATGTCTATGAGACGGAGAGATAGTGACCGTGACGTTTGGTGGGTAGAGAAGCGCAGAGAGCAAGTGTTGCTGCGCCTGTGAAAGCGCTTCCAAGGAAGGGGGCTGGCTAGCAAGAGCTTTCAGTGCTGGCACTTTTCATCTCTGAGTAATTGCTGGACGTTTGCAATTTCTCAGCTCGTGTGTACGAGATGGAGAGATAGTGACCGTGATGTTTGCTGGGTAGAGAAGCGCAGAGAGCAAGTGTTGCTGCGCCTGTGAAAGTGCTTCCAAGGAGGGGGCTGGCTAGCAACAGCTTTCAGTCCTGGCACTTTTCAGCTCTGAGCAATTGCTCGACGTTTGCAATTTCTCACCGGAGCTTTTGTTAGAGTGCGCGAGAGGATGAGCAGAAGATGAGGTGGCTAGAGAAGCACAGAGCGCCAGTGTTCTAAGGGCTACAAGAGCGTTTCCAAGGAAGGGGGCTGGCTAGCAAGAGCTTTCAGTGCTGGCACTTTTCATCTCTGAGCAATTGCTCGACGTTTGCAATTTCTCAGCTCGTGTCTACAAGACGGAAAGAGAATGACCGTGACGTTTGGTGGGTAGAGAAGCGCAAAGCCCCAGTGTTGCTGCGCCTGTGAAAGCGCTTCCAAGGAAGGGAGCTGGCTAGCAACAGCTTTCAGTGCTGGCACTTTTCATCTCTGAGCAATTGCTCGACCTTTGCAATTTCTCACCGGAGCTTTTGTTAGAGTGCGCGAGAGGATGAGCAGAAGATGAGGTGGCTAGAGAAGCACAGAGCGCCAGTGTTCTATGGGCTACAAGAGCGTTTCCAAGGAAGGGGGCTGGCTAGCAACAGCTTTCAGTGCTGGCACTTTTCATCTCTGAGCAATTGCTCGACGTTTGCAATTTCTCAGCTCGTGTCTACGAGACGGAGAGATAGTGACCGTGACGTTTGGTGGGTAGAGAAGCGCAAAGCCCCAGTGTTACCTGCGCCTGTGAAAGGGCTTCCAAGGAAGGGAGCTGGCTAGCAAGAGCTTTCAGTGCTGGCACTTTTCAGCTCTGAGCAATTGCTCGACGTTTGCAATTTCTCACCGGAGCTTTTGTTAGAGTGCGCGAGAGGATGAGGAGAAGATTAGATGGCTAGAGAAGCACAGAGCCCCAGTGTTCTAAGGGCTACAAGAGCGTTTCCAAGGAAGGGGGCTGGCTAGCAAGAGCTTTCAGTGCTGGCACTTTTCATCTCTGAGCAATTGCTCGACGTTTGCAATTTCTCAGCTCGTGTCTACGAGACGGAGAGATAGTGACCGTGACGTTTGGTGGCTAAAGAAGCGCAGAGAGCAAGTGTTGCTGCGCCTGTGAAAGTGCTTCCAAGGAGGGGGCTTTCTAGCAACAGCTTTCAGTGCTGGCACTTTTCATCTCTGAGCAATTGCTCGACGTTTGCAATTTCTCACCGGAGCTCTCTTTAGACTGCGCGAGAGGATGAGGAGAAGATTAGATGGCTAGAGAAGCACAGAGCCCCAGTGTTCTAAGGGCTACAAGAGCGTTTCCAAGGAAGGGGGCTGGCTAGCAAGAGCTTTCAGTGCTGGCACTTTTCATCTCTGAGCAATTGCTCGACGTTTGCAATTTCTCAGCTCGTGTCTACGAGACGGAGAGATAGTGACCGTGACGTTTGGTGGCTAAAGAAGCGCAGAGAGCAAGTGTTGCTGCGCCTGTGAAAGTGCTTCCAAGGAGGGTGCTGGCTAGCAAGAGCTTTCAGTGCTGGCACTTTTCAGCTCTGAGCAATTGCTCGACGTTTGCAATTTCTCACCTGTGCTCTCTTTAGACTGCGCGAGAGGATGGGCAGAAGATTAGGTGGCTACAGAAGCACAGAGCCCCAGTGTTCCAAGGGCTACAAGAGCGTTTCCAAGGAAGGGGGCTGGCTAGCAACAGCTTTCAGTGCTGGCACTTTTCATCTCTGAGCAATTGCTCGACGTTTGCAATTTCTCAGCTCGTGTCTACGAGACGGAAAGAGAATGACCGTGACGTTTGGTGGGTAGAGAAGTGCAAAGCCCCAGTGTTGCTGCGCCTGTGAAAGCGCTTCCAAGGAAGGGTGCTGGCTAGCAACAGCTTTCAGTGCTGGCACTTTTCATCTTTGAGCAATTGCTCGACGTTTGCAATTTCTCACCGGAGCTCTCTTTAGACTGCGCGAGAGGATGAGCAGAAGATGAGGTGGCTAGAGAAGCACAGAGCGCCAGTGTTCTAAGGGCTACAAGAGCGTTTCCAAGGAAGGGTGCTGGGTAGCAACAGCTTTCAGTGCTGGCACTTTTCAGCTCTGAGCAATTGCTGGACGTTTGCAATTTCTCACCGGAGCTTTTGTTAGAGTGCGCGAGAGGATGAGCAGAAGATGAGGTGGCTAGAGAAGCACAGAGCGCCAGTGTTCTAAGGGCTACAAGAGCGTTTCCAAGGAAGGGGGCTGGCTAGCAACAGCTTTCAGTGCTGGCACTTTTCATCTCTGAGCAATTGCTCGACGTTTGCAATTTCTCAGCTCGTGTCTACAAGACGGAAAGAGAATGACCGTGACGTTTGGTGGGTAGACAAGCGCAAAGCCCCAGTGTTGCTGCGCCTGTGAAAGCGCTTCCAAGGAAGGGTGCTGGCTAGCAAGAGCTTTCAGTGCTGGCACTTTTCATCTCTGAGCAATTGCTCGACGTTTGCAATTTTGAGCTCGTGTCTACGAGACGGAAAGAGAATGACCGTAACGTTTGGTGGGTAGAGAAGCGCAAAGCCCCAGTGTTGCTGCGCCTGTGAAAGCGCTTCCAGTGAAGGGTGCTGGCTAGCAACAGCTTTCAGTGCTGGCACTTTTCATCTCTGAGCAATTGCTCGACGTTTGCAATTTCTCACCGGAGCTTTTGTTAGAGTGCGCGAGAGGATGAGCAGAAGATGAGGTGGCTAGAGAAGCACAGAGCGCCAGTGTTCTAAGGGCTACAAGAGCGTTTCCAAGGAAGGGGGCTGGCTAGCAACAGCTTTCAGTGCTGGCACTTTTCATCTCTGAGCAATTGCTGGACGTTTGCAATTTCTCAGCTCGTGTCTACGAGACGGAGAGATAGTGACCGTGACGTTTGGTGGGTAGAGAAGCGCAAAGCCCCAGTGTTACTGCGCCTGTGAAAGTGCTTCCAAGGAAGGGAGCTGGCTAGCAACAGCTTTCAGTGCTGGCACTTTTCTTCTCTGAGCAATTGCTCGACGTTTGCAATTTCTCACCAGAGCTTTTGTTAGAGTGCGCGAGAGGATGAGCAGAAGATGAGGTGGCTAGAGAAGCACAGAGCGCCAGTGTTCTAAGGGCTACAAGAGCGTTTCCAAGGAAGGGGGCTGGCTAGCAAGAGCTTTCAGTGCTGGCACTTTTCTTCTCTGAGCAATTGCTCGACGTTTGCAATTTCTCAGCTCATGTCTATGAGACGGAGAGATAGTGACCGTGACGTTTGGTGGGTAGAGAAGCGCAGAGAGCAAGTGTTGCTGCGCCTGTGAAAGCGCTTCCAAGGAAGGGGGCTGGCTAGCAAGAGCTTTCAGTGCTGGCACTTTTCATCTCTGAGTAATTGCTGGACGTTTGCAATTTCTCAGCTCGTGTATACGAGACGGAGTGATAGTGACCGTGACGTTTGGTGGATAGAGAAGCGCAGAGAGCAAGTGTTGCTGCGCCTGTGAAAGTGCTTCCAAGGAGGGGGCTGGCTAGCAACAGCTTTCAGTGCTGGCACTTTTCAGCTCTGAGCAATTGCTGGACGTTTGCAATTTCTCTCCGGAGCTTTTGTTAGAGTGCGCGAGAGGATGAGCAGAAGATGAGGTGGCTAGAGAAGCACAGAGCGCCAGTGTTCTAAGGGCTACAAGAGCGTTTCCAAGGAAGGGGGCTGGCTAGCAAGAGCTTTCAGTGCTGGCACTTTTCATCTCTGAGCAATTGCTCGACGTTTGCAATTTCTCAGCTCGTGTCTACAAGACGGAAAGAGAATGACCGTGACGTTTGGTGGGTAGAGAAGCGCAAAGCCCCAGTGTTGCTGCACCTGTGAAAGCGCTTCCAAGGAAGGGAGCTGGCTAGCAACAGCTTTCAGTGCTGGCACTTTTCATCTCTGAGCAATTGCTCGACGTTTGCAATTTCTCACCGGAGCTTTTGTTAGAGTGCGCGAGAGGATGAGCAGAAGATGAGGTGGCTAGAGAAGCACAGAGCCCCAGTGTTCTAAGGGCTACAAGAGCGTTTCCAAGGAAGGGAGCTGGCTAGCAAGAGCTTTCAGTGCTGGCACTTTTCATCTCTGAGCAATTGCTCGATGTTTGCAATTTCTCAGCTCGTGTCTACGAGACGGAGAGATAGCGACCGTGATGTTTGGTGGGTAGAGAAGCGCAAAGCCCCAGTGTTGCTGCGCCTGTGAAAGTGCTTCCAAGGAAGGGGGCTGGCTAGCAACAGCTTTCAGTGCTGGCACTTTTCTTCTCTGAGCAATTGCTCGACGTTTGCAATGTCTCACCGGAGCTTTTGTTAGAGTGCGCGAGAGGATGAGCAGAAGATGAGGTGGCTAGAGAAGCACAGAGCGCCAGTGTTCTAAGGGCTACAAGAGCGTTTCCAAGGAAGGGTGCTGGCTAGCAAGAGCTTTCAGTGCTGGCACTTTTCATCTCTGAGTAATTGCTGGACGTTTGCAATTTCTCAGCTCGTGTCTACGAGACGGAGAGATAGTGACCGTGACGTTTGGTGGCTAAAGAAGCGCAGAGAGCAAGTGTTGCTGCGCCTGTGAAAGTGCTTCCAAGGAGGGGGCTTTCTAGCAACAGCTTTCAGTGCTGGCACTTTTCATCTCTGAGCAATTGCTCGACGTTTGCAATTTCTCACCGGAGCTCTCTTTAGACTGCGCGAGAGGATGAGGAGAAGATGAGGTGGCTAGAGAAGCACAGAGCGCCAGTGTTCTAAGGGCTACAAGAGCGTTTCCAAGGAAGGGGGCTGGCTAGCAAGAGCTTTCAGTGCTGGCACTTTTCATCTCTGAGCAATTGCTGGACGTTTGCAATTTCTCAGCTCGTGTCTACGAGACGGAGAGATAGTGACCGTGACGTTTGGTGGCTAAAGAAGCGCAGAGAGCAAGTGTTGCTGCGCCTGTGAAAGTGCTTCCAAGGAGGGTGCTGGCTAGCAAGAGCTTTCAGTGCTGGCACTTTTCAGCTCTGAGCAATTGCTCGACGTTTGCAATTTCTCACCTGTGCTCTCTTTAGACTGCGCGAGAGGATGGGCAGAAGATTAGGTGGCTAGAGAAGCACAGAGCCCCAGTGTTCCAAGGGCTACAAGAGCGTTTCCAAGGAAGGGGGCTGGCTAGCAACAGCTTTCAGTGCTGGCACTTTTCATCTCTGAGCAGTTGCTCGACGTTTGCAATTTCTCAGCTCGTGTCTACGAGACGGAAAGAGAATGACCGTGACGTTTGGTGGGTAGAGAAGCGCAAAGCCCCAGTGTTGCTGTGCCTGTGAAAGCGCTTCCAAGGAAGGGGGCTGGCTAGCAACAGCTTTCAGTGCTGGCACTTTTCATCTCTGAGCAATTGCTCGACGTTTGCAATTTCTCACCGGAGCTCTCTTTAGACTGCGCGAGAGGATGAGCAGAAGATGAGGTGGCTAGAGAAGCACAGAGCGCCAGTGTTCTAAGGGCTACAAGAGCGTTTCCAAGGAAGGGTGCTGGCTAGCAACAGCTTTCAGTGCTGGCACTTTTCAGCTCTGAGCAATTGCTGGACGTTTGCAATTTCTCACCGGAGCTTTTGTTAGAGTGCGCGAGAGGATGAGCAGAAGATGAGGTGGCTAGAGAAGCACAGAGCGCCAGTGTTCTAAGGGCTACAAGAGCGTTTCCAAGGAAGGGGGCTGGCTAGCAACAGCTTTCAGTGCTGGCACTTTTCATCTCTGAGCAATTGCTCGACGTTTGCAATTTCTCAGCTCGTGTCTACGAGACGGAAAGAGAATGACCGTGACGTTTGGTGGGTAGAGAAGCGCAAAGCCCCAGTGTTGCTGCGCCTGTGAAAGCGCTTCCAAGGAAGGGTGCTGGCTAGCAACAGCTTTCAGTGCTGGCACTTTTCAGCTCTGAGCAATTGCTCGACGTTTGCAATTTCTCTCCGGAGCTTTTGTTAGAGTGCGCGAGAGGATGAGGAGAAGATGAGGTGGCTAGAGAAGCACAGAGCGCCAGTGTTCTAAGGGCTACAAGAGCGTTTCCCAGGAAGGGTGCTGGCTAGCAAGAGCTTTCAGTGCTGGCACTTTTCATCTCTGAGCAATTGCTCGACGTTTGCAATTTCTCAGCTCGTGTCTACAAGACGGAAAGAGAATGACCGTGACGTTTGGTGGGTAGACAAGCGCAAAGCCCCAGTGTTGCTGCGCCTGTGAAAGCGCTTCCAAGGAAGGGGGCTGGCTAGCAACAGCTTTCAGTGCTGGCACTTTTCATCTCTGAGCAATTGCTCGACGTTTGCCATTTTGAGCTCGTGTCTACGAGACGGAAAGAGAATGACCGTGACGTTTGGTGGGTAGAGAAGCGCAAAGCCCCAGTGTTGCTGTGCCTGTGAAAGCGCTTCCAGTGAAGGGTGCTGGCTAGCAACAGCTTTCAGTGCTGGCACTTTTCATCTCTGAGCAATTGCTCGACGTTTGCAATTTCTCACCTGAGCTTTTGTTAGAGTGCGCGAGAGGATGAGCAGAAGATGAGGTGGCTAGAGAAGCACAGAGCGCCAGTGTTCTAAGGGCTACAAGAGCGTTTCCAAGGAAGGGGGCTGGCTAGCAACAGCTTTCAGTGCTGGCACTTTTCATCTCTGAGCAATTGCTCGACGTTTGCAATTTCTCAGCTCGTGTCTACGAGACGGAGAGATAGTGACCGTGACGTTTGGTGGGTAGAGAAGCGCAAAGCCCCAGTGTTGCTGCGCCTGTGAAAGCGCTTCCAAGGAAGGGGGCTGGCTAGCAACAGCTTTCAGTGCTGGCACTTTTCTTCTCTGAGCAATTGCTCGACGTTTGCAATTTCTCACCGGAGCTTTTGTTAGAGTGCGCGAGAGGATGAGGAGAAGATTAGATGGCTAGAGAAGCTCAGAGCGCCAGTGTTCTAAGGGCTACAAGAGCGTTTCCAAGGAAGGGGGCTGGCTAGCAACAGCTTTCAGTGCTGGCACTTTTCATCTCTGAGCAATTGCTCGACGTTTGCAATTTCTCACCAGAGCTTTTGTTAGAGTGCGCGAGAGGATGAGCAGAAGATGAGGTGGCTAGAGAAGCACAGAGCGCCAGTGTTCTAAGGGCTACAAGAGCGTTTCCAAGGAAGGGGGCTGGCTAGCAAGAGCTTTCAGTACTGGCACTTTTCTTCTCTGAGCAATTGCTCGACGTTTGCAATTTCTCAGCTCATGTCTATGAGACGGAGAGATAGTGACCGTGACGTTTGGTGGGTAGAGAAGCGCAGAGAGCAAGTGTTGCTGCGCCTGTGAAAGCGCTTCCAAGGAAGGGGGCTGGCTAGCAAGAGCTTTCAGTGCTGGCACTTTTCATCTCTGAGTAATTGCTGGACGTTTGCAATTTCTCAGCTCGTGTGTACGAGACGGAGAGATAGTGACCGTGACGTTTGGTGGGTAGAGAAGCGCAGAGAGCAAGTGTTGCTGCGCCTGTGAAAGTGCTTCCAAGGAGGGTGCTGGCTAGCAACAGCTTTCAGTGCTGGCACTTTTCAGCTCTGAGCAATTGCTCGACGTTTGCAATTTCTCACCGGAGCTTTTGTTAGAGTGCGCGAGAGGATGAGCAGAAGATGAGGTGGCTAGAGAAGCACAGAGCGCCAGTGTTCTAAGGGCTACAAGAGCGTTTCCAAGGAAGGGGGCTGGCTAGCAAGAGCTTTCAGTGCTGGCACTTTTCATCTCTGAGCAATTGCTCGACGTTTGCAATTTCTCAGCTCGTGTCTACAAGACGGAAAGAGAATGACCGTGACGTTTGGTGGGTAGAGAAGCGCAAAGCCCCAGTGTTGCTGCGCCTGTGAAAGCGCTTCCAAGGAAGGGTGCTGGCTAGCAACAGCTTTCAGTGCTGGCACTTTTCATCTCTGAGCAATTGCTCGACCTTTGCAATTTCTCACCGGAGCTTTTGTTAGAGTGCGCGAGAGGATGAGCAGAAGATGAGGTGGCTAGAGAAGCCCAGAGCGCCAGTGTTCTAAGGGCTACAAGAGCGTTTCCAAGGAAGGGGGCTGGCTAGCAACAGCTTTCAGTGCTGGCACTTTTCATCTCTGAGCAATTGCTCGACGTTTGCAATTTCTCACCTCGTGTCTCTGAGACGGAAAGAGAATGACCGTGACGTTTGGTGGGTAGAGAAGCGCAAAGCCCCAGTGTTGCTGCGCCTGTGAAAGCGCTTCCAGGGAAGGGGGCTGGCTAGCAAGAGCTTTCAGTGCTGGCACTTTTCATCTCTGAGCAATTGCTCGACGTTTGCAATTTCTCAGCTCGTGTCTACGAGATGGAAAGAGAATGACCGTGACGTTTGGTGGCTAGAGAAGCGCAAAGCCCCAGTGTTGCTGCGCCTGTGAAAGCGCTTCCAGGGAAGGGTGCTGGCTAGCAAGAGCTTTCAGTGCTGGCACTTTTCATCTCTGAGCAATTGCTCGACGTTTGCAATTTCTCACCAGAGATTTTGTTAGAGTGCGCGAGAGGATGAGCAGAAGATGAGGTGGCTAGAGAAGCACAGAGCGCCAGTGTTCTAAGGGCTACAAGAGCGTTTCCAAGGAAGGGTGCTGGCTAGCAACAGCTTTCAGTGCTGGCACTTTTCTTCTCTGAGCAATTGCTCGACGTTTGCAATTTCTCAGCTCGTGTCTACGAGTCGGAGAGATAGTGACCGTGACGTTTGGTGGGTAGAGAGGCGCAAAGCCCCAGTGTTGCTGCGCCTGTGAAAGCGCTTCCAAGGAAGGGTGCTGGCTAGCAACAGCTTTCAGTGCTGGCACTTTTCATCTCTGAGCAATTGCTCAACGTTTGCAATTTCTCACCGGAGCTTTTGTTAGAGTGCGCGAGAGGATGAGCAGAAGATGAGGTGGCTAGAGAAGCACAGAGCGCCAGTGTTCTTAGGGCTACAAGAGCGTTTCCAAGGAAGGGTGCTGGCTAGCAACAGCTTTCAGTGCTGGCACTTTTCATCTCTGAGCAATTGCTCGACGTTTGCAATTTCTCAGCTCGTGTCTACGAGACGGAAAGAGAATGACCGTGACGTTTGGTGGGTAGAGAAGCGCAAAGCCCCAGTGTTGCTGCGCCTGTGAAAGCGCTTCCAAGGAAGGGTGCTGGCTAGCAACAGCTTTCAGTGCTGGCACTTTTCATCTCTGAGCAATTGCTCGACGTTTGCAATTTCTCACAGAGCTTTTGTTAGAGTGCGCGAGAGGATGAGCAGAAGATGAGGTGGCTAGAGAAGCACAGAGCGCCAGTGTTCTAAGGGCTACAAGAGCGTTTCCAAGGAAGGGTGCTGGCTAGCAACAGCTTTCAGTGCTGGCACTTTTCAGCTCTGAGCAATTGCTCGACGTTTGTAATTTCTCACCGGAGCTTTTGTTAGAGTGCGCGAGAGGATGAGCAGAAGATGAGGTGGCTAGAGAAGCACAGAGCGCCAGTGTTCTTAGTGCTACAAGAGCGTTTCCAAGGAAGGGTGCTGGCTAGCAAGAGCTTTCAGTGCTGGCACTTTTTATCTTTGAGCAATTGCTCGACGTTTGCAATTTCTCAGCTCGTGTCTACGAGACGGAGAGATAGTGACCGTGACGATTGGTGGGTAGAGAAGCGCAAAGCCCCAGTGTTACTGCGCCTGTGAAAGCGCTTCCAAGGAAGGGTGCTGGCTAGCAACAGCTTTCAGTGCTGGCACTTTTCAGCTCTGAGCAATTGCTCGACGTTTGCAATTTCTCAACTGAGCTCTCTTTAGACTACGCGAGAGGATGAGCAGAAGATGAGGTGGCTAGAGAAGCACAGAGCGCCAGTGTTCTTAGTGCTACAAGAGCGTTTCCAAGGAAGGGTGCTGGCTAGCAAGAGCTTTCAGTGCTGGCACTTTTTATCTTTGAGCAATTGCTCGACGTTTGCAATTTCTCAGCTCGTGTCTACGAGACGGAGAGATAGTGACCGTGACGATTGGTGGGTAGAGAAGCGCAAAGCCCCAGTGTTACTGCGCCTGTGAAAGCGCTTCCAGGGAAGGGTGCTGGCTAGCAACAGCTTTCAGTGCTGGCACTTTTCAGCTCTGAGCAATTGCTCGACGTTTGCAATTTCTCACCTGAGCTCTCTTTAGACTACGCGAGAGGATGAGGAGAAGATGAGGTGGCTAGAGAAGCCCAGAGCCCCAGTGTTCTAAGGGCTACAAGAGCGTTTCCAAGGAAGGGGGCTGGCTAGCAACAGCTTTCAGTGCTGGCACTTTTCAGCTCTGAGCAATTGCTCGACGTTTGCAATTTTGAGCTCGTGTCTACAAGACGGAAAGAGAATGACCGTGACGTTTGGTGGGTAGAGAAGCGCAAAGCCCCAGTGTTGCTGCGCCTGTGAAAGCGCTTCCAAGGAAGGGTGCTGGCTAGCAACAGCTTTCAGTGCTGGCACTTTTCATCTTTGAGCAATTGCTCGACGTTTGCAATTTCTCACCGGAGCTTTTGTTAGAGTGCGCGAGAGGATGAGCAGAAGATGAGGTGGCTAGAGAAGCACAGAGCGCCAGTGTTCTAAGGGCTACAAGAGCGTTTCCAAGGAAGGGGGCTGGCTAGCAACAGCTTTCAGTGCTGGCACTTTTCATCTTTGAGCAATTGCTCGACGTTTGCAATGTCTCACCGGAGCTTTTGTTAGAGTGCGCGAGAGGATGAGGAGAAGATGAGGTGGCTAGAGAAGCACAGAGCGCCAGTGTTCTAAGGGCTACAAGAGCGTTTCCAAGGAAGGGGGTTGGCTAGCAAGAGCTTTCAGTGCTGGCACTTTTCATCTCTGAGCAATTGCTCGACGTTTGCAATTTCTCAGCTCGTGTCTACGAGACGGAAAGAGAATGACCGTGACGTTTGGTGGGTAGAGAAGCGCAAAGCCCCAGTGTTGCTGCGCCTGTGAAAGCGCTTCCAAGGAAGGGGGCTGGCTAGCAACAGCTTTCAGTGCTGGCACTTTTCATCTTTGAGCAATTGCTCGACGTTTGCAATTTCTCAGCTTGTGTCTACCAGACGGAAAGAGAATGACCGTGACGTTTGGTGGGTAGAGAAGCGCAAAGCCCCAGTGTTGCTGCGCCTGTGAAAGCGCTTCCAGGGAAGGGTGCTGGCTAGCAACAGCTTTCAGTGCTGGCACTTTTCATCTCTGAGCAATTGCTGGACGATTGCAATTTCTCACCTGAGCTCTCTTTAGACTACGCGAGAGGATGAGCAGAAGATTGGATGGCTAGAGAAGCACAGAGCGCCAGTGTTCTAAAGGGCTACAAGAGCGTTTCCAAGGAAGGGGGCTGGCTAGCAACAGCTTTCAGTGCTGGCACTTTTCATCTCTGAGCAATTGCTGGACGTTTGCAATTTCTCAGCTCGTGTCTACGAGACGGAGAGATAGTGACCGTGACGTTTGGTGGGTAGAGAAGCGCAAAGCCCCAGTGTTACTGCGCCTGTGAAAGCGCTTCCAAGGAAGGGGGCTGGCTAGCAAGAGCTTTCAGTGCTGGCACTTTTCAGCTCTGAGCAATTGCTCGACGTTTGCAATTTCTCACCGGAGCTTTTGTTAGAGTGCGCGAGAGGATGAGCAGAAGATGAGGTGGCTAGAGAAGCACAGAGCGCCAGTGTTCTAAGGGCTACAAGAGCGTTTCCAAGGAAGGGGGCTGGCTAGCAACAGCTTTCAGTGCTGGCACTTTTCATCTCTGAGCAATTGCTCGACGTTTGCCATTTCTCACCGGAGCTTTTGTTAGAGTGCGCGAGTGGATGAGCAGAAGATGAGGTGGCTAGAGAAGCACAGAGCCCCAGTGTTCTTAGTGCTACAAGAGCTTTTCCCAGGAAGGGGGCTGGCTAGCAACAGCTTTCAGTGCTGGCACTTTTCATCTCTGAGCAATTGCTCGACGTTTGCAATTTCTCAGCTCGTGTCTACAAGACGGAAAGAGAATGACCGTGACGTTTGGTGGGTAGAGAAGCGCAAAGCCCCAGTGTTGCTGCGCCTGTGAAAGCGCTTCCAAGGAAGGGAGCTGGCTAGCAACAGCTTTCAGTGCTGGCACTTTTCATCTCTGAGCAATTGCTCGACGTTTGCAATTTCTCACCGGAGCTTTTGTTAGAGTGCGCGAGAGGATGAGCAGAAGATGAGGTGGCTAGAGAAGCACAGAGCCCCAGTGTTCTAAGGGCTACAAGAGCGTTTCCAAGGAAGGGAGCTGGCTAGCAAGAGCTTTCAGTGCTGGCACTTTTCATCTCTGAGCAATTGCTCGATGTTTGCAATTTCTCAGCTCGTGTCTACGAGACGGAGAGATAGCGACCGTGATGTTTGGTGGGTAGAGAAGCGCAAAGCCCCAGTGTTGCTGCGCCTGTGAAAGTGCTTCCAAGGAAGGGGGCTGGCTAGCAACAGCTTTCAGTGCTGGCACTTTTCTTCTCTGAGCAATTGCTCGACGTTTGCAATGTCTCACCGGAGCTTTTGTTAGAGTGCGCGAGAGGATGAGCAGAAGATGAGGTGGCTAGAGAAGCACAGAGCGCCAGTGTTCTAAGGGCTACAAGAGCGTTTCCAAGGAAGGGTGCTGGCTAGCAAGAGCTTTCAGTGCTGGCACTTTTCATCTCTGAGTAATTGCTGGACGTTTGCAATTTCTCAGCTCGTGTCTACGAGACGGAGAGATAGTGACCGTGACGTTTGGTGGCTAAAGAAGCGCAGAGAGCAAGTGTTGCTGCGCCTGTGAAAGTGCTTCCAAGGAGGGGGCTTTCTAGCAACAGCTTTCAGTGCTGGCACTTTTCATCTCTGAGCAATTGCTCGACGTTTGCAATTTCTCACCGGAGCTCTCTTTAGACTGCGCGAGAGGATGAGGAGAAGATGAGGTGGCTAGAGAAGCACAGAGCGCCAGTGTTCTAAGGGCTACAAGAGCGTTTCCAAGGAAGGGGGCTGGCTAGCAAGAGCTTTCAGTGCTGGCACTTTTCATCTCTGAGCAATTGCTGGACGTTTGCAATTTCTCAGCTCGTGTCTACGAGACGGAGAGATAGTGACCGTGACGTTTGGTGGCTAAAGAAGCGCAGAGAGCAAGTGTTGCTGCGCCTGTGAAAGTGCTTCCAAGGAGGGTGCTGGCTAGCAAGAGCTTTCAGTGCTGGCACTTTTCAGCTCTGAGCAATTGCTCGACGTTTGCAATTTCTCACCTGTGCTCTCTTTAGACTGCGCGAGAGGATGGGCAGAAGATTAGGTGGCTAGAGAAGCACAGAGCCCCAGTGTTCCAAGGGCTACAAGAGCGTTTCCAAGGAAGGGGGCTGGCTAGCAACAGCTTTCAGTGCTGGCACTTTTCATCTCTGAGCAGTTGCTCGACGTTTGCAATTTCTCAGCTCGTGTCTACGAGACGGAAAGAGAATGACCGTGACGTTTGGTGGGTAGAGAAGCGCAAAGCCCCAGTGTTGCTGCGCCTGTGAAAGCGCTTCCAAGGAAGGGGGCTGGCTAGCAACAGCTTTCAGTGCTGGCACTTTTCATCTTTGAGCAATTGCTCGACGTTTGCAATTTCTCACCGGAGCTCTCTTTAGACTGCGCGAGAGGATGAGCAGAAGATGAGGTGGCTAGAGAAGCACAGAGCGCCAGTGTTCTAAGGGCTACAAGAGCGTTTCCAAGGAAGGGTGCTGGCTAGCAACAGCTTTCAGTGCTGGCACTTTTCAGCTCTGAGCAATTGCTGGACGTTTGCAATTTCTCACCGGAGCTTTTGTTAGAGTGCGCGAGAGGATGAGCAGAAGATGAGGTGGCTAGAGAAGCACAGAGCGCCAGTGTTCTAAGGGCTACAAGAGCGTTTCCAAGGAAGGGGGCTGGCTAGCAACAGCTTTCAGTGCTGGCACTTTTCATCTCTGAGCAATTGCTCGACGTTTGCAATTTCTCAGCTCGTGTCTACGAGACGGAAAGAGAATGACCGTGTCGTTTGGTGGGTAGAGAAGCGCAAAGCCCCAGTGTTGCTGCGCCTGTGAAAGCGCTTCCAAGGAAGGGTGCTGGCTAGCAACAGCTTTCAGTGCTGGCACTTTTCAGCTCTGAGCAATTGCTCGACGTTTGCAATTTCTCTCCGGAGCTTTTGTTAGAGTGCGCGAGAGGATGAGGAGAAGATGAGGTGGCTAGAGAAGCACAGAGCGCCAGTGTTCTAAGGGCTACAAGAGCGTTTCCCAGGAAGGGTGCTGGCTAGCAAGAGCTTTCAGTGCTGGCACTTTTCATCTCTGAGCAATTGCTCGACGTTTGCAATTTCTCAGCTCGTGTCTACAAGACGGAAAGAGAATGACCGTGACGTTTGGTGGGTAGACAAGCGCAAAGCCCCAGTGTTGCTGCGCCTGTGAAAGCGCTTCCAAGGAAGGGGGCTGGCTAGCAACAGCTTTCAGTGCTGGCACTTTTCATCTCTGAGCAATTGCTCGACGTTTGCCATTTTGAGCTCGTGTCTACGAGACGGAAAGAGAATGACCGTGACGTTTGGTGGGTAGAGAAGCGCAAAGCCCCAGTGTTGCTGTGCCTGTGAAAGCGCTTCCAGTGAAGGGTGCTGGCTAGCAACAGCTTTCAGTGCTGGCACTTTTCATCTCTGAGCAATTGCTCGACGTTTGCAATTTCTCACCTGAGCTTTTGTTAGAGTGCGCGAGAGGATGAGGAGAAGATGAGGTGGCTAGAGAAGCACAGAGCGCCAGTGTTCTAAGGGCTACAAGAGCGTTTCCAAGGAAGGGGGCTGGCTAGCAACAGCTTTCAGTGCTGGCACTTTTCATCTCTGAGCAATTGCTCGACGTTTGCAATTTCTCAGCTCGTGTCTACGAGACGGAGAGATAGTGACCGTGACGTTTGGTGGGTAGAGAAGCGCAAAGCCCCAGTGTTGCTGCGCCTGTGAAAGCGCTTCCAAGGAAGGGGGCTGGCTAGCAACAGCTTTCAGTGCTGGCACTTTTCTTCTCTGAGCAATTGCTCGACGTTTGCAATTTCTCACCGGAGCTTTTGTTAGAGTGCGCGAGAGGATGAGGAGAAGATTAGATGGCTAGAGAAGCTCAGAGCGCCAGTGTTCTAAGGGCTACAAGAGCGTTTCCAAGGAAGGGGGCTGGCTAGCAACAGCTTTCAGTGCTGGCACTTTTCATCTCTGAGCAATTGCTCGACGTTTGCAATTTCTCACCAGAGCTTTTGTTAGAGTGCGCGAGAGGATGAGCAGAAGATGAGGTGGCTAGAGAAGCACAGAGCGCCAGTGTTCTAAGGGCTACAAGAGCGTTTCCAAGGAAGGGGGCTGGCTAGCAAGAGCTTTCAGTACTGGCACTTTTCTTCTCTGAGCAATTGCTCGACGTTTGCAATTTCTCAGCTCATGTCTATGAGACGGAGAGATAGTGACCGTGACGTTTGGTGGGTAGAGAAGTGCAGAGAGCAAGTGTTGCTGCGCCTGTGAAAGCGCTTCCAAGGAAGGGGGCTGGCTAGCAAGAGCTTTCAGTGCTGGCACTTTTCATCTCTGAGTAATTGCTGGACGTTTGCAATTTCTCAGCTCGTGTCTACGAGACGGAGAGATAGTGACCGTGACGTTTGGTGGGTAGAGAAGCGCAGAGAGCAAGTGTTGCTGCGCCTGTGAAAGTGCTTCCAAGGAGGGTGCTGGCTAGCAACAGCTTTCAGTGCTGGCACTTTTCAGCTCTGAGCAATTGCTCGACGTTTGCAATTTCTCACCGGAGCTTTTGTTAGAGTGCGCGAGAGGATGAGCAGAAGATGAGGTGGCTAGAGAAGCACAGAGCGCCAGTGTTCTAAGGGCTACAAGAGCGTTTCCAAGGAAGGGGGCTGGCTAGCAAGAGCTTTCAGTGCTGGCACTTTTCATCTCTGAGCAATTGCTCGACGTTTGCAATTTCTCAGCTCGTGTCTACAAGATGGAAAGAGAATGACCGTGACGTTTGGTGGGTAGAGAAGCGCAAAGCCCCAGTGTTGCTGCGCCTGTGAAAGCGCTTCCAAGGAAGGGTGCTGGCTAGCAACAGCTTTCAGTGCTGGCACTTTTCATCTCTGAGCAATTGCTCGACCTTTGCAATTTCTCACCGGAGCTTTTGTTAGAGTGCGCGAGAGGATGAGCAGAAGATGAGGTGGCTAGAGAAGCCCAGAGCGCCAGTGTTCTAAGGGCTACAAGAGCGTTTCCAAGGAAGGGGGCTGGCTAGCAACAGCTTTCAGTGCTGGCACTTTTCATCTCTGAGCAATTGCTCGACGTTTGCAATTTCTCACCTCGTGTCTCTGAGACGGAAAGAGAATGACCGTGACGTTTGGTGGGTAGAGAAGCGCAAAGCCCCAGTGTTGCTGCGCCTGTGAAAGCGCTTCCAGGGAAGGGGGCTGGCTAGCAAGAGCTTTCAGTGCTGGCACTTTTCATCTCTGAGCAATTGCTCGACGTTTGCAATTTCTCAGCTCGTGTCTACGAGATGGAAAGAGAATGACCGTGACGTTTGGTGGCTAGAGAAGCGCAAAGCCCCAGTGTTGCTGCGCCTGTGAAAGCGCTTCCAGGGAAGGGTGCTGGCTAGCAACAGCTTTCAGTGCTGGCACTTTTCATCTCTGAGCAATTGCTCGACGTTTGCAATTTCTCACCAGAGATTTTGTTAGAGTGCGCGAGAGGATGAGCAGAAGATGAGGTGGCTAGAGAAGCACAGAGCGCCAGTGTTCTAAGGGCTACAAGAGCGTTTCCAAGGAAGGGTGCTGGCTAGCAACAGCTTTCAGTGCTGGCACTTTTCTTCTCTGAGCAATTGCTCGACGTTTGCAATTTCTCAGCTCGTGTCTACGAGTCGGAGAGATAGTGACCGTGACGTTTGGTGGGTAGAGAGGCGCAAAGCCCCAGTGTTGCTGCGCCTGTGAAAGCGCTTCCAAGGAAGGGTGCTGGCTAGCAACAGCTTTCAGTGCTGGCACTTTTCATCTCTGAGCAATTGCTCAACGTTTGCAATTTCTCACCGGAGCTTTTGTTAGAGTGCGCGAGAGGATGAGCAGAAGATGAGGTGGCTAGAGAAGCACAGAGCGCCAGTGTTCTTAGGGCTACAAGAGCGTTTCCAAGGAAGGGTGCTGGCTAGCAACAGCTTTCAGTGCTGGCACTTTTCATCTCTGAGCAATTGCTCGACGTTTGCAATTTCTCAGCTCGTGTCTACGAGACGGAAAGAGAATGACCGTGACGTTTGGTGGGTAGAGAAGCGCAAAGCCCCAGTGTTGCTGCGCCTGTGAAAGCGCTTCCAAGGAAGGGTGCTGGCTAGCAACAGCTTTCAGTGCTGGCACTTTTCATCTCTGAGCAATTGCTCGACGTTTGCAATTTCTCACAGAGCTTTTGTTAGAGTGCGCGAGAGGATGAGCAGAAGATGAGGTGGCTAGAGAAGCACAGAGCGCCAGTGTTCTAAGGGCTACAAGAGCGTTTCCAAGGAAGGGTGCTGGCTAGCAACAGCTTTCAGTGCTGGCACTTTTCAGCTCTGAGCAATTGCTCGACGTTTGTAATTTCTCACCGGAGCTTTTGTTAGAGTGCGCGAGAGGATGAGCAGAAGATGAGGTGGCTAGAGAAGCACAGAGCGCCAGTGTTCTTAGTGCTACAAGAGCGTTTCCAAGGAAGGGTGCTGGCTAGCAAGAGCTTTCAGTGCTGGCACTTTTTATCTTTGAGCAATTGCTCGACGTTTGCAATTTCTCAGCTCGTGTCTACGAGACGGAGAGATAGTGACCGTGACGATTGGTGGGTAGAGAAGCGCAAAGCCCCAGTGTTACTGCGCCTGTGAAAGCGCTTCCAAGGAAGGGTGCTGGCTAGCAACAGCTTTCAGTGCTGGCACTTTTCAGCTCTGAGCAATTGCTCGACGTTTGCAATTTCTCAACTGAGCTCTCTTTAGACTACGCGAGAGGATGAGCAGAAGATGAGGTGGCTAGAGAAGCACAGAGCGCCAGTGTTCTTAGTGCTACAAGAGCGTTTCCAAGGAAGGGTGCTGGCTAGCAAGAGCTTTCAGTGCTGGCACTTTTTATCTTTGAGCAATTGCTCGACGTTTGCAATTTCTCAGCTCGTGTCTACGAGACGGAGAGATAGTGACCGTGACGATTGGTGGGTAGAGAAGCGCAAAGCCCCAGTGTTACTGCGCCTGTGAAAGCGCTTCCAGGGAAGGGTGCTGGCTAGCAACAGCTTTCAGTGCTGGCACTTTTCAGCTCTGAGCAATTGCTCGACGTTTGCAATTTCTCACCTGAGCTCTCTTTAGACTACGCGAGAGGATGAGGAGAAGATGAGGTGGCTAGAGAAGCCCAGAGCCCCAGTGTTCTAAGGGCTACAAGAGCGTTTCCAAGGAAGGGGGCTGGCTAGCAACAGCTTTCAGTGCTGGCACTTTTCAGCTCTGAGCAATTGCTCGACGTTTGCAATTTTGAGCTCGTGTCTACAAGACGGAAAGAGAATGACCGTGACGTTTGGTGGGTAGAGAAGCGCAAAGCCCCAGTGTTGCTGCGCCTGTGAAAGCGCTTCCAAGGAAGGGTGCTGGCTAGCAACAGCTTTCAGTGCTGGCACTTTTCATCTTTGAGCAATTGCTCGACGTTTGCAATTTCTCACCGGAGCTTTTGTTAGAGTGCGCGAGAGGATGAGCAGAAGATGAGGTGGCTAGAGAAGCACAGAGCGCCAGTGTTCTAAGGGCTACAAGAGCGTTTCCAAGGAAGGGGGCTGGCTAGCAACAGCTTTCAGTGCTGGCACTTTTCATCTTTGAGCAATTGCTCGACGTTTGCAATGTCTCACCGGAGCTTTTGTTAGAGTGCGCGAGAGGATGAGGAGAAGATGAGGTGGCTAGAGAAGCACAGAGCGCCAGTGTTCTAAGGGCTACAAGAGCGTTTCCAAGGAAGGGGGTTGGCTAGCAAGAGCTTTCAGTGCTGGCACTTTTCATCTCTGAGCAATTGCTCGACGTTTGCAATTTCTCAGCTCGTGTCTACGAGACGGAAAGAGAATGACCGTGACGTTTGGTGGGTAGAGAAGCGCAAAGCCCCAGTGTTGCTGCGCCTGTGAAAGCGCTTCCAAGGAAGGGGGCTGGCTAGCAACAGCTTTCAGTGCTGGCACTTTTCATCTTTGAGCAATTGCTCGACGTTTGCAATTTCTCAGCTTGTGTCTACCAGACGGAAAGAGAATGACCGTGACGTTTGGTGGGTAGAGAAGCGCAAAGCCCCAGTGTTGCTGCGCCTGTGAAAGCGCTTCCAGGGAAGGGTGCTGGCTAGCAACAGCTTTCAGTGCTGGCACTTTTCATCTCTGAGCAATTGCTGGACGATTGCAATTTCTCACCTGAGCTCTCTTTAGACTACGCGAGAGGATGAGCAGAAGATTGGATGGCTAGAGAAGCACAGAGCGCCAGTGTTCTAAAGGGCTACAAGAGCGTTTCCAAGGAAGGGGGCTGGCTAGCAACAGCTTTCAGTGCTGGCACTTTTCATCTCTGAGCAATTGCTGGACGTTTGCAATTTCTCAGCTCGTGTCTACGAGACGGAGAGATAGTGACCGTGACGTTTGGTGGGTAGAGAAGCGCAAAGCCCCAGTGTTACTGCGCCTGTGAAAGCGCTTCCAAGGAAGGGGGCTGGCTAGCAAGAGCTTTCAGTGCTGGCACTTTTCAGCTCTGAGCAATTGCTCGACGTTTGCAATTTCTCACCGGAGCTTTTGTTAGAGTGCGCGAGAGGATGAGCAGAAGATGAGGTGGCTAGAGAAGCACAGAGCGCCAGTGTTCTAAGGGCTACAAGAGCGTTTCCAAGGAAGGGGGCTGGCTAGCAACAGCTTTCAGTGCTGGCACTTTTCATCTCTGAGCAATTGCTCGACGTTTGCCATTTCTCACCGGAGCTTTTGTTAGAGTGCGCGAGTGGATGAGCAGAAGATGAGGTGGCTAGAGAAGCACAGAGCCCCAGTGTTCTTAGTGCTACAAGAGCTTTTCCCAGGAAGGGGGCTGGCTAGCAACAGCTTTCAGTGCTGGCACTTTTCATCTCTGAGCAATTGCTCGACGTTTGCAATTTCTCAGCTCGTGTCTACAAGACGGAAAGAGAATGACCGTGACGTTTGGTGGGTAGAGAAGCGCAAAGCCCCAGTGTTGCTGCGCCTGTGAAAGCGCTTCCAAGGAAGGGAGCTGGCTAGCAACAGCTTTCAGTGCTGGCACTTTTCATCTCTGAGCAATTGCTCGACGTTTGCAATTTCTCACCGGAGCTTTTGTTAGAGTGCGCGAGAGGATGAGCAGAAGATGAGGTGGCTAGAGAAGCACAGAGCCCCAGTGTTCTAAGGGCTACAAGAGGGTTTCCAAGGAAGGGAGCTGGCTAGCAAGAGCTTTCAGTGCTGGCACTTTTCATCTCTGAGCAATTGCTCGATGTTTGCAATTTCTCAGCTCGTGTCTACGAGACGGAGAGATAGCGACCGTGATGTTTGGTGGGTAGAGAAGCGCAAAGCCCCAGTGTTGCTGCGCCTGTGAAAGTGCTTCCAAGGAAGGGGGCTGGCTAGCAACAGCTTTCAGTGCTGGCACTTTTCTTCTCTGAGCAATTGCTCGACGTTTGCAATGTCTCACCGGAGCTTTTGTTAGAGTGCGCGAGAGGATGAGCAGAAGATGAGGTGGCTAGAGAAGCACAGAGCGCCAGTGTTCTAAGGGCTACAAGAGCGTTTCCAAGGAAGGGTGCTGGCTAGCAAGAGCTTTCAGTGCTGGCACTTTTCATCTCTGAGTAATTGCTGGACGTTTGCAATTTCTCAGCTCGTGTCTACGAGACGGAGAGATAGTGACCGTGACGTTTGGTGGCTAAAGAAGCGCAGAGAGCAAGTGTTGCTGCGCCTGTGAAAGTGCTTCCAAGGAGGGGGCTTTCTAGCAACAGCTTTCAGTGCTGGCACTTTTCATCTCTGAGCAATTGCTCGACGTTTGCAATTTCTCACCGGAGCTCTCTTTAGACTGCGCGAGAGGATGAGGAGAAGATGAGGTGGCTAGAGAAGCACAGAGCGCCAGTGTTCTAAGGGCTACAAGAGCGTTTCCAAGGAAGGGGGCTGGCTAGCAAGAGCTTTCAGTGCTGGCACTTTTCATCTCTGAGCAATTGCTGGACGTTTGCAATTTCTCAGCTCGTGTCTACGAGACGGAGAGATAGTGACCGTGACGTTTGGTGGCTAAAGAAGCGCAGAGAGCAAGTGTTGCTGCGCCTGTGAAAGTGCTTCCAAGGAGGGTGCTGGCTAGCAAGAGCTTTCAGTGCTGGCACTTTTCAGCTCTGAGCAATTGCTCGACGTTTGCAATTTCTCACCTGTGCTCTCTTTAGACTGCGCGAGAGGATGGGCAGAAGATTAGGTGGCTAGAGAAGCACAGAGCCCCAGTGTTCCAAGGGCTACAAGAGCGTTTCCAAGGAAGGGGGCTGGCTAGCAACAGCTTTCAGTGCTGGCACTTTTCATCTCTGAGCAGTTGCTCGACGTTTGCAATTTCTCAGCTCGTGTCTACGAGACGGAAAGAGAATGACCGTGACGTTTGGTGGGTAGAGAAGCGCAAAGCCCCAGTGTTGCTGCGCCTGTGAAAGCGCTTCCAAGGAAGGGGGCTGGCTAGCAACAGCTTTCAGTGCTGGCACTTTTCATCTTTGAGCAATTGCTCGACGTTTGCAATTTCTCACCGGAGCTCTCTTTAGACTGCGCGAGAGGATGAGCAGAAGATGAGGTGGCTAGAGAAGCACAGAGCGCCAGTGTTCTAAGGGCTACAAGAGCGTTTCCAAGGAAGGGTGCTGGCTAGCAACAGCTTTCAGTGCTGGCACTTTTCAGCTCTGAGCAATTGCTGGACGTTTGCAATTTCTCACCGGAGCTTTTGTTAGAGTGCGCGAGAGGATGAGCAGAAGATGAGGTGGCTAGAGAAGCACAGAGCGCCAGTGTTCTAAGGGCTACAAGAGCGTTTCCAAGGAAGGGGGCTGGCTAGCAACAGCTTTCAGTGCTGGCACTTTTCATCTCTGAGCAAATTGCTCGACGTTTGCAATTTCTCAGCTCGTGTCTACGAGACGGAAAGAGAATGACCGTGACGTTTGGTGGGTAGAGAAGCGCAAAGCCCCAGTGTTGCTGCGCCTGTGAAAGCGCTTCCAAGGAAGGGTGCTGGCTAGCAACAGCTTTCAGTGCTGGCACTTTTCAGCTCTGAGCAATTGCTCGACGTTTGCAATTTCTCTCCGGAGCTTTTGTTAGAGTGCGCGAGAGGATGAGGAGAAGATGAGGTGGCTAGAGAAGCACAGAGCGCCAGTGTTCTAAGGGCTACAAGAGCGTTTCCCAGGAAGGGTGCTGGCTAGCAAGAGCTTTCAGTGCTGGCACTTTTCATCTCTGAGCAATTGCTCGACGTTTGCAATTTCTCAGCTCGTGTCTACAAGACGGAAAGAGAATGACCGTGACGTTTGGTGGGTAGACAAGCGCAAAGCCCCAGTGTTGCTGCGCCTGTGAAAGCGCTTCCAAGGAAGGGGGCTGGCTAGCAACAGCTTTCAGTGCTGGCACTTTTCATCTCTGAGCAATTGCTCGACGTTTGCCATTTTGAGCTCGTGTCTACGAGACGGAAAGAGAATGACCGTGACGTTTGGTGGGTAGAGAAGCGCAAAGCCCCAGTGTTGCTGTGCCTGTGAAAGCGCTTCCAGTGAAGGGTGCTGGCTAGCAACAGCTTTCAGTGCTGGCACTTTTCATCTCTGAGCAATTGCTCGACGTTTGCAATTTCTCACCTGAGCTTTTGTTAGAGTGCGCGAGAGGATGAGCAGAAGATGAGGTGGCTAGAGAAGCACAGAGCGCCAGTGTTCTAAGGGCTACAAGAGCGTTTTCCAA